>BDSL01000024.1:600000-1110033 GCA_003116995.1 Yamagishiella unicocca | reverse complement strand
GCGACGGCGGCTGAGGCGAGGGCGGCTCCGGGCTGGGCGGCTCGGGCGACGGCGGCTGAGGGGACGGCGGCTGCGGCGACGGCGGCTGCGGCGAGGGCGGCGTCGGGCTGGGCGGTGCGGGCGACGGGCGGCTGAGGTGATGGCGGCTGAGGTGATGGCGGCTGAGGGGACGGTGGCAGAGGAAAGGGAGGCGCCGGGCTGGGCGGCTCGGGCGACGGCGGCTTCGGCGAGGGCGGCGCCGGGCTGGGCGGCTCGGGCGACGGCGGCTGTGGCGAGGGCGGCGCCGGGCTGGGCGGCTCGGGCGACGGTGGCTGAAGTGAGGGTGGCGCTGGGCTGGGCGGCGCGGGCGACGGCGGCTGAGGCGATGGCGGCTCGGGCGATGGCGGCTGCGGCGATGGTGGCAGAGGAGAGGGAGGCGCCGGGCTGGGCGACTCGGGCGACGGTGGCTGAGGGGACGGCGGCTGCGGCGAGGGCGGCGCCGGGCTGGGCGGCTCGGGCGACGGCGGCTGTGGCGAGGGCGGCGCCGGGCTGGGCGGCTCGGGCGACGGCGGCTGCGGCGAGGGCGGCGCTGGGCTGGGCGGGTCGGGCGATGGCGGCTGAGGTGAGGGCGGCGCCGGGCTGGGCGGCTCGGGCGACGGCGGCTGCGGCGACGGTGGCGCCGGGCTGGGCGGCTCCGGCGACGGCGGCTGAAGCGAGGGTGGCGCTGGGCTGGGCGGCTCGGGCGACGGCGGCTGCGGCGAGGGTGGCGCCGGGCTGGGCGGCTCGGGCGACGGCGGCTGAAGCGAGGGTGGCGCTGGGCTGGGCGGCGCGGGCGACGGCGGCTGAGGTGATGGTGGCTCGGGCGACGGAGGCTGCGGCGACGGTGGCAGAGGAGAGGGCGGCGCCGGGCTGGGCGGCTCGGGCGATGGCGGCTGAGGCGATGGCGGCTGAGGCGATGGCGGCTCGGGCGACGGTGGCTGAAGCAAGGGTGGCTGAGGCGATGGCGGCTGAGGGGACGGTGGCAGAGGAGAGGGCGGCGCCGGGCTGGGCGGCTCGGGCGATGGCGGCTGAGGCGAGGGCGGCGCCGGGCTGGGCGGTGCGGGCGACGGCGACTGAGGCAATGGCGGCTGAGGCAACGGTGGCTGAGGGGACGGCGGCTGCGGCAAGGGCGGCGCCGGGCTGGGCGGCTCGGGCGACGGCGGCTGCGGCGAGGGCGGCGCCGGGCTGGGCGGCTCGGGCGACGGTGGCTGAGGGGACGGCGGCTGCGGCGAGGGCGGCGCCGGGCTGGGCGGCTCGGGCGACGGCGGCTGCGGCGAGGGCGGCGCAGGGCTGGGCGGTGCGGGCGACGGCGGCTGAGGCGAGGGCGGCGCCGGGCTGGGCGGCTCGGGCGACGGCGGCTGAGGGGACGGCGGCTGCGGCGACGGCGGCTGCGGCGAGGGCGGCGTCGGGCTGGGCGGTGCGGGCGACGGTGGCTGAGGTGATGGCGGCTGAGGTGATGGCGGCTGAGGGGACGGTGGCAGAGGAAAGGGAGGCGCCGGGCTGGGCGGCTCGGGCGACGGCGGCTTCGGCGAGGGCGGCGTCGGGCTGGGCGGCTCGGGCGACGGCGGCTGCGGCGAGGGCGGCGCCGGGCTGGGCGGCTCGGGCGACGGTGGCTGAAGTGAGGGTGGCGCTGGGCTGGGCGGCGCGGGCGACGGCGGCTGCGGCGATGGCGGCTCGGGCGATGGCGGCTGCGGCGATGGTGGCAGAGGAGAGGGAGGCGCCGGGCTGGGAGACTCGGGCGACGGCGGCTGCGGCGAGGGCGGCGCTGGGCTGGGCGGCTCGGGCGACGGCGGCTGTGGCGAGGGCGGCGCCGGGCTGGGCGGCTCGGGCGACGGTGGCTGAGGGGACGGCGGCTGCGGCGAGGGCGGCGCCGGGCTGGGCGGCTCGGGCGACGGCGGCTGTGGCGAGGGCGGCGCCGGGCTGGGCGGCTCGTGCGACGGCGGCTGCGGCGAGGGCGGCGCTGGGCTGGGCGGGTCGGGCGATGGCGGCTGAAGCGAGGGTGGCGCTGGGCTGGGCGGCGCGGGCGACGGCGGCTGAGGTGATGGTGGCTCGGGCGACGGTGGCTGAAGCAAGGGTGGCTGAGGCGATGGCGGCTGAGGGGACGGTGGCAGAGAAGAGGGCGGCGCAGGGCTGGGCGGCTCGGGCGATGGCGGCTGAGGCGAGGGCGGCGCCGGGCTGGGCGGTGCGGGCGACGGCAACTGAGGCGATGGCGGCTGAGGCAACGGTGGCTGAGGGGACGGCGGCTGCGGCAAGGGCGGCGCCGGGCTGGGCGGCTCGGGCGACGGCGGCTGCGGCGAGGGCGGCGCCGGGCTGGGCGGCTCGGGCGACGGTGGCTGAGGGGACGGCGGCTGCGGCGAGGGCGGCGCCGGGCTGGGCGGATCGGGCGACGGCGGCTGCGGCGAGGGCGGCGCAGGGCTGGGCGGTGCGGGCGACGGCGGCTGAGGCGAGGGCGGCGCCGGGCTGGGCGGCTCGGGCGACGGCGGCTGAAGGGACGGCGGCTGCGGCGACGGCGGCTGCGGCGAGGGCGGCGTCGGGCTGGGCGGTGCGGGCGATGGCGGCTGAGGTGATGGCGGCTGAGGTGATGGCGGCTGAGGGGACGGTGGCAGAGGAAAGGGAGGCGCCGGGCTGGGCGGCTCGGGCGACGGCGGCTGAGGCGAGGGCGGCGCCGGGCTGGGCGGCTCGGGCGACGGCGGCTGTGGCGAGGGCGGCGCCGGGCTGGGCGGCTCGGGCGACGGTGGCTGAAGTGAGGGTGGCGCTGGGCTGGGCGGCGCGGGCGACGGCGGCTGAGGCGATGGCGGCTCGGGCGATGGCGGCTGCGGCGATGGTGGCAGAGGAGAGGGAGGCGCCGGGCTGGGCGACTCGGGCGACGGCGGCTGCGGCGAGGGCGGCGCTGGGCTGGGCGGCTCGGGCGACGGCGGCTGTGGCGAGGGCGGCGCCGGGCTGGGCGGCTCGGGCGACGGTGGCTGAGGGGACGGCGGCTGCGGCGAGGGCGGCGCCGGGCTGGGCGGCTCGGGCGACGGCGGCTGTGGCGAGGGCGGCGCCGGGCTGGGCGGCTCGGGCGACGGCGGCTGCGGCGAGGGTGGCGCCGGGCTGGGCGGCTCCGGCGACGGCGGCTGAAGCGAGGGTGGCGCTGGGCTGGGCGGCGCGGGCGACGGCGGCTGAGGTGATGGTGGCTCGGGCGACGGAGGCTGCGGCGACGGTGGCAGAGGAGAGGGCGGCGCTGGGCTGGGCGGCGCGGGCGACGGCGGCTGAGGCGATGGCGGCTCGGGCGATGGCGGCTGCGGCGACGGTGGCAGAGGAGAGGGCGGCGCCGGGCTGGGCGGCTCGGGCGATGGCGGCTGAGGCGACGGTGGCAGAGGAGAGGGCGGCGCCGGGCTGGGCGGCTCGGGCGACGGTGGCTGAAGTGAGGGTGGCGCTGGGCTGGGCGGCGCGGGCGACGGCGGCTGAGGCGATGGCGGCTCGGGCGATGGCGGCTGCGGCGACGGTGGCAGAGGAGAGGGCGGCGCCGGGCTGGGCGGCTCGGGCGACGGTGGCTGAAGTGAGGGTGGCGCTGGGCTGGGCGGCGCGGGCGACGGCGGCTGAGGCGATGGCGGCTCGGGCGATGGCGGCTGCGGCGATGGTGGCAGAGGAGAGGGAGGCGCCGGGCTGGGCGACTCGGGCGACGGCGGCTGCGGCGAGGGCGGCGCTGGGCTGGGCGGCTCGGGCGACGGCGGCTGTGGCGAGGGCGGCGCCGGGCTGGGCGGCTCGGGCGACGGTGGCTGAGGGGACGGCGGCTGCGGCGAGGGCGGCGCCGGGCTGGGCGGCTCGGGCGACGGCGGCTGTGGCGAGGGCGGCGCCGGGCTGGGCGGCTCGGGTGACGGCGGCTGCGGCGAGGGCGGCGCCGGGCTGGGCGGCTCGGGCGACGGCGGCTGCGGCGAGGGTGGCGCCGGGCTGGGCGGCTCCGGCGACGGCGGCTGAAGCGAGGGTGGCGCTGGGCTGGGCGGCGCGGGCGACGGCGGCTGAGGTGATGGTGGCTCGGGCGACGGAGGCTGCGGCGACGGTGGCAGAGGAGAGGGCGGCGCTGGGCTGGGCGGCGCGGGCGACGGCGGCTGAGGCGATGGCGGCTCGGGCGATGGCGGCTGCGGCGACGGTGGCAGAGGAGAGGGCGGCGCCGGGCTGGGCGGCTCGGGCGACGGCGGCTGAGGCGAGGGCGGCGCCGGGCTGGGCGGTGCGGGCGACGGCGGCTGAGGTGATGGCGGCTGCGGCGACGGCGGCTGAGGGGACGGTGGCAGAGGAGAGGGTGGCGCTGGGCTGGGCGGCGCGGGCGACGGCGGCTGAGGCGATGGCGGCTCGGGCGATGGCGGCTGCGGCGACGGTGGCAGAGGAGAGGGCGTCGCCGGGCTGGGCGGCTCGGGCGATGGCGGCTGAGGCGAGGGCGGCGCTGGGCTGGGCGGTGCGGGCGATTGCGGCTGCGGCGACGGCGGCTGCGGCGACGGCGGCTGAGGTGATGGCGGCTGAGGTGATGGCGGCTGAGGGGACGGTGGCAGAGGAAAGGGAGGCGCCGGGCTGGGCGGCTCGGGCGACGGCGGCTGCGGCGAGGGCGGCGCCGGGCTGGGCGGCTCGGGCGACGGCGGCTGTGGCGAGGGCGGCGCCGGGCTGGGCGGCTCGGGCGACGGCGGCTGAGGTGATGGCGGCTGAGGTGATGGCGGCTGAGGGGACGGTGGCAGAGGAAAGGGAGGCGCCGGGCTGGGCGGCTCGGGCGACGGCGGCTGCGGCGAGGGTGGCGCCGGGCTGGGCGGCTCGGGCGACGGTGGCTGAAGTGAGGGTGGCGCTGGGCTGGGCGGCGCGGGCGACGGCGGCTGAGGCGATGGCGGCTCGGGCGATGGCAGCTGCGGCGATGGTGGCAGAGGAGAGGGAGGCGCCGGGCTGGGCGACTCGGGCGACGGCGGCTGCGGCGAGGGCGGCGCTGGGCTGGGCGGCTCGGGCGACGGCGGCTGTGGCGAGGGCGGCGCCGGGCTGGGCGGCTCGGGCGACGGTGGCTGAGGGGACGGCGGCTGCGGCGAGGGCGGCGCCGGGCTGGGCGGCTCGGGCGACGGCGGCTGCGGCGAGGGCGGCGCTGGGCTGGGCGGCTCGGGCGATGGCGGCTGAGGTGAGGGCGGCGCCGGGCTGGGCGGCTCGGGCGACGGCGGCTGAAGCGAGGGTGGCGCTGGGCTGGGCGGCGCGGGCGACGGCGGCTGAGGTGATGGTGGCTCGGGCGACGGAGGCTGCGGCGACGGTGGCAGAGGAGAGGGCGGCGCCGGGCTGGGCGGCTCGGGCGATGGCGGCTGAGGCGATGGCGGCTGAGGCGATGGCGGCTCGGGCGACGATGGCTGTGGCGAGGGCGGCGCCGGGCTGGGCGGCTCGGGCGACGGCGGCTGCGGCGAGGGCGGCGCTGGGCTGGTTGGCTCGGGCGATGGCGGCTGAGGTGAGGGCGGCGCCGGGCTGGGCGGTGCGGGCGACGGCGGCTGAGGTGATGGCGGCTGAGGTGATGGCGGCTGAGGGGACGGTGGCAGAGGAAAGGGAGGCGCCGGGCTGGGCGGCTCGGGCGACGGCGGCTGCGGCGAGGGCGGCGCCGGGCTGGGCGGCTCGGGCGACGGCGGCTGTGGCGAGGGCGGCGCCGGGCTGGGCGGCTCGGGCGACGGTGGCTGAAGTGAGGGTGGCGCTGGGCTGGGCGGCGCGGGCGACGGCGGCTGAGGCGATGGCGGCTCGGGCGATGGCGGCTGCGGCGATGGTGGCAGAGGAGAGGGAGGCGCCGGGCTGGGCGACTCGGGCGACGGCGGCTGCGGCGAGGGCGGCGCCGGGCTGGGCGGCTCGGGCGACGGCGGCTGTGGCGAGGGCGGCGCCGGGCTGGGCGGCTCGGGCGACGGCGGCTGCGGCGAGGGCGGCGCTGGGCTGGGCGGCTCGGGCGATGGCGGCTGAGGTGAGGGCGGCGCCGGGCTGGGCGGCTCGGGCGACGGCGGCTGCGGCGAGGGTGGCGTCGGGCTGGGCGGCTCGGGCGACGGCGGCTGAAGCGAGGGTGGCGCTGGGCTGGGCGGCGCGGGCGACGGCGGCTGAGGTGATGGTGGCTCGGGCGACGGAGGCTGCGGCGACGGTGGCAGAGGAGAGGGCGGCGCCGGGCTGGGCGGCTCGGGCGATGGCGGCTGAGGCGATGGCGGCTGAGGCGATGGCGGCTCGGGCGACGGTGGCTGAAGCAAGGGTGGCTGAGGCGATGGCGGCTGAGGGGACGGTGGCAGAGGAGAGGGCGGCGCCGGGCTGGGCGGCTCGGGCGATGGCGGCTGAGGCGAGGGCGGCGCCGGGCTGGGCGGTGCGGGCGATTGCGGCTGCGGCGAGGGCGGCTGAGGGGACGGTGGCAGAGGAGAGGGTGGCGCTGGGCTGGGCGGCTCGGGCGACGGCGGCTGCGGCGAGGGCGGCGCCGGGCTGGGCGGCTCGGGCGACGGCGGCTGTGGCGAGGGCGGCGCCGGGCTGGGCGGCTCGGGCGACGGTGGCTGAAGTGAGGGTGGCGCTGGGCTGGGCGGCGCGGGCGACGGCGGCTGAGGCGATGGCGGCTCGGGCGATGGCGGCTGCGGCGATGGTGGCAGAGGAGAGGGAGGCGCCGGGCTGGGCGACTCGGGCGACGGCGGCTGCGGCGAGGGCGGCGCTGGGCTGGGCGGCTCGGGCGACGGCGGCTGTGGCGAGGGCGGCGCCGGGCTGGGCGGCTCGGGCGACGGTGGCTGAGGGACGGCGGCTGCGGCGAGGGCGGCGCCGGGCTGGTCGGCTCGGGCGACGGCGGCTGTGGCGAGGGCGGCGCCGGGCTGGGCGGCTCGGGCGACGGTGGCTGAAGTGAGGGTGGCGCTGGGCTGGGCGGCTCGGGCGATGGCGGCTGAGGTGAGGGCGGCGCCGGGCTGGGCGGCTCGGGCGACGGCGGCTGCGGCGAGGGTGGCGCCGGGCTGGGCGGCTCGGGCGACGGCGGCTGAAGCGAGGGTGGCGCTGGGCTGGGCGGCGCGGGCGACGGCGGCTGAGGTGATGGTGGCTCGGGCGACGGAGGCTGCGGCGACGGTGGCAGAGGAGAGGGCGGCGCCGGGCTGGGCGGCTCGGGCGATGGCGGCTGAGGCGATGGCGGCTGAGGCGATGGCGGCTCGGGCGACGGTGGCTGAAGCAAGGGTGGCTGAGGCGATGGCGGCTGAGGGGACGGTGGCAGAGGAGAGGGCGGCGCCGGGCTGGGCGGCTCGGGCGATGGCGGCTGAGGCGAGGGCGGCGCCGGGCTGGGCGGTGCGGGCGATTGCGGCTGCGGCGAGGGCGGCTGAGGGGACGGTGGCAGAGGAGAGGGTGGCGCTGGGCTGGGCGGCTCGGGCGACGGCGGCTGCGGCGAGGGCGGCGCCGGGCTGGGCGGCTCGGGCGACGGCGGCTGTGGCGAGGGCGGCGCCGGGCTGGGCGGCTCGGGCGACGGTGGCTGAAGTGAGGGTGGCGCTGGGCTGGGCGGCGCGGGCGACGGCGGCTGAGGCGATGGCGGCTCGGGCGATGGCGGCTGCGGCGATGGTGGCAGAGGAGAGGGAGGCGCCGGGCTGGGCGACTCGGGCGACGGCGGCTGCGGCGAGGGCGGCGCTGGGCTGGGCGGCTCGGGCGACGGCGGCTGTGGCGAGGGCGGCGCCGGGCTGGGCGGCTCGGGCGACGGTGGCTGAGGGGACGGCGGCTGCGGCGAGGGCGGCGCCGGGCTGGGCGGCTCGGGCGACGGCGGCTGTGGCGAGGGCGGCGCCGGGCTGGGCGGCTCGGGCGACGGTGGCTGAAGTGAGGGTGGCGCTGGGCTGGGCGGCTCGGGCGATGGCGGCTGAGGTGAGGGCGGCGCCGGGCTGGGCGGCTCGGGCGACGGCGGCTGCGGCGAGGGTGGCGCCGGGCTGGGCGGCTCGGGCGACGGCGGCTGAAGCGAGGGTGGCGCTGGGCTGGGCGGCGCGGGCGACGGCGGCTGAGGTGATGGTGGCTCGGGCGACGGAGGCTGCGGCGACGGTGGCAGAGGAGAGGGCGGCGCCGGGCTGGGCGGCTCGGGCGATGGCGGCTGAGGCGATGGCGGCTGAGGCGATGGCGGCTCGGGCGACGGTGGCTGAAGCAAGGGTGGCTGAGGCGATGGCGGCTGAGGGGACGGTGGCAGAGGAGAGGGCGGCGCCGGGCTGGGCGGCTCGGGCGACGGCGGCTGTGGCGAGGGCGGCGCCGGGCTGGGCGGCTCGGGCGACGGCGGCTGCGGCGAGGGCGGCGCCGGGCTGGGCGGCTCGGGCGACGGCGGCTGCGGCGAGGGTGGCGCCGGGCTGGGCGGCTCCGGCGACGGCGGCTGAAGCGAGGGTGGCGTTGGGCTGGGCGGCGCGGGCGACGGCGGCTGAGGTGATGGTGGCTCGGGCGACGGAGGCTGCGGCGACGGTGGCAGAGGAGAGGGCGGCGCTGGGCTGGGCGGCGCGGGCGACGGCGGCTGAGGCGATGGCCGCTCGGGCGATGGCGGCTGCGGCGACGGTGGCAGAGGAGAGGGCGGCGCCGGGCTGGGCGGCTCGGGCGATGGCGGCTGAGGCGAGGGCGGCGCCGGGCTGGGCGGTGCGGGCGACGGCGGCTGAGGTGATGGCGGCTGCGGCGACGGCGGCTGAGGGGACGGTGGCAGAGGAGAGGGTGGCGCTGGGCTGGGCGGCGCGGGCGACGGCGGCTGAGGCGATGGCGGCTCGGGCGATGGCGGCTGCGGCGACGGTGGCAGAGGAGAGGGCGGCGCCGGGCTGGGCGGCTCGGGCGATGGCGGCTGAGGCGAGGGCGGCGCTGGGCTGGGCGGTGCGGGCGATTGCGGCTGCGGCGACGGCGGCTGCGGCGACGGCGGCTGAGGGGACGGTGGCTGAGGTGATGGCGGCTGAGGGGACGGTTGCAGAGGAAAGGGAGGCGCCGGGCTGGGCGGCTCGGGCGACGGCGGCTGCGGCGAGGGCGGCGCCGGGCTGGGCGGCTCGGGCGACGGCGGCTGTGGCGAGGGCGGCGCCGGGCTGGGCGGCTCGGGCGACGGCGGCTGAGGTGATGGCGGCTGAGGTGATGGCGGCTGAGGGGACGGTGGCAGAGGAAAGGGAGGCGCCGGGCTGGGCGGCTCGGGCGACGGCGGCTGCGGCGAGGGTGGCGCCGGGCTGGGCGGCTCGGGCGACGGTGGCTGAAGTGAGGGTGGCGCTGGGCTGGGCGGCGCGGGCGACGGCGGCTGAGGCGATGGCGGCTCGGGCGATGGCAGCTGCGGCGATGGTGGCAGAGGAGAGGGAGGCGCCGGGCTGGGCGACTCGGGCGACGGCGGCTGCGGCGAGGGCGGCGCTGGGCTGGGCGGCTCGGGCGACGGCGGCTGTGGCGAGGGCGGCGCCGGGCTGGGCGGCTCGGGCGACGGTGGCTGAGGGGACGGCGGCTGCGGCGAGGGCGGCGCCGGGCTGGGCGGCTCGGGCGACGGCGGCTGCGGCGAGGGCGGCGCTGGGCTGGGCGGCTCGGGCGATGGCGGCTGAGGTGAGGGCGGCGCCGGGCTGGGCGGCTCGGGCGACGGCGGCTGAAGCGAGGGTGGCGCTGGGCTGGGCGGCGCGGGCGACGGCGGCTGAGGTGATGCTGGCTCGGGCGACGGAGGCTGCGGCGACGGTGGCAGAGGAGAGGGCGGCGCCGGGCTGGGCGGCTCGGGCGATGGCGGCTGAGGCGATGGCGGCTGAGGCGATGGCGGCTCGGGCGACGATGGCTGTGGCGAGGGCGGCGCCGGGCTGGGCGGCTCGGGCGACGGCGGCTGCGGCGAGGGCGGCGCTGGGCTGGTTGGCTCGGGCGATGGCGGCTGAGGTGAGGGCGGCGCCGGGCTGGGCGGTGCGGGCGACGGCGGCTGAGGTGATGGCGGCTGAGGTGATGGCGGCTGAGGGGACGGTGGCAGAGGAAAGGGAGGCGCCGGGCTGGCGGCTCGGGCGACGGCGGCTGCGGCGAGGGCGGCGCCGGGCTGGGCGGCTCGGGCGACGGCGGCTGTGGCGAGGGCGGCGCCGGGCTGGGCGGCTCGGGCGACGGTGGCTGAAGTGAGGGTGGCGCTGGGCTGGGCGGCGCGGGCGACGGCGGCTGAGGCGATGGCGGCTCGGGCGATGGCGGCTGCGGCGATGGTGGCAGAGGAGAGGGAGGCGCCGGGCTGGGCGACTCGGGCGACGGCGGCTGCGGCGAGGGCGGCGCCGGGCTGGGCGGCTCGGGCGACGGCGGCTGTGGCGAGGGCGGCGCCGGGCTGGGCGGCTCGGGCGACGGCGGCTGCGGCGAGGGCGGCGCTGGGCTGGGCGGCCGGGCGATGGGCGGGCTGGGTGAGGGCGGCGCCGGGATGGCGGCTCGGGGCGACGGCGGCTGCGGCCGAGGGTGGGGCTGGGCGCCCGGGCTGGGCGGCTCGGGCGACGGCGGCTGAAGCGAGGGGTGGCGCTGGGCTGGGCGGCGCGGGGCGAAGGCGGCTGAGGTGATGGGTCGGCTCGGGGCGACGGAGGCTGCGGCGAGGGTGGGGGGGGCGGCGGGCGACCGGCTGGCGAGGAGGAGGGGGGGGGCTGGGCGGCGCCGGGCGACGGCGGCTGGGCGATGGCGGCTCGGAGGGCGACGCGGCTGCGGCGACGGTGGAGAGCGAGGGGCGGGCCGGGGGCTCGGGCGGCGGGTGGGCGGCGTGAGGCGAATGGGCGGCTGAGGCGATGGCGGCGGAGGCGACGGGGCTGAGGCGGGCTGGGCGAGGGGGGCGGGTGGCTGAGCATGGCTGAGGGACGGGGCAGGGGAGGGCGGCGCCGGGCTGGGCGGCTCGGGCGATGGCGGCTGAGGCGAGGGCGGCGCCGGGCTGGGCGGTGCGGGCGATTGCGGCTGCGGCGAGGGCGGCTGAGGGGACGGTGGCAGAGGAGAGGGTGGCGCTGGGCTGGGCGGCTCGGGCGACGGCGGCTGCGGCGAGGGCGGCGCCGGGCTGGGCGGCTCGGGCGACGGCGGCTGTGGCGAGGGCGGCGCCGGGCTGGGCGGCTCGGGCGACGGTGGCTGAAGTGAGGGTGGCGCTGGGCTGGGCGGCGCGGGCGACGGCGGCTGAGGCGATGGCGGCTCGGGCGATGGCGGCTGCGGCGATGGTGGCAGAGGAGAGGGAGGCGCCGGGCTGGGCGACTCGGGCGACGGCGGCTGCGGCGAGGGCGGCGCTGGGCTGGGCGGCTCGGGCGACGGCGGCTGTGGCGAGGGCGGCGCCGGGCTGGGCGGCTCGGGCGACGGTGGCTGAGGGGACGGCGGCTGCGGCGAGGGCGGCGCCGGGCTGGGCGGCTCGGGCGACGGCGGCTGTGGCGAGGGCGGCGCCGGGCTGGGCGGCTCGGGCGACGGTGGCTGAAGTGAGGGTGGCGCTGGGCTGGGCGGCTCGGGCGATGGCGGCTGAGGTGAGGGCGGCGCCGGGCTGGGCGGCTCGGGCGACGGCGGCTGCGGCGAGGGTGGCGCCGGGCTGGGCGGCTCGGGCGACGGCGGCTGAAGCGAGGGTGGCGCTGGGCTGGGCGGCGCGGGCGACGGCGGCTGAGGTGATGGTGGCTCGGGCGACGGAGGCTGCGGCGACGGTGGCAGAGGAGAGGGCGGCGCCGGGCTGGGCGGCTCGGGCGATGGCGGCTGAGGCGATGGCGGCTGAGGCGATGGCGGCTCGGGCGACGGTGGCTGAAGCAAGGGTGGCTGAGGCGATGGCGGCTGAGGGACGGTGGCAGAGGAGAGGGCGGCGCCGGGCTGGGCGGCTCGGGCGACGGCGGCTGTGGCGAGGGCGGCGCCGGGCTGGGCGGCTCGGGCGACGGCGGCTGCGGCGAGGGCGGCGCCGGGCTGGGCGGCTCGGGCGACGGCGGCTGCGGCGAGGGTGGCGCCGGGCTGGGCGGCTCCGGCGACGGCGGCTGAAGCGAGGGTGGCGTTGGGCTGGGCGGCGCGGGCGACGGCGGCTGAGGTGATGGTGGCTCGGGCGACGGAGGCTGCGGCGACGGTGGCAGAGGAGAGGGCGGCGCTGGGCTGGGCGGCGCGGGCGACGGCGGCTGAGGCGATGGCCGCTCGGGCGATGGCGGCTGCGGCGACGGTGGCAGAGGAGAGGGCGGCGCCGGGCTGGGCGGCTCGGGCGATGGCGGCTGAGGCGAGGGCGGCGCCGGGCTGGGCGGTGCGGGCGACGGCGGCTGAGGTGATGGCGGCTGCGGCGACGGCGGCTGAGGGGACGGTGGCAGAGGAGAGGGTGGCGCTGGGCTGGGCGGCGCGGGCGACGGCGGCTGAGGCGATGGCGGCTCGGGCGATGGCGGCTGCGGCGACGGTGGCAGAGGAGAGGGCGGCGCCGGGCTGGGCGGCTCGGGCGATGGCGGCTGAGGCGAGGGCGGCGCTGGGCTGGGCGGTGCGGGCGATTGCGGCTGCGGCGACGGCGGCTGCGGCGACGGCGGCTGAGGGGACGGTGGCTGAGGTGATGGCGGCTGAGGGGACGGTTGCAGAGGAAAGGGAGGCGCCGGGCTGGGCGGCTCGGGCGACGGCGGCTGCGGCGAGGGCGGCGCCGGGCTGGGCGGCTCGGGCGACGGCGGCTGTGGCGAGGGCGGCGCCGGGCTGGGCGGCTCGGGCGACGGCGGCTGAGGTGATGGCGGCTGAGGTGATGGCGGCTGAGGGACGGTGGCAGAGGAAAGGGAGGCGCCGGGCTGGGCGGCTCGGGCGACGGCGGCTGCGGCGAGGGTGGCGCCGGGCTGGGCGGCTCGGGCGACGGTGGCTGAAGTGAGGGTGGCGCTGGGCTGGGCGGCGCGGGCGACGGCGGCTGAGGCGATGGCGGCTCGGGCGATGGCAGCTGCGGCGATGGTGGCAGAGGAGAGGGAGGCGCCGGGCTGGGCGACTCGGGCGACGGCGGCTGCGGCGAGGGCGGCGCTGGGCTGGGCGGCTCGGGCGACGGCGGCTGTGGCGAGGGCGGCGCCGGGCTGGGCGGCTCGGGCGACGGTGGCTGAGGGGACGGCGGCTGCGGCGAGGGCGGCGCCGGGCTGGGCGGCTCGGGCGACGGCGGCTGCGGCGAGGGCGGCGCTGGGCTGGGCGGCTCGGGCGATGGCGGCTGAGGTGAGGGCGGCGCCGGGCTGGGCGGCTCGGGCGACGGCGGCTGAAGCGAGGGTGGCGCTGGGCTGGGCGGCGCGGGCGACGGCGGCTGAGGTGATGCTGGCTCGGGCGACGGAGGCTGCGGCGACGGTGGCAGAGGAGAGGGCGGCGCCGGGCTGGGCGGCTCGGGCGATGGCGGCTGAGGCGATGGCGGCTGAGGCGATGGCGGCTCGGGCGACGATGGCTGTGGCGAGGGCGGCGCCGGGCTGGGCGGCTCGGGCGACGGCGGCTGCGGCGAGGGCGGCGCTGGGCTGGTTGGCTCGGGCGATGGCGGCTGAGGTGAGGGCGGCGCCGGGCTGGGCGGTGCGGGCGACGGCGGCTGAGGTGATGGCGGCTGAGGTGATGGCGGCTGAGGGGACGGTGGCAGAGGAAAGGGAGGCGCCGGGCTGGGCGGCTCGGGCGACGGCGGCTGCGGCGAGGGCGGCGCCGGGCTGGGCGGCTCGGGCGACGGCGGCTGTGGCGAGGGCGGCGCCGGGCTGGGCGGCTCGGGCGACGGTGGCTGAAGTGAGGGTGGCGCTGGGCTGGGCGGCGCGGGCGACGGCGGCTGAGGCGATGGCGGCTCGGGCGATGGCGGCTGCGGCGATGGTGGCAGAGGAGAGGGAGGCGCCGGGCTGGGCGACTCGGGCGACGGCGGCTGCGGCGAGGGCGGCGCCGGGCTGGGCGGCTCGGGCGACGGCGGCTGTGGCGAGGGCGGCGCCGGGCTGGGCGGCTCGGGCGACGGCGGCTGCGGCGAGGGCGGCGCTGGGCTGGGCGGCTCGGGCGATGGCGGCTGAGGTGAGGGCGGCGCCGGGATGGGCGGCTCGGGCGACGGCGGCTGCGGCGAGGGTGGCGCCGGGCTGGGCGGCTCGGGCGACGGCGGCTGAAGCGAGGGTGGCGCTGGGCTGGGCGGCGCGGGCGAAGGCGGCTGAGGTGATGGTGGCTCGGGCGACGGAGGCTGCGGCGACGGTGGCAGAGGAGAGGGCGGCGCCGGGCTGGGCGGCTCGGGCGATGGCGGCTGAGGCGATGGCGGCTGAGGCGATGGCGGCTCGGGCGACGGTGGCTGAAGCAAGGGTGGCTGAGGCGATGGCGGCTGAGGGGACGGTGGCAGAGGAGAGGGCGGCGCCGGGCTGGGCGGCTCGGGCGATGGCGGCTGAGGCGAGGGCGGCGCCGGGCTGGGCGGTGCGGGCGATTGCGGCTGCGGCGAGGGCGGCTGAGGGGACGGTGGCAGAGGAGAGGGAAGCGCTGGGCTGGGCGGCTCGGGCGACGGCGGCTGCGGCGAGGGCGGCGCCGGGCTGGGCGGCTCGGGCGACGGCGGCTGTGGCGAGGGCGGCGCCGGGCTGGGCGGCTCGGGCGACGGTGGCTGAAGTGAGGGTGGCGCTGGGCTGGGCGGCGCGGGCGACGGCGGCTGAGGCGTTGGCGGCTCGGGCGATGGCGGCTGCGGCGATGGTGGCAGAGGAGAGGGAGGCGCCGGGCTGGGCGACTCGGGCGACGGCGGCTGCGGCGAGGGCGGCGCTGGGCTGGGCGGCTCGGGCGACGGCGGCTGTGGCGAGGGCGGCGCCGGGCTGGGCGGCTCGGGCGACGGTGGCTGAGGGGACGGCGGCTGCGGCGAGGGCGGCGCCGGGCTGGGCGGCTCGGGCGACGGCGGCTGTGGCGAGGGCGGCGCCGGGCTGGGCGGCTCGGGCGACGGCGGCTGCGGCGAGGGCGGCGCTGGGCTGGGCGGCTCGGGCGATGGCGGCTGAGGTGAGGGCGGCGCCGGGCTGGGCGGCTCGGGCGACGGCGGCTGCGGCGAGGGTGGCGCCGGGCTGGGCGGCTCGGGCGACGGCGGCTGAAGCGAGGGTGGCGCTGGGCTGGGCGGCGCAAGCGACGGCGGCTGAGGTGATGGTGGCTCGGGCGACGGAGGCTGCGGCGACGGTGGCAGAGGAGAGGGCGGCGCCGGGCTGGGCGGCTCGGGCGATGGCGGCTGAGGCGATGGCGGCTGAGGCGATGGCGGCTCGGGCGACGGTGGCTGAAGCAAGGGTGGCTGAGGCGATGGCGGCTGAGGGGACGGTGGCAGCGGAGAGGGCGGCGCCGGGCTGGGCGGCTCGGGCGAGGGCGGCTGAGGCGAGGGCGGCGCCGGGCTGGGCGGTGCGGGCGACGGCGGCTGAGGCGAGGGCGGCTGAGGCAACGGTGGCTGAGGGGACGGCGGCTGCGGCAAGGGCGGCGCCGGGCTGGGCGGCTCGGGCGACGGCGGCTGCGGCGAGGGCGGCGCCGGGCTGGGCGGCTCGGGCGACGGTGGCTGAGGGGACGGCGGCTGCGGCGAGGGCGGCGCCGGGCTGGGCGGCTCGGGCGACGGCGGCTGCGGCGAGGGCGGCGCAGGGCTGGGCGGTGCGGGCGACGGCGGCTGAGGCGATGGCGGCTGAGGCAACGGTGGCTGAGGGGACGGCGGCTGCGGCAATGGCGGCGCCGGGCTGGGCGGCTCGGGCGACGGCGGCTGCGGCGAGGGCGGCGCCGGGCTGGGCGGCTCGGGCGACGGTGGCTGAGGGGACGGCGGCTGCGGCGAGGGCGGCGCCGGGCTGGGCGGCTCGGGCGACGGCGGCTGCGGCGAGGGCGGCGCAGGGCTGGGCGGTGCGGGCGATGGCGGCTGAGGCGAGGGCGGCGCCGGGCTGGGCGGCTCGGGCGACGGCGGCTGCGGCGAGGGCGGCGCTGGGCTGGGCGGCTCGGGCGACGGCGGCTGCGGCGAGGGTGGCGCCGGGCTGGGCGGCTCGGGCGACGGCGGCTGAAGCGAGGGTGGCGCTGGGCTGGGCGGCGCGGGCGACGGCGGCTGAGGTGATGGTGGCTCGGGCGACGGAGGCTGCGGCGACGGTGGCAGAGGAGAGGGCGGCGCCGGGCTGGGCGGCTCGGGCGATGGCGGCTGAGGCGATGGCGGCTGAGGCGATGGCGGCTCGGGCGATTGCGGCTGCGGCGACGGCGGCTGCGGCGACGGCGGCTGAGGGGACGGTGGCAGAGGAGAGGGCGGCGCCGGGCTGGGCGGCTCGGGCGATGGCGGCTGAGGCGAGGGCGGCGCCGGGCTGGGCGGTGCGGGCGATGGCGGCTGAGGCGATGGCGGCTGAGGCAACGGTGGCTGAGGGGACGGCGGCTGCGGCAAGGGCGGCGCCGGGCTGGGCGGCTCGGGCGACGGCGGCTGCGGCGAGGGCGGCGCCGGGCTGGGCGGCTCGGGCGACGGTGGCTGAGGGGACGGCGGCTGCGGCGAGGGCGGCGCCGGGCTGGGCGGCTCGGGCGACGGCGGCTGCGGCGAGGGCGGCGCAGGGCTGGGCGGTGCGGGCGACGGCGGCTGAGGCGATGGCGGCTGAGGCAACGGTGGCTGAGGGGACGGCGGCTGCGGCAATGGCGGCGCCGGGCTGGGCGGCTCGGGCGACGGCGGCTGCGGCGAGGGCGGCGCCGGGCTGGGCGGCTCGGGCGACGGTGGCTGAGGGGACGGCGGCTGCGGCGAGGGCGGCGCCGGGCTGGGCGGCTCGGGCGACGGCGGCTGCGGCGAGGGCGGCGCAGGGCTGGGCGGTGCGGGCGATGGCGGCTGAGGCGAGGGCGGCGCCGGGCTGGGCGGCTCGGGCGACGGCGGCTGCGGCGAGGGCGGCGCTGGGCTGGGCGGCTCGGGCGACGGCGGCTGCGGCGAGGGTGGCGCCGGGCTGGGCGGCTCGGGCGACGGCGGCTGAAGCGAGGGTGGCGCTGGGCTGGGCGGCGCGGGCGACGGCGGCTGAGGTGATGGTGGCTCGGGCGACGGAGGCTGCGGCGACGGTGGCAGAGGAGAGGGCGGCGCCGGGCTGGGCGGCTCGGGCGATGGCGGCTGAGGCGATGGCGGCTGAGGCGATGGCGGCTCGGGCGATTGCGGCTGCGGCGACGGCGGCTGCGGCGACGGCGGCTGAGGGGACGGTGGCAGAGGAGAGGGCGGCGCCGGGCTGGGCGGCTCGGGCGATGGCGGCTGAGGCGAGGGCGGCGCCGGGCTGGGCGGTGCGGGCGATGGCGGCTGAGGCGATGGCGGCTGAGGCAACGGTGGCTGAGGGGACGGCGGCTGCGGCAAGGGCGGCGCCGGGCTGGGCGGCTCGGGCGACGGCGGCTGCGGCGAGGGCGGCGCCGGGCTGGGCGGCTCGGGCGACGGTGGCTGAGGGGACGGCGGCTGCGGCGAGGGCGGCGCCGGGCTGGGCGGCTCGGGCGACGGCGGCTGCGGCGAGGGCGGCGCAGGGCTGGGCGGCTCGGGCGACGGCGGCTGAGGGGACGGCGGCTGCGGCGACGGCGGCTGCGGCGAGGGTGGCGTCGGGCTGGGCGGCTCGGGCGACGGCGGCTGAGGGGACGGCGGCTGCGGCGACGGCGGCTGCGGCGAGGGCGGCGTCGGGCTGGGCGGTGCGGGCGACGGCGGCTGAGGCGAGGGTGGTGCAGGGCTGGGCGGCTCGGGCGACGGCGGCTTAGGTGATGGCGGCTGAGGCGACGGCGGCTGCGGCGAGGGCGGCGCCGGGCTGGGCGGCTCGGGCGACGGCGGTGTTGGGTCAGTTAGCAATAAACGACGAAACTCTTTCGGTATTTGCGCCTGGGCGTCCGCTGCCAGCTCCACTGCCGGTATCGCTATACCGCCCGCTTCATCTTCACCTTGATGTTGCCAGGGTATAGACTGATAACGCTTCTCGGAGGACCCGTCCCAGGCGAGGTATCCGAACGCAGACGGCATGAAGGCACCTGGGAGGTGGGAGGGGGAAGAGGAAAGGGGACAGGGGGCAGGGGGAGGGGGGGCAAGGGGAACGGCATGAAGGCACCTGCTGTTTGGCCCGCGTGCAACAGGCTTTACGGTTAGCAGGTGCCTGTCGCCTACCAATGGCTTGGTTAGGCTACCAACGCAACATTTTGGCTTGCTAAGGGGCTCCAATGAACACCGGGCAACGTGTATTTATGGCAACGTGCCCACTGTACACTACCTTACTCAACGTGGCCGAGCTGCCGTACATACATGCCGCTGGACATTCCGTGGATAGTCACTCAAGGTCCCCCTCCACCGCCGCCTCCACCGATGCCACCCCTTACCCGTTTTGTTGTGGAGCCCTTCGTAACAAGTCCTAAACCCTAAACCCTAAACCCTAAATACCTACCCCCTGTCGGTCGTTCTGTCGGGTGCATGCTCTGACTCAGCAGCTACAGATCGTTCGCTCGCACAAACACTGCTGCTCCGTCCGGAACCAGCGTGATAAACCTACCTCCGTGTCTGGAGAGAGCCCACCGTAACAATTACTAGGAGTAAGCACTCGTACCGGGATTTGATGATTGGTGTACCTGCACCCTAAAACCCTGAACCTGGACCCACCGAGGTAGAATCCTTTGATGGCTGACAGCAGCAGCTGCCCCCAGTGCTCTTGCGCGCCGCTCTGCCAGTTGTAGCCCAGCCACAGCACCGCGCCACAAGAGCCGTGCTTGCCAAAGGCCTGGCAGATGGGTGGATGCATGTGGATGGGGTGGATGGTGGATTGTACATATGTAGGTGGGAGGATGGGGCGGCGGGTTACTAGGAGGGAGCGAGGTAGGGGCCCTGCTGTTCCCCGCCGAGTTGTTGTGCGTGCCTGCAGTCGGGAGCTAGCGGCACGTAGCAGGCGGGCGAATGAAGCGGCGGTGGGCTGCTGGCGCCGTTGGGGTCTTCATGCGTCGTTCGGATGTTTAAATTTTGATGGTTGTACTTGATGTATGGCTTGTTGGTAAAATGCCAGACGCGCAACGGATGGATGGAGGAACGCGCGCGAAGCACTGCGGATCGATTAGTTAGCCAATCGCTCGTCACGCACAAACCGCCGCCGAAAGGTCTATCTATCCTGACGGGCGGGTGCGGTGGTGAGAGGGTTACGTTCGAAATGCTTTCCTGATGACGTTATTTATGAACCTATATCCCACCCGAGTATCGAACAACTAGCGCCACGGCAGCCCGTCTATTATGACTGACCCGCGCCATGTCCGCTCAGCGTACATCGACAAGCGCGAGCACGCACCCAGCCGTGATCAGCCTGCTGGCCGCCTGGCACACGTACAGTGCTGTCGTTGTCGTCGGCCCGCCCGGCCCGGCACCTTCCTACCTACCTACCCACAACAACCACCCCGTGCGCACGCGGTGTTGACCTGCGCAACCACCTTCTAACCGATTTCCCCGCCGGTAGTCAACGCACGCACGATACGAACTGCATCTTGCGACTGACCTGCGCAACCACCTTCGACCTGTCGCTCGCTGCAGCGTACAGCGGCCACGTCACGGCCGCCGCGTCACTATGGCGGCACCTGAGGAGGCGGAATAATGAAGCCGCGACGATGTACCGATCGATACACATGCATGCATGGCGACCAGTCGGCAAGCAACAAAGGGCAACCCCCTGCCCTCGAATACCCATCCGTGGCCGTGGATTCGCGGATTCTCTTATGACCCCCTCCGCCTTAAGGCGAAGCTTACTTCGAATACACATCGATACGATTATTGGCCAAACCGCGCGACTGCTGGCTGCAAGCAAGCATGCACGCACCGCGTCACGCTGTTGTTTTTCACGTACATTCGGTTGGCTCCGCAACTACTTCTGGCTAAGCAACCAACACCTACCATCCAACTAATAACCAAACGAACCAATGCAATAATGACGTCAGGCGATGCGCCCGATGGTTCTACCTCTTGGTCTGGAACCCACTGTAACCGTTACAACAATGACGTGGTCTGCCTATTCACGCACGCACGCACCCCACGAGTGCAGTGGTGGTCGCCGCATCCTCCAGCTCTCCTGGCCAGGCCATCTTCTCGGCGCTGGCCGCCAGGAAGTACGACTCGTGGTGCGGGATCATCTTGATGGATCCGAAGGGCCAACGCGCATTGGACCCACCGTCGCGGCAAGAGTCATCCCATTCACCTGCTGGACAGGCACGCGCGCGCGCGATGCAAGCAAGTACATACTTAAGGTATTCGTTTCCGCGTTCTGGACGTAAGCTGTTTTATATACTATCTACGCGTGCGTGTGTGGACGGCTGTACGGAGTGAGGTCGGGGTATGGTAGCCCGCTGGCATGGCAGGCACGGAGGCGGCGCGAGGTAGGTAGGCAGGTAGGTATATATGAGGGGAAGTGGGCGGGGGAGGTGGGACGCGGGGACGTAGGCAGGGGCGAGACGGTGGATGGGTGCGGGTTCGTGCCATGTTGCTTTGGTAATAAGGCCCGGCGGCCTGGTTTCGGGGACACGTATCAGCGGGGATGCATGGACGGATGGATGGATTTAGGGTTTAGGGTTTTAGGGTTTAGCAGAGATATGGGGGACGTACGTACGCATTTCGTTATGTACGGACTTGGTAGCGAGGAAAACCCGTGTCCGAGTGAAAAGCCGTTTGTGACACACGCTGGGAGATGCACGCTGGAGGACTAGGTTGAGGAACCGAAAACCGGAGGTCAAATGTCTGGTTGGGAGGTTGGTTGTATGGCCCTTACGATTTGTGGGGTGACGTCGCATGTACGGCTGCAGCAGGCGCATAGCGACGCAACAGAACATACGGCACGTAGATACGTAGACACGTAGGTACATACGTTCGTACGTGCGGTACGGTAGTAACTGAAGTAAGTTAAGCGTCCACCAGCCAGCACTACTTACGGTACCCAAGAGGTAAGAAGATGGACCGTACGCACACACACACGTAGACATACACGTATGTACGACATACACATACAAACATAGCTAGCCAATGGCATGATGCCACTGCCAGCCGGCAAGCCAGCAGCAGCGCGCACTCACCCTGCTCATAGCCAAGCGCCTCTTGTATCAATGCCAGGGTGCCCTGGAAGCCGCCGCTGTGGGTGCTGTGGGCGGCATCGCCGCCGCCGCCGAGATCACTCCCGACCACCACAAGCAGCCCTCCATTTCGTACGAACGCCGCGACACTACTGTCGCCCCCGTCCAGCCCATCGGCATACCAAGCCCTGGGTTGGACACCGTGAGGTGCCGCAATGGGTCCCGCTGGTGAAGGCAGGACGTAGGCGACGTAGCCGTCGTCTGGTTTCGGTGGGGCCGAGCCGGATTGAACGTCAAAGCCCAGCCCCTGTAGCTGCCCTACCAGGGTGCTGCTGCCGATGGACACGTCATTATTACGCGAAGAGGACGGCACCTCATCATCGGGAGCAGCAGCGGCGTTATGGCTTCGCAGGTACAAGCGAACCGTGTCGGTGCGAAGTGTAGCATCGATGATTGCACAGTTGGCCAGCGCCGGCAGCAACAGCAGGCCGACGCAGAGTGTGCAGCAGCAGATGAAAGCCTTGACTATGCTGTTGGGAGTTACGAAGGGCGCTCCTTGCAGCCAAGGACGCCGCGCAGCCATCCTTAGCCGCCCGCGCGCTGTATGTGGCGCGAGGCAGGACGCCGCCGCTTGGTCGTTGCTGGCTGGTCTATATATGTCGTCGTCAACGAAGCAATCTGCGGGTGCTGTGCGTATGCTTGGTCGGGTGACAGGCGGCCTTCTGCGGCTGGCTGCTGCTGGCTGGGCACCGCCGGATGTAATAACAATGCCGCACGCACAAAAGCGATAATGCTAAATCCGCAGCCGCGGACCTCGTTCGGCTGCGCCTTGGCTGCGTGATCGATATCCTTTTTGAGCGAGAGACGGAGCGCTAGTAGTGCTGCTGCATCGAAATGTTACAGCAGGACGCACTACTGCGGCTTCTACCTCTTAGCTCGTATCCGAAACAGCCTGGAAACGGTGTGCTATCAAGAGGTAGATAGGCTGAGGAGATGTATGTGTGGTACGTGGGCAGGTAGGGCGGCGACCGACAAGCAACAACATACAGGTCAACCGTAGCGGGCGGAGCTTCGCGATTATGCGCGGCAGCAAGGCGCCATATTAATTGATGGATTATAGGGGTAAGCACCCATGAATACGTAGAAGGCAGGATCGCAGCGTTCGCATAAAGTCGGCTTTGGAGTTTTGGATCGAGGTAGGCGAGCGAGTGAAGCAGGCGTGAAGGGCACGAAGGTAGCGCAGGGTTACGAATCCTTGATTTGACGAAAAACCTTCCGGCATTGACCTTAAATCGCATAAAGTATTCATTAAATGGTTGGTTTGCTGCCGGCGAGCCCTGGCGTGTTTCTTGGGGAATTCTCACTGGGTCGGGCCAACCGGCCGCCCGCCTAAAACGGCCCCAAGGATGCCGAGGATGCCGGCGCTCGCAATATAATTGTTGCGAAAAACATGCACTCCTCATGCACTCCTCGTCATTCTCCACGTCCTTTCGGTCGCGTCCATTTCGCGCTTGTACTGCAATGCGCAATCACTTACGTAAGCGCACGCCGCTTGGCCCACCTCAAGGTACTGGCGACGCTGCGCCCTACCTGACTGCGGGGCAGTAGCCCCTCGCAATTCCTGGCAGCGTTGGAGGGATTGATACGCACATAATGATGGAATTCCTGCGTACATGCAGAGGACCTCGCGTTGGCACCGGTCTGACTGTCTGACTGTGGAGGCAATCGATCACTTCTCGGTAGGTATGAGACTGAAAAAGGCCGGTGATTCCGGTTGCTTTGTATCGCTAGAAGCCACGCTGCGCTTGCATACATTTTAAAATTCAGAAAACTATCAATTTATGTGACTTAGTACAGGTGACGGATATGTCTGGATATGTACGCCTCTTTTCGTCGCGATCGCCTCCAAAATTAGCAATCTGAGATTTTTATTTTTACGCCGCCTCCGCGCCAAGCAGCCACTGACTAGTCCAGCACGACAGGTAATATTTTTCCTATCAGGAAAATGCTATGTGCTTTCACGGGTTAAAAGGCGTGGCGTGCAACAAAAGGCTCGCATCTACTTCAGCCTACGAATGTCGCACCAGTACCCTACAATGATATTGCATTATTCCTTAGCGAGCTGTGGGCGCGACAGCAGCTAGCAGCGGGTCCCCTGGATGGGCGCAGCGGCCATGCAGCGGATACATGCATGCGGCAAACTAGATGAGCGAGCCACAGCGCATGGGCAGCGGTAATAACCCAGCCAGCCATCAGTTCCAGCGCCCTTGGGGTCAGCAGCAGAAGCCAAAGTCCCTGAACGCAATAAGGCTACAGAAGGCTAGGGTAAGTTAAGGTCGTGGCGTACATGATGGTTTGTTGGGGGTCGTCGGTGCAGCAGCGCTGCCAAGCACAAGCATCGCGGTCCACTGGGCGGGACTGCGCATCTATCTGTCCCTGGGGATCATAAATGCGGCAGGCCCTAGGCCCGTAGGGGTTCGGTCGGTGCCGACGCCCCTGTTTGCTTTCCACGTTACCTGCAGCCAAAAGCCAGCCATCCATCAGCGGCCGGAAAGTGGATTCGTTCACATGCATGCAACCCATCCATCACCTGATAGAGGGCACCGCCGCCTTCGTTCAAATCGATACTGCGCGCCAAAGTGAGCGGAACATACATACGCACGCCCCTTACTACATTATTACTGTGCGCACATGCCGGTGCCCTCACCAAACGTTCTGTAACTGTTACGGAACAATGAGAACCCGGTTTTTTCTGTTTGTCTCTGTTCCAATGTTCACTGTTCCTTAGCCGTACCCTGCCCGTCCCTGCCTTTCAATGACGGAGCCTGCATCCGGGCAAATGACAAGCATTCCAGGTAACCTGAGGTAGAACGCATGCTGATAGATGACTGCAAGGAACGCTAGTTGTTCCTCGCGGAACGAGCACTTTGCGACCTGGCTTTTGCATTTTGCAGCATTTCTCGCCAGCACTCACTTAATGTAAACATGGTCCACCCTTCACACCCTTGCACCTAGTTTTCCCATCTGGGTCAGTACCGACTCGACCAGCAAGGCATACCAGGCTACTGTAACAAGTACAACAACCAGGATCAGACGGAAGCCATCTCCTGGCATAGCGCGTTTGGATTCACTGCCTCTCATCGACCTAGTACGACACGTCGTGCATGTCAGTTCATCGGAAAAAGAGAAAACTGGACTTCAGCTGACCTGGTAAAAACTAAAATCGAATGGACCCAGTGGGTAAAAGGACATGCGCAACCTTTCATCGTCTCGTTAGTACGCATTCCGCCCTTTGTGTTGCCCTGATGCGCCCTGCCGAAGGCAGAAAACACGGTTTCACGCACACTCTATCCTCTCCTCTCTCGCCGTGCGCTGCATGCGACGCCTGCAATGCCTTGTGAGATGCCACCCCGCCGCCCGCGAAGACCACCAAAGCCTACCGTGCCACACCCCACGCGCCCGTCGAACACGCAACCCCTCCCTCCATACCTCTGCGGCAATCCTGGCTGCTCCCACCCCGGAATTCACGCGACCTGGACCCCATGCAGAGAACCACCAGCAGGCCACGGGCCCGCTTCCCTAACCCAGCCGCGTCCAGACCTGTCCCCCAACGTCGTGCCCCCGCCCTGCCAGCCCTACCCCCTTAGCCGGCCCCCCCTTAACCGGGTCTTCTCGGGTCTTCTCGCTGATCCCCCCGCTCTGGCACCATCGCCATGTGCAGCCACCAAGTCGGACCCGGCCCCCTGCGCCTCCAACTAACGCCTACCCTCCCAGTCCAAGACTGCTGACACATACACACACACACACACACACACACACACACACACACACACACACACACACACACACACACACACACACACACACACACACACACACACACACACACACACACACACACACACACACACACACACACACACACACACACACACACACACACACACACACACACACACACACACACACACACACACACACACACACACACACACACACACACACACACACACACACACACACACACACACGCACGATACACAGTGAGAGAGCGGGCTCCTCGGGGCTAGGATTTGCGCAGGTTGTCCAATCGCGCCTGGAGGTCCTCATCAATGCCGCCCCCTCCGCCTCCGCCGCCCTCCGCCTCCGCCACTGCGGGTGCAGCCTGCGGCTGCTTCTCGGCGATGCGCGTGCCCGGCGCCGAAGCCAGCTGCGGGTTCGAGTGCAGGGTGCGTGTACGCGGAGGGGGGTGAGACGGGAATGGCGTCGGCGGTTGGTTGGTTGGTTGGTTGGTGTAGCGAAGCGGGTCGGAAGAGGCAGGGGGCAATGGCGGACCCAGCGGGTGAGTGGGGGTAGGCGTCGCTGACGTTTCGAGTGGACAGGACCCGTCTTGGGGAGCGCACGGCAGCGGACTGGCAGCGGACTGGCAGGAGACTGGCAGGGGTGAGCCCTGGCAGGGGTAAAAGCCCCGGCGGGGGGGGGAGCTTCATCACCCTCGAAGTCACCTAGCGGCAATTCCACTGCAAGGTGCGGGTGCGGGTGCGGAGAGGGCAGCACGCACCTCGGTCATGTTGCCGATGCCGATCTCGTCCAGCACCTGGCTCACCAGGTTGTCCGTCTCCTCCTCCTCGCCCTCGTCCTGCGGGTTGGAGCAGCAGGGGGGCCGTCACGTCACCATGAGGCCATGTGGCGGCATGAGGCGCATGAGGGACATGAGGGGCAAGAGGCTATGTGCACCGTGGGGGCGTGAGGCCATGCGGCTATGTGCGCGTCCAGGCGGAGAAAGCACGAACGGCATGGCCTTTTCATTTCTCTGGTGATTGCCCTTTCCTCCTCTTTTCATACACACCATTGTTTGTTGCACACGGCCCCTCAGCCTGCGGTCCCCCGCGGACAGCCCGACGGGTGCGGATGGCTGCCCGACGCGTCGGGACGCCACGCCGTACACGCGCCGTACGGACGCGGCGCGCCGTACGAACGCCGTACGGACGCGGCCCCTGCCCCCCGCCTTACTTGCAGCGCGTCGTCCACTGCGTCCCCCATCATCTCCCCGGTCATCTCCATGCGCTCGTTCTGGCGCTCGAACTCGCGCATGATGTTTTGCAGGTTGGGCAGGTTGAGGCGCCGGTTCATGGCGCGCATCGCCTGCAGAGACCAGGACGCGGTTTGTTGGCGGGGGCCCAGGGCAGGAGGCAGGGCAGGAGGCAGGGCAGGAGGCAGGGCAGGAGGCAGGGCAGGGGGCAGGGCAGGAGGCAGGGCAGGGGAGAGAAAAGAGGGTGGGATTTGTGAAGGGGAAGGGTGGGGTGGGGTGGGGTTGGAAGGAGAGAGGAGGGACAGCAGCCCAGCGCCGATGAAGTCATCCTCTTGGTGGCTGTCGAGCCCCAATGCAGGCCCCTCTCCCTGCGGGTTTCCCTCCCCTGCCACCCTCCTACCCCGCACCCTGCGGCCCTAAGTGCCCCGGCCGCACCTTGGTCGCCCCCCTCATCGCGTCAGCCATCGCCTGAGTGGACTTGAGCGTCTGCGCGGCGGCACGGCAGCGGCGAACAAGGGGGACAGGAGGGGGTGGCGAGAAGACCCGGTTGCGCGACATAGGGCAAGGAGAGCAGAAACGAATCGTTTTCGGTGGTGTGTGGGGAAGGGCGAAAGGGGGAGAAACCCGAAGTGGAGGTCACGGCCCCGGGGGTTACGGGTGAGCGGCACGTGGTAGTAGTAACTGTTACAGGGGGTTCCAGACCAGAAGGTAGAACCATCGGGCACGTGTTGATGCGGGAAGGGTGACGAAGGTGGGTAAGGGCGCACCCCAGCACAACGGTGCGCGTAAGCGCCACAGGGGGGCCCCAAGGCCTGGAGCCACAACCCTTCCGGCCCGGAACCCTGGGGGCTCGGCACCGGCACCACCCTGGGCCCGGGTTTCGTACACGGGTTTTACTTGAAGCCCTGGGCCTGGTGCCACACCCCTCCCGGCCAGGACCCCTGGGGGCCCTGCCCGCCTCCACACGCACCGCCAGCCGCAGCGACACCGCCTGCAGCTCCGACTTGAGGCCGTACATCTTCGTGACCGCGTGCCGGTTACGTATCAAAGATTTCGCCATCACTTTGACGGCGTCCTGTGCAAGGCGCCATGTGAGCACGGAGTGGGGGACGCCGGGGCGAGGTGGGGTGCATGATCAGGTGCGGGGGGTTGCAGAAAGACCCATGTGGATGGTGCCTGGGAGATGGATGGTGCCTGGGAGATGCAGGCGGGACGGGAGGAGCGCGATTGGGTCCACGATCAACGCAGAATCGCGTGTGCCGTGCCCCACGGGGCGGCAGCACATGGCAACACCCAAAAAGCTCGATGCGGTGTTGTCTGAGACTCACCATCTGTCCCTCTTTAGCCATCTTTTTGATCTCCATTACGGTTTTCTTTTCCTGTTGCTGAAGCGCCATCCGTTCACGGTCTAGCTCCCGGATGGCCTTGTCCAACTGCCGCTTGTTTTCTCGAAGCAGCTCTGAATTTTTATAGATCGAGCAGCTTAGGTTGTTAGGACGCTGACAAGAGCTCTGAGGTTCCGTGAGCAAGCCATGTTCCGCTAGCTCTCTCCCGAAAGCTACCTGCAGGCGTCTTCTTCTTGCCAAACAACGCGTCCAGCATTTTCCCAATCTTACAAAGACGATTAACTTGGATCTACGGTAGCAAATATTGCAGAAGCTCGACAGTCGGGTGGGGGAGATATAAGGGTTTTGGGTCCGATAAGTTTATGTTGCAGCGTTGTGTTACAGAAGCTTCAAAACTAAAAGTACTGGGGGAAGTGAAGGTGCAAGTAGCAGCAAGGCAGCATTGCGCACATGGGCGAACGACAGCTTTGACAATCATGAATGTACTTGACATGCGTCAAATTCAATCTCAATTAAGCCCTCTTCCTTGAATTGCATGCTACATTTTTTTACCAATGCAGCGACAGGTCGGGATTAGACATGAGCATGCGTTGGGTCGGCGCCGAGCGGTTGCTCAGAGTCGTCCAACTGCAGCCAATTCATTACTACCATTAAATGGATTGTGCATGTACGGTCACAGCTTGTCGCGACGGCAAAGTTGCCAACAGGGGCCCCGCGTCGTCGGCGGCGCACCGGACCCAACCAGACGGAGCACCTCGGTGGGACTTCATGTCCATCGCATCGCCTAACATTTCTGGCTCGGACAGCCTGGCCGTCGGCGCTGATGCTGAACCTTGCCGTCAACGTGCGGTCCTCCTGACAGGCGGTTGCCCGCAGCAGCCCCCCTACCTGGTCGCTAGTCAAACCGGCGGACGGGCGCGAATCGCCGTTTTGGGAGCTGGAGCTGACCGAGCTGTGGGATGGGGTGAGTAGTGGGTCTGCAAACCAGCTGGCAGGCACCGGCAGCGGGTCCATGTCTGCGTTAGGGCCCTATGCAGGCACCGAACCCTGCTAGCAACCATACGGCCCCACGCTTCCCACCGTGTGTGTTTTGCCGGGCTGATCCGCCCTCTCTCCCCTCACCTCTTATAAAACCCCCCCGTGCACCCGCCGTCCCCCGTACCCAGACCGGCAAGACCCGGGTACGACAGCACGTGAACCCCCTGCGTCGCGAGTTCCAGCAGATAGCCTCATCCCCCGATTGGTCCGGCTTCTTCACGGACCCCTCCCTGCCGCTGGCGGTGGACATCGGCAGCGGCTACGGCCGCTTCCTGCTACTCCTTCAGCGCACTAACCCGGAGCAGCGGGTCAACTACCTGGGCCTGGAGATTCGCCGGACGGTGGGGCCGGGTGCAGGGGTTAGGAGGGATGTGGGGTGCTGGGGAGGGCAAGGGGAGCGGGAGGGAGAACGAGGACCGCAGGTACGGCAGCATTTCATCAGTCCAGGGGGCCCTCCTCGCTGCCCCTCGCTGTGCGCTTCCCACCCGTCTCGGCTCGCCCCCCTCTTACCCGCGCCCTCCCCCTCGCTCCTCCGCCCCTGTTCTAATGCCATGTCCAACCGTTTCCTCTCCCCCTCCCTGGCCTTTATGCCACCCCCCCCTGGAGCTCAGCTTGTGGAGCGGTCCAATGAGTGGGTCAGCCGCCTTGGCCTCAAGGGACAGGTACACTACATGTTCGCCAACGCCACCGTCAGCCTCTCCGCGCTGCTGGCGGGCTACCCGGGGCCCATCACGGACGTCTTCATCCAGTTCCCCGACCCGTGGGTCGCGCAGCGTGCAGGAGGGAGGCGGGAGGCTGGATCTAGGCGGAGGGCACGCTGGACGCTGTAGCTTTTGTAGGGGGAGGGCGGGGTGGGTGTTTTGTTGCGGGTGAGCCCTGCTGCCGGGGGTGATGCAGTGGCGGTGCAAGAGCCTCTTCATAACACCTTCCGCCGCCTGCGTCTCCTAACGCCCCTCCCTCCCTCCCTCCTCCTCCCTCTGCACTCCCCTTTTGGCCTCCAGCCACTTCAAGCGGCGGCACCACAAGCGCCGAGTGGTTCAGCGGCAGGTGGTGGCGGCGCTGCGGGAGGTCATGCCCAGCGGAGGTGGGGCTGCCATGCGCGTGACTGAGGGGAGGTGGAGTGGAACATCGGGAAAACATGCAACCCACCCAATCCTGCCAACCCCCCAGTCCTGCCACCCTCCCCAACACAATAACCTTCCGAACTCTATCAACCATCCGAACCCGGTGCTCCGCGCGATCCTTCCTTCCAGGCCGCGTGCTGCTGCAGTCTGACGTGGAGGAGGCGTCAGTGGCCATGCGCAACATGTTTGAGCGGTACGGCAGGGACGCGTTCGAGCTGGCGCCGCAGCACGGGCAGTGCCCTGTGTTCTTCAGCCGACCCGTGGGTCATTTGCCCGCGCCGACCGCGGCAGCGGACGCCAGCGCCAGCGGCCACGCGCCAACCTCTGAACACGTCATCGGCGCTGCTGTACAGTCACCAGATGTGTGGTCCGAGCCGACGCCACTGGCGGAGGCGCCGCCACCGGCGGCGCCGGTGGTTGGGCCCTCCTCCCCGGCAGCCGCGCCCGACTACGCCTCAGCAGCCGCGCCCGACTACGCCTCAGCAGCCGCGCCCGACTACGCCTCAGCAGCCGCGCCCGACTACGCCTCAGCAGCCGCGCCCGACTACGCCTCAGCAGCCGCGCCCGACTACGCCTCAGCAGCCGCAGGCGCCGCACGACGCGCGCTGGCGGCGGCGGTCGCGGCGACGGTGTCTGTACGGCATGCCGAGCACGTCGCCGCTGCCGCCTCCGCTGGAGCACCCGATGGCACCATTAGCGACAGCGGGGATACGGACTTGGAGGACGGCGACTTCGGCGGCGGCGGCGCCGCCGCCGCCGTCGCCGCCAGCGGCGCCAATGACGGCGACGCCGACATCGTGAGTATGGTTTCGGAGTGGGCCAAGGGGGGGTGGCTGGTGCAAAACCCCATCGGCACTCCCACGGAACGGGAGCACTACGTGGAGCAGCTGGGGCTGCCCGTGTACCGGGTGCTGCTGGTGCGCAAGTGATGGGGCACGGGGGGACGAGGGGTGTGGGGGCGGGGGGACGAGGGGTGTAGGGGCGGGGGGACGAGGGGTGTAGGGGCGGGGGGACGAGGGGTGTGGGTGCGGGGGCGGCGGGAGGCCACGCGGCGGCGGGTGCGAGCTGTGGGCGGCGGCGGCGGGGGCAGGGTCGAGGGGAGGGGCTCTGAGAGGGGTTTGGAGGAGAAACCTCGCCACAGGGACAGGTTAGGATGTTGAAATTGAGGGGCCGGCAGGTGGAGGGGCCGGCAGGTGATTAGGGACGGAACGGCGAGCGCAAGGGCGGAGGAAGGGATGATGGCGGGTCCGAAGTTGGCGGCAGCGGGGGGTACGAGGGGAAAATCGTGGGAGGGAGGGGGCGCGCTATGAAGGGCGGCTGATGCTCGCAGAGCGTGGGGGCCACCCGGACGTGTATCGTACATTCGTATTGGTACGGTAATCCGGGTGAGGTGGGGACTTGGGGCCCAGCGCCACGGGTCGAGCGGGGCTGAGGGGAGGGCGGAGTGGCGGAGCAGCGGCGTGCAGGTGGCTGTCCTTCGGGCCGGCGTGGTGGCGGGCCGGTAAAATAATGGCGGCCTCGTGATGGGGGGCTAGAGCCACGGGACGCGCCGGCTGCGTGCAGCCCCTTGCAGCAGGCATCCCTTCGATGCAGCTGTCTGCTCGGGAGTTTGAATTTGTTGGGTTGCGATGGATCTTGCAGGGGGCCTTGTTGGCCCTGGAGCCCCCGGCTGATGAGCGGTGGGGTGCCGGGGCCTGTTCCTGTCCTGTACTCGTCGCGGCCGCTTGCGAGGGCGGCCGCTGCGACAATGTTTGAAGAGATTCGGGTCGGTCCGGTTGGTTTGGTTTGGGGGTTGACGGCAACATCTGGCAGACAGGCACTGACGCAGAGCACGTGGCAACCTGTGGCAACTCACAGGCACTGACGCAGAGCACGTGGCATCTCAAAATAAGTGCCGTACGGATCGCACATGACAGGCGATGTGCCCGCCCGATGGTTTTACCTTTTGGTCTGGAACCCACTGTAATCGTTACAACAGGACAGCTGGTCGTAATAGTACCTACCCCATATGGATCCAGAATTTCCAGACTGAACCCCGCATGAAAATCATAAGGCTGCATGCGTTCACGGCATGATAGGGCTAGGTGGGTGGTGGGTGGATTTGGGCTCAGAACACTGCTGTAGGAAGGTACACACGATTTGTAAAGTTGTACGTTGATCGTATCATGAATGCCATTTGTACGTGGACGCATCATGACGGCACTCCGGTACAGGTCGAGGCAGTGGCACATGGCACCACTCGGATGGGCAAAGCGTGGGGGTGATGCGGGCAGGGATTGTGTCAGGGCGCATTTGCAGCTTCATACCAAGATCCTGCATAGTTTCTGTCTACATGATGGTGCTTGGATTTTCAAATCAGCTAGGAGTAGCGACGATATGTGCAAGGCCTCTTATCAGTTACATATAATGCGTCCCAGGTGCGCAAAAACGGATATAGCTTGCGGACCCCAGGCGACTGCAAAGAAAAAACGTGCACAAAGCCAAGCGGGCAGTCAGTCGTTGACATGGACTAGCTACCGAACTGCCCCGCGCGAACACAACAAACGATCAGAGCGTAATAATACCGTACGGCACGGCAGCCCCAACGTGAGGCATCGCTCTTCGCCACTGTGCGCTGCACGTAAGGTGTGCCATCTCCCAACATACGACAGACGGTCGTAACGGTCCATGCGGGCACAACATGCCAGCTGCGTCTCAATACGAGGGCAGCTGCCACCAAAAACATTTTTTTCCGGCGGTTGCCCACTCAAAATAGGTACCGGCCTCGAGAAGGGCATCGGCTACGAAAACGACCAACAACCAACAACCAACACAACAGGTGTGCACGAGGCCCGCCCGGCCAGCCAGCTGCTCGCGAAAATGAGGAAAGCTGTTATTTTCCAGCGGCAGCGCCAAGGGCAATATTTCCTGCACTGCGTGCGAAACCGCACTGCCCCGTCGCAATTGGTTCTTCCCCCAAAAGAAAATTGAATCGCAAGCTAAGGACAGCGGCGGCTCGTTTTTTTAGGCAAACGACCAGAGCTTACATGGCAGCAGCGGCCTCGCCGGCCACGGAGCTGGCGGCAGCGGCGGCGGCGCGGCGCTTCTTCTCCAGGACCGCCAGGGCGACGTAGGCAGCGCGGCGGCCGGAGACGATCATGGCGCCGAAGGTGGGGCCCATGCGGGGGGAGCCGTCGACCTCAGCCAGCTCCATGCCGCACAGGACCATGCCGGGGACGACCTCGCGGGTGCCGCTGACGATGGCGCCCTCGGCGGTGTTCATGTCCAGGGCGCCCATGCCGGGGATGTCGCCGCCGGGGACCATGCCCAGGCGAGCCAGGCGCTTGACGCCTGGGAAGTGAGCGAACGGGAAGCGCAAGGAGGCAATCTCAGCATCCGGCCAATACGAATTTTAAATGTAAAAAGGCAAGCAACATACATTAAATGCCGAGTATTAGCAGGTATTGGCAGGCGACGCTGGGAAACATGGGAGTGGTCGTAGTGTTGAGTCTCCCGAGGTTTTAAGCTGCGGTGCCGTACTCACTGTGGGCGCCGAAGGGGCCGTCGTGGCCGCAAGCCGACACGACGACACCGGCCTCGATGACGTTCGGGTCCATGCACGACTGGGTGCCGTGGTGCTGGGCAACCAGCGACCAGTTGGTCACCACACCGGCAACGCGGCGGCCGCCGCCCACCGACGGGTCTGGCTTGACGATCAGGTCCTCGACAGCCACAGCGTTGAACAGCTTGACGTTAGGGTTCTGTGCCGAGGGCGGGCAAGGTTCCGATGTTATGAAGTGCGCCACAAAAGATGGGATGACCGGGCACAGAAGCCGCAGGAGAGTACACAGGTAGGAAATCAGCGAAGCAGCAGTAGCAGTAGCAGCAGCAGCAGCAGGCCGTCACATCGTATATCACAATGCAACGGTCATTCCGCAACGAAAAATTGGCACGAAGGAACAGGCGCAACCACGATCATCATAACCGCGTCTCACCAGGAGGACCTTGCTCATGAGGGTGGCGGTCAGCATCGCGGCGTGGCGCACGACAACGTAGTGGCCCTCGTCCTCGTACGGCACCTCGAGCTCGTCCAGCATGTGGTGGGCGGGCTTGCGCACCACCATCGCGCTGAACAGCTGGCCGCCCAGCCAGGCACCGCCGCCGGGGGCGACGCTCTGCTCCATCAGGGCAACCTGCGATGGAACGCCGACGGTGGGTGATCAACAGTCGCGAGACAAATGCACGTCGCCGCTGAGAGACGGAGGAGACGGATGTATAGTTACGGACGGAAGTACAGACAAGACAAGCACAAGCGCAATATGGTTTGGATTACATCTCCTTAAAAGCTGGGCACCGAGAAAACCACGGGGAAGTGCTCGTACCTTGAGGTGCGGCGCGACCTTGCCCAGCTCGTAGGCGCAGGCCAGGCCAGCCGAGCCAGCACCCACGATGACGACATCGCTCTCGGCGAACTCATCCATGTCCTTGAAGTAGCGGCGGGTCATCGCGCGGCTCACCTGCAGGGTTGCATTGTGTGACAGCGGCGCGAGGACGGAGGTCAGCGACGTATGGAAGCAGGAGACAAGAGAGCCAAATTGCACAAGGCAAGGTCATTTGAACGGCAGGGCGGCACAGGGTCGAGCTGCCCGCGTAGTTTAGGGCCACGAACCAAGGACATGCCCAAATGACCTAGGACATGCCAAAATTGCAACAAGAACCACGCCTAGAAAATGCGCCCAGAGGACATCCAACGGCACAAGAGCCTAATAAAAGGATTTTTTTCAGGAGTGCTGTTACTGGGATCAGCAGTAGGCGTACCTCAGCCTCGCGAATGGCCTCGAAGGTGAAGTTGTCGTAGGGGGTGGTGGTGGGTGGCAGGTTGGCGCGGGCCAGCATGGAGGCGTCGGCGGGGAAGGACGAGCCGCTAGGGGCCATGGGCTGAGCCACACGGGCGACCAGACGCGCACCGCGCTTGGAGGCGGCGGTGGCGGCGATGGCGCGGCGCTGAGCAATCATGGTGGCCATGGTGATTGGAGAGGCTTGGTTCAATCTGGAGGGGGGCGGTTCTGCAGGGAAGGTGGGGGGTTGCAAGGAGGACCCGTGTAGGAAAGGAAAACCTGGCACAAGAGACAGAGATACCTGGTCAGAAGGTGCATGTCAGGCACGGGCACGGCAAGCGGGTCCGAGCACGCAACGCATAGCAGGCAGCGTTACGGCATGCGAGCTGAGTACCTTACATGAATTCGAGCAGACGCAGCATGCGGCGAGGGAACTCACCCGATAGGCCGGTGGTAGGTTGATGAGGCCATCGAAATCCGCCAGGAAGGTGAAGTGAGCAGGTAATCATTAGGGCCATGGAAACGGGGAAATAGGGAGGGAGGGAGCGGCGGCGGAGCATGCGCAGTTCGTGCGCATGCCCGCGCACGCACGCAAGGAACACACTCCCGTCGCGGGCACTATCCCGATCCGGTCATGAGGGTATAATCTCAGCTACACACAATGACGCAAGCAGCGAGGACGCGACGCCCTGAGCGGGCCGCCGCGAGCGTCATCTGCCCACTACGAGAGCAGGCAGAGGCGACGCGGCGACCTCGCTCAAGGTTAGCCGGCCTGCATGACTTGAAGAACATTGGAGAGCACCCCTGGCGTTCCAAACGGCGCGGCCTTGTTGAGAAAACAAATTCCGGAACAAAGATCTGTAGGCGTTTCGTCGGCGGAACACGGTAACTGCTGATCTATATTCCACACAGAGACTTACCGAAGAACAATATGCAAGTATACATGATGAGTCAAGCAGGTAACAAAACAAGGCGATTCGAAGCGTTAGTGCGCCGACCGACCATGGTTGCTCACCTGAAGAGTCAATGGACTGGTAGGACCTTGACGAAGATCGAAATTGAACTTCAGAATCTCCAGATGACTTTGGTATTTGGTGGAGGCGGCCACGCTTATGTACCCGTCGCAAAAGTGGATAAGTGAAGGGCCCTTTCAATCGTACACCTCCGACACGTACGCCCGCATGTCCGACACCAATTCCACCAACGACACGACGACGCGACGAGTGCCACGAAACGGACATCTTCATGGTTTTACATCAGTTATGATTATTACGCAGCGTCGTCAAACTAGTCCGGAATGTGGGTTGACACGTGGTCAGCGGAATCCTGCAGAATCATGGGACCATTAGGACCTAGCAACATGGCAATTGTTCCTTGGGATCGTGTGTCAATTTATAGTTTGAGTCTGCACACAGATGATACGAGACGATCTGTAAGAATTCTTGCCAACTACGGCGGTCGGAAGTTGCTGTCAGACAAGGACCGGCGGCCTCTCGCGACATACTAAACGCCCAACTTGCGTCAATTTTGCGGGAATATCAGCAAAATATAATGTTGGCACCAGATTTATTTTCCGTTACTTTCTGCAACTCGCGTCTGGTTCGGTACAGTGCGTGCGCTTGCATCGCTGCATAATACGTCAATTACGAAAACCATTGTAGCAGAGTTCAGGCTGTTGTTTGGTAGTATGCCCGCGACGCTGCTTGGGAGGCAATGCAGTTGAGCGTTATGATGGACCAGATCCTTGGCGGCCCCCGACAGGGTCGAGATTGTAGCCCATCTCCCAAAACACGCAAAGGTTGGCGCTGATTGTGCTTAATTTAGGGTTTGAGCGAGCGGCAAGGGCGTACGCCGCGTGGGTGCGCCATCGAGTCGGCGCACTGCTGCTGAAACAGGGCGGAGGCGGTCTGCAAGCGATTCGTGCCCACAAAAATCCAGGATTAGGTTTCAAGATGCCACTTTGACCCACCGTCCAGCATTGCAACATGAAGTGATCTGCGGTTCGTCGTCCTCATGGCCTCGGACCTACCGTTGGTCCAAAGAGGCCAACTCAGCTTAACCATCCAGCAAGCAGTCCAAAGTAAAAGCGGTACAACATTTTCATGAGAATCTTCTCCACCAACGCCGTAGTGCGTTCCGGAAATGTCCGAAAACGCCCGCTGCTGCCTCTCATCTGCTGGGCACGAAGGAACAGACCCAGTCGGTCGCCTACAGCCAGGAGAGCGCCCATGGGGACCACGCCAGAGCTTTCGCGTGTCAGGCCGCGCTGTCGTACACGTGCGGACGAGCAAAGGGTCCATCGGCGAGTTTCGTATAGGCCACCCCGGACCCTACATGACCCCACCAGTTTGCGTGCGCACCATGTGCATGTGCTGATGGCACGGCCGGAGAGCCCTATTTCCCCCACCGTACATCGAACCTGCGGGCACGAGCCCATCCTCTGACATGGTAAGCGCCCACTGCGACAGCGGTTCTCATGCCTGTTTGCTACAGCCGACGTCCGCCTCCTCCAATCGCGGCCGGGCAACGGCCGGGCTAACGTGTTGCACCAGCAGCAGCAGTGCTGCATCATCAGCATTAGCTGCTGCTGCTGCTGCAGCTGCTGAGGCCGGCGTACATGTGCCATCGGGTTTCGTGCAGGTGGGTCGACATGCAGCCCATCAGCCACGTGCACACCACGGACCGCGGCTGCTGCGGCACCGGTTCCTGCGTGTGGCCAACTTTCCACAACCCGGTTCCGCGGCTCGGCGGTGAAACCCCACACGAGCCCGAGGTTGTTGACACACGTCACAATGATTAAATTACACCGATTCGGCGCCGGCTCACGCTGGCCCGGATTACGAGGCAGCCGCCATCAGGCAGAGGACGAGGCAGGGCAGGGCGGGCCCTCTCCGCCCTCCCGTTACCACCACCACCTATACAGGACTACCTAGCTGCAGGCTGGACCTATGCGGGACTACCTAGCTGCGGGCTGGACCTATGCGGGACTACCTAGCTGCGGGCTGGACCTATGCAGGACTAACTAGCTGCGGGCTGGACCGTATGCATAGCCCGCCCGCCCGCAGCTACGTGGCCGCAACACGCAGCGCACGTACGTGCAATAAATCCACGCACCACAGTACAACCCACCACGGCGCAACCCGCTACATTACAACCCACTTCGCAGCCTGGTAGCCGCAGCGGGCGCCCGCGTTCACGGTATGCATGGGCTCAGCAGCACCGCATCCTTGTCGTACCCAGGAGCGGAACCTCCACACGACTGCAGAAGCCAATCCCTGCAGCTGTGGGTCGCCCACAAAGCGGGGATAAAACTCATGAAAACGTGGCGGCGGATACAACTTTCCAACATGCGCACGAGGAGCAGCCCTGATGCGCACGAGGAGCAGCCCCTACACTATACCCGGGCAGCTTCCCCCGACCCGGCACCAGCGGCGGCGGCGGCGGTGGCCGCAGCGGAAGTGGCGGCTCCGGAACCACCCAGAGCCGACGCCACCCGGTTGCTGATGAGCTGCACCATCAGAGCGTCGATGCCTGTGGACACCGTGATCCAGAGGCAGGCGGGCGCGGCCGGAGATAACTGAAAAGTGGTTGCGAGTGTACTTAGGGCGCACATCAAGCAAGAGGCCGCAACAGCGGTAGTGCGCCCTGGACGACACCCAGACAACGGATGTAAACACGCTCGCCCCCGCCAGCACCCCAGGTGGCCCGAGCACCCCGTCCCCGTCCCCGCCCCGGGCGTTCCAAACGTTTCCTAGTCGGTTTTCCTTCTCAGTGCAGACCCACGGGTCTCCTCCCATGTCCCGGGCCCCGCTCCTGTCAGCCGCCGGCGGGGCTCAGGTGCAGCCCCCCTCACGCACCTATGGGCTCGGCAATGACGCAGTGGAGCCCCGGGTGGAGCTCCTGCGCCTCCCGCACCAGCGCCGGAATGTCCTCCTGGATGTGGCGGCCGCGGGACAGGAAGTACGGCGCAACCACCACGGTTGTGGCTCCCCTAGCCGCGCAGCGGCCTATGTGGAGGGTGGCGGTGGGCGGGTGTGTGTGTGTTGGGGGGTGGGGTGAGGGAGGGCAAGGAGGAAGGGTGCGAGGTGGCATCGTTCCATGCGCTCGTGGCACGCCACGCACGTCGCGGCACCGCACGGCAGCGCACCGCATCGCACCAGTACCAGCACAGCACAGCGCCAGTACCAGCACAGATTCCTCCAGTACCAGCACAGCTTGCACCCGTACCAGCACCAGCACAGCGGTGCGGTTTTGTTCACGCGCCTAACAGATGGGCACCAGATGTGAACCAGGCGTGCTTGCACCGCCACAGCCGCAACCCGCGCGGCAACAGGCATCCTCTCCCTCGACGCCCCCGCGCGGCGCCCGGTCCGTGCAGCGGTGCTCACCCACTGCTTCCTCGATCGTCGGGGCGGCGATCTCCATGTGCGCAATCTCCACGATCTCATGGCCAGTGACATCGCCGTACAGCTTTCCGAATTCCACCAGCATCTCATTCGAGGCCTTCTTCCGTGACCCGTGATCCACGATCACGACACCGACCTGCAGCGTGCGGAAAGGGGGGTTGCCGACGTACGAAGAAAAAAGGGAGGGCGGGGACGTGTGGAACCGGCGTGCAACTAAAAAAGGGCCGACATTGGGGGCGCAGCCGTAGCGAAAACAATGTCAAGTCGCGTAGGAAGCAGGGGGGTCCCGACATCCTGACGTGTGCTGCGAACGCAAATATGCTCCCCCTCCCCTTGTCCTCCTAAGACGACAAAAGCGGAATCTCATTTCACGCCAGGCCGGATCATAGGCAGGCGCGACAGGGGCCGCACTGACCCTCAGCGACAGTGGCCGCACCCATCCCTACCTTGCCGTCCCCGGGTTGGTGCTGGAGCGCCTCAGATGCAGCTGCGACAAGCACGCTTCGGCTGCGTCCTCTGGATAAATCTGGCTGTGACCGAGAAGCCGCAGCGTAGCTGGTGGAGGGAACATCAGGACCAGCTACGCATGGAGGGCGACGCCAACTCGCCGCAATCGTACGGCAAGCCAACTGAGTAGGAGTGGCAAGCGCTCGCTGTTGAACGGTTGTGCCAAGCGCGCGGCGTGGCGTGTCGAGCGAAAACATCGGCGCGATGGTTGTCGCGTAAGGAGGTTAGGTTCCTGTGAGTGCAGCCAGATACGCAATGCCGTGATAAATAAGTATAATTCTCCTTGGATACTATAGATTAAGTTTGTACACGTAATACGTCCAACCCGCATGTGCCCCTCTGAGAGGTCGCTGAGGCCATGAACGGTACGGATAAAATGCAGCTGCCGGCATTCCTGGATACAAATCGATAAATATTTGTAAAACCGCATTAATGAATGCATGCTAATTGCCTCCATCCGTCTTGGCTTACGATGCTCGGCGTGCAACACCTTGCCACGGACTAGGCCGAACCCATCCAAGTGGAAACCATGGCTGTGCTGCAAAAATGGTTCGCTAGGGCCTACGCGCAGTTGACCTGGGCGGAAGTGAGCGGCTCCCTGGGCGACCTGGGGACTTTCCTGCCACTGCTAGTGAGTCAGACAGCTCAGCTTGCAGCAATCGGAGGCATTTTGCCGGCGCGGGGGCGATATTTGGCATGAAGGGGGGCGGTTTATATACCGCGGGTTCGAACCAACCGTGTATTGAGCGGCTTGCGGGTGTCTGGGTTAAGGGTCTTCACGGGGGTGGGCTGGGAATCCATTGCACCGCCAAAAGGTTAGATTGCGTCCATTACCAGCATTTTACGTGCTCTCTGTTACGTACAGATGTTCAATGCTGACCGCGTGCAACACGGTTGACGTATGGATGCGTATCCATTCGTCTGCGTCACAATGGGCGTATATTTTTACATCCGCGAATCCACGGCCAACAAACTTTAGGGCGATGAAGTTGGTCGTCCAAGAGAGAAGGCCCTTCACCCCACGCGGGATGTCCCAAGTTGCCCCTGTGTCATGATCTCCATCGTCGCCTGGCAGCCTTCTTCGGTGCAAATGAAATGCCTATTTCGTTACAAACTGCGTCGTGGTATCGCTGCATCTTGTCGTGCCACTAAACAGGCCAAATACCAGGCGGTCGGATCCGCATCAGTCGTACAGGACTGCCGCGCCACAGTCGGACCCGCATCCGTCGTACAGGACTGTTCGTGCCACAGTCGGCTGCTGGCCAGCAACGTAGCTTCCTGGCTCCCATGTCACCAGGGGCAACTGCGGCCTGAGTGCCGCCCGCACCCCCTGTGCCCCCATCCCTGGACTGCTGATAACTGCCACCCACCCGCTGCGGCCGCAGATTGGCCTGGTTCAAAAAGTGGACCTGGATCTGGGGACCACCCTGATTATCACAGGTCAGCTAGGGGTGTACGGCGACCGTAGCGTATTATGAAGTCCCTCCTCCATTCCAGAACCCACCCGGTCCGGTTCGACCCAGCCCGGCCCGACCCGACCCGACCGGGTATTGGTACCCTTGACCCGACCCGACCGGGGATCCGTACCCTCGATTCGACCCGACCCGACCTACACGGATGTCCTGCCCTCTGTGGGCTGGAGGTTGCAGATTCGGGGCAGCAGAGTCGGAGTCCAGGGGGGGGGGGTCCCGCAGCAGAATCCGGAGCCGGACTGTCTGCCGCGAGCCGCTGGAGAAGCGAGAGCAGGAGGGGGGCATGCAGATAGGTTGATACGCAGACAAAAATGCAGATAGATGCGGTAAAGCCCTAAATAGGCACGACACGGCACCTTCGCGTCTCAGCTCCTCCGATACCGCACTGCCTCCGCGGCCTGCCCGCCCCCGGCTCCCGCCCTCAACACCCACCCACCCACCCACCCACCCCATGCATCTCGAAACGTCGATCCTAAACGGTTTCCATGCGTACATGGTTTTCCTTGCAACCCACCCACCCACCCACCCACCCACCCTCCTACCTACCCACCTACCCACCTACCCAGGCGTGTACAACATCGTCAGCGGGCTGCAATTCGGCATCCCGATGTGTGTGCAGCCCATGAAGACCATCGCCGCGGTGGCGCTGGCGGCATCCCAGGTAGGCGGTTGGGGCGGTTGGCCGTTGGTGGTCGTTGCGGGCATCGTCCAACTGACTCTGGCTGCTTGTCGTTGTCCACGCGACGGGTTGCTAGATAGCCCGCTCCTGCACCCAACCCGCTGCGGTCGTACGGACCCACCGAGCCTCCCCACCATCAACGCACTTTTCATTTTACGTGGAGGTTGTTTGCACGCGCCATTTTCCGTGGAGGTTGTTTGCACGCGCTGTCCATTTTCCGTGGAGGTTGTTTGCACGCACTGTTCATTTCCCGTGGAGTTTCGCGCCCCGAAACCCAACCCGAACTTGCGAGCGCCTCCGCTGCGGCGCACTCCCCCCTCCCCCTCCCCCTCCCCCTCCCGCTTTTTGTGACATCCAACCCAAGTCCAATAGCATTCGTGCGCGTCCAGGTGTCCGAAGCCTATTCACCAGCTGCACTTCCCATGTCGACTAACCGGTTATTTTCTGTCATCCCCTCCCGCCCCGTCCCGCCAGCCCGCCCTGACGCTGCCCCAGCTGCTGCTGGCCGGTGTCTTCGTGGCCTGCTGCGTGCTGCTGCTGGGCGCCTCCCGCCTGATGGACTGGCTGGTGTGGCTGGTGCCGACACCGGTGGTGCGGGGTGTGCAGCTGGCGGTGGGGGCCAAGCTGGCGATGAAGGTGCGCGCCTTCGGGGAGGACGGGGGCAGCAGAGTCGGAGTCCAGGGGGAGGGGGGCAGAAATGGAGTCCAGGGGTGGTGTGAGACCGGTGACACGAGTCCAGGGGAGGGGGGCAGCAGAGTCAGAGTCCAGGGGGAGGGGGGCAGAAATGGGGTCCAGGGGAGGGGGGCAGCAGACTCAAGCCAGGGGAGTCCAGGGAGGGGGCAGCAGACTCAAGCCACGGGAGTCCAGCAGGGAGGGCCAGCAGACTCAAGCCACGGGAGTCCAGGGAGGGCCAGCAGACCCGCAGCCGTGAGGGGCGTGGGGCGTGGAAGGGTGGGCCGCCCGCGGAGGCGGCAGCTGTTGGTTGCCAGGTGAGCTGCGCGAGTGTGGGACTTGGTGGTTGGGGTTGGCGGTTGGAGTTAGTTCGTGGTTGAGATACGGCATACCAGCATCAGTTGCGTCCAGCGCGTCTGCCTGGGTGAGCGGCAGAGTAGTCTAGTGATCTCCCCTCCCCCGCGGGGCCCTTCGCACACACCATGCAGGGTGGAAGACCCCCGGTGGGTTTCTGCCCTCCGTTTCCTACGTCGTGTAACCGGGTCTTCTCGCCACACCCCCTGTAGGGGGTGGACATGGCCCTACGGCATCGAGTGTCTTCCGCTGGGGCGGCGGCGGCGGTGCAGTGGCGGCCACTGCTTGGCACTGAGGGGCTGCTGCTGGGCTCGATGGCGCTGGCACTGCTGGTGGCGACCACCGTCGCGCCGCGAGGTGGGCCCTATGATGGCGGCCGGGAGACGGGGATTTTGGTTCTGGAAGGGCGGTGCGGAGAGTTGCGTGCGATAACTCCAGGGGGGCCGGCATGAGAGCACACCGGCCCGTGGGTCGGCACGCTGAAGTGAAACCACCAAAGGGGGGCCAGGCGGATTGGAGGCACGCGACTGACGCCAAACAAGGCATGAAATTAATGGGGGGATTTAGGGTTTTAGGGTTTTAGGGAAAGCGCTTTCGTCACTCCCAAGGCGAGGCCCTGTGGGACTCCCATCCGTTGCCGTTGGGTGACTGCATCCACAACTCGTCAAGCAACCTTCAGCCAGCGCGATGAAAACATCCCTCCTGGCGCCCCTCTCCTTCCCAGTCTGTCACCAACGGTTTCTAACGCACACACGGCTTTCCCTCGCATCCCCCTCCCTCACGCCCTGCTACCCCCGTCCTCAGCCTCCTCCCCTGGGTCCCCTGATGCGGCCGAGGACGGAGGCCTGGGCCCCCGACCCACCAACACACCCTTCGAGCCGCTGCTGAGACGGCTGCTGCCCAAAGCCCGCGGACCGCCTGCGGCGGCTCCGCAGAGAGCAACCGAAGCTGCCGCCGCCGCCGCCGCCGCCGCCGTCGTCACCGGCGCTGGTGGCGGTGGATGCTTGCCGGACGGCGGCGTGGGCCTTGACTCCCCTGGGGGCAGTGAAGGGTCACAGTTGCTGGCGGAAGGTCGCGACGGAGACGTCGAGGCGGCGGGGCCGGCGGCGGCGGCGACGGCGGCGGCGGCGGTGATGGGTAGCCGGCTTGGCGGCGGCGGCGGCGGCTGTGGTGGCGGTGACGGCGGGCGGCGGTTTCCCTCTGCGTTGGTTGCGGTTGTGACGGGGCTGATGATGGCGGTGGCCAGCCGGCCGGAGCTGCTGGGTGAGCTCCGGGTGAGTCGGCCCGCCTCCCGACCGCCCTCCCTGGAGCCACGTTTCCGGCTCAGTGTTGCCCCGCAAGCCAAAACGGACAGGCCAGCACCACCACCTTTTGGGCCTCCCTCCCTACCTCCCTGGAGCGCGTTGCCCGAGGCTGCCCAAACACGTGCGTGCGCCTGGTATGCGATCGCGACCTGCAGTACGCTTCCTTGACTTGTTTTTACTGCGCCTACCAAGTGGTTTTTTCCACTGCTCCTACGAAGCAACCAACCACCATCTACCGTACCCGTCCAGCCACGCAAAAATGATGGACGCTTCGCCGTGATGTGCATCTCCCGCCTGCTGCACCTGCGCCCATTACCTGCGTCCTTCCTCCGCCGCCCGCAAAATAACGCCACCTCGTCCCGCAGCTGCCCTACCGGCGACGCTGACTTCCCTCACTGTCCCTCGCTCGGTGCCCCGCCCCCGCCTCCTTCTCCCATGTCGTGTACACCGGCCGCCTCCCCTCTCCCCCGTACCTTGCACCAACCCTTTTTCTGGTCGACTTTCCTAGTCAGTGAGCCGACCCACGGGCTATCCTCCCATGCCCCCGCCTTGCAGCTGGGCCCTAGCGTGCCCCGCCTGCTGCAGCCCACGTGGGGGGACCTGCGGGAGGGTGCACTGCGCGCGGGACTGCCTCAGCTGCCGCTGACCGCCCTCAATTCCGTCATCGCGGTCAGCCACCTAGCGGACAGCCTCTTCCCGGCCAGGTGAGGGCGGGGGGGGGGGCGGGGGGTACAAAAAGAGAACCGGTAAAAGAGAACCGGCCAGGGAGGTGAGAAGGGGGGAAGCATCTTTGCTTGAGAAGCGGGCAGTGAGGCCGGGGCCACACCTTGCGAGATAGCGGTGCATGAAGGGACCGGGTAACTGCACCTGAGAGAAGGGGGTGCGAGGAGCAAGGCAGGCAGGTGGGGGACGACTACTGGGGACGGGACCTGGGCTGCCCCGTGTTTCCAGCTCGCTCCCGCCCATGGGCTACCCCGCTGCCCTCCTGCCCCTCCCCCCTCGCTACCCTCCTGCCCCTCCCCCTCGCTGTCCTCCTGCCCCTCTCCCCTCGCTGCCCTCCTGCCCCTCCCCCCTCGCTGCCCTCCTGCCCCTCCCCCCTCGCTGCCCTCCTGCCCCTCCCCCCTCGCTGCCCTCCTGCCCCTCCCCCCTCGCTGCCCTCCTGCCCCTCCCCCCTCGCTGCCCTCCTGCCCCTCCCCTCAGGCGCGACTCCGCCCGCTGGCGCCCCTCCTCGGTTGCCCTCTCCGTGGCCCTGCTCAACCTGGGTGGCTGCTGGCTGGGGGCCATGCCCTGCTGCCACGGAGCCGGGGGACTCGCGGCGCAGGTGCGGCCCCTCCACTGTGTGCCTGTCCTGTCTGTCTGTCTGCCTGCCTGCCTGTCTGCCTGTCTGCCTGTCTGCCTGTCTGCCTGTCTGCCTGTCTGCCTGTCTGCCTGTGGTTTGCATGTCCTTGTTGCGTTTTGCATGTCGGACTCCTACCTGCTCAAGGACAAGCTCCGAAACCACTGGGTTGGCAATGCGCCCGAGCCGACGCGCGCGCATTGCGTAGATATCCCACGCGCGTCGCGCCTCTCCACTGCCGGCCGCGGCTGGCCGCGCCCCCCGTCGCCATTGACATACTCTCATACTCACATCATGTGTGCCCATGCCGCGTGTCGTACCGTACGGTGCGCCGTATGTGCATGCAGTACAAGTTTGGCGCCCGCACGGGCGCTGCGCCGGTGCTTCTGGGCTGCATCAAGGCGGCCCTGGGGCTCCTGTTTGGCAGCAGCCTGGTGGCGCTGCTGCAGCGCTTCCCGCAGCCGCTGCTGGGGTCGCTGCTGGTGATGTCAGGAGTGGAGCTGGCGTCGTCGGTACGGCACACCAGGTTCGCGGTTCGCGGCGGCGTCCTTGGGGCTGCGCCAGCCCGCTTAACTTTCGGATTTCATTCTCTCTAAGGGTTTCCTTCTAACTAACTAATCAAGTATTTTAGGATGTGGTTTGGTGGTGAAGAAACTCGCAGAAGGGTACAGGGAGGAAAGAGGAGACGGAGGAATAGTCTAGCGTGCGGTTGGAGGGGTGGGTGAGCGAGCGGATCGATGAGCGGCAGCTCCGGAACCAGGTCATACAACTCTTAAACCCTCAAACCCTCAAACCCTCAAACTCTCAAACCCTGACCCCCCCGGGATGTGTCGCGCGCGCAGGACCACCCGCGGCTACAGCTTCGCCCTCATGACGGCTGTAGCAATCCTTGGTCTGGACAACACAGGCACAGGCTTCCTCATCGGCCTGGCAGCGACGGCTGTCGTCGGCGTCTACGAGGCGGCGACCGTACGGCTGCAGTGCTGGTGGTACGGCAGCCGCGGCAGCGGCAGCGGCGACGGCGGCGGGGGCGGCGGCGGGGGCGCGTGGTGGCGACGGCACTTGCTGGGCGCAAAACCCCAGATGACGGACGTGTCTGCAGGGAGCGGGCCGGGAGTCGGCGGCCGGCTGTCGTACGACAGGCTGGCGGCGGACGGCGGCGGCGAGAGCCGATCCGAGCGGGGATAGTGCGTCCCGCGGCGGCCGTTGGTGGTTGGTGGTTGGCTGGTGATGGTTGCAGACCTGGTTGCTAGGTTTAAGGGTGAGGCGTACCCTGTGGGTGTGCGACCGCGCTGCGTGATGGAACGTTGGGTTTGCCGGCAAGGTGTGTGGGGGAGACGAGGGAGCGAGCAGCAGGTTTCCAAGTGTGGGGCTCTGGGTGTTCGCCGACAGGGGGGGCGCGCGTCCTACCTGGGCTTTCCTTCCCCTGCGCAGGGCTTGTAACCTTGCGGCTGATCAGCGTGCTGGCTTGAAGCTGAACCCAATTAAACGACTTATGGTGACTCCAACAGTGAGCGCTGGCGGGTGAGGCTATGTGAGGCTGGGCGAGGCTATGTGAGGCTGGGCGAGGCTATGTGAGGCTGGGTGAGGCTATGTGAGGCTGGGCGAGGCGCCCTGGACGAGTCGTGCGGTGTGCCTGTATCCTGTGACCAGGTTATTTCCCGCCGTGGCCCGGTGGCTTTCCCTCCTGTTCAAGAGCCCACCGGTATATAATACCTGCCCTACTCATAGTTCAGCCAAATGCGTCCAAGTGCTGACCGGGGTGAACGCGCGGTGCTGTACTCGTACGAAATGTAACAGGCGGTTACGCAACCGGTTGGTGCCGCGGGTCGCAGCGCAGGGATCGATGCTCGGGTCACAGCCCATACATGCCAGACAGGTACACCATCGCCATCAGGTACGACAGTGCCGTACGGAGCGTCGGGGGCGCAGCCGTGGCCAACTTGTGCACGGCGGCGCACGCATCGTGGGAGATGGAAGGTGACGACCACGCGCTGGGCCACGAGCCCCAGGTACCATGCTTTCGGGGTACGTACCATGCCTGCGCGCAGACCGTGAGGCGCCACTGAACGAAGGCCACCTTGTCGTCTTATCAGCTTATTCGAGCATCAACAGCACACGCAGCGCGGCAAGGAACAATGCCACAATGAACATGTTGTGGCAAAATAACTCAAACGGGTTCATTCAAGGCGATCGTACCACATATACCACAAACCTGCGCGCTGCTAGTCAAGCCACACCATGTGGCTCTCCGGCACCGGCGGGAAGAGAGTCTCCGACGTGCTGCGGAAAGCCGATGACGGCGGCCTGGCAGGCCTGGCGGCACGGGGCACCTGGTCCGGCGAGCAGCGCGTGACCGGTGGTTTGCCTTTGTTCCGGTGCTCGTCGGTCTCTGTCTCCTCCGTCTTCCTCAGTGTCCGGCGATGTGCCCGATGGTTCTACCTTTTGGTCTGGAACCCACTGTAACCGTTACAACAACAACGTACGACGGGTGCAGCATGGGCACATACAGGTATGTGTGCACAAACACGGCCTGCTCTGATATAAAAACATATAGCGTATGATCACAGCGTTTTTTTGGCGTCGTCGTAGTCTGTATCTGTGCCCGACCGTGACACATCAGGAAATGCAAATGCGTTGACCGCACTGGACGACCGCACTGGACTTCCCCCCACAGCACGGCAGCCTTGCTCACAAGCCTCATACACTCGTCTTGACTTCACCAGTCCTGACTTCAGCAACAACCATTCCAGCAGCCTAGACTTCAGCAGTCCGAACGAAGGGACCTACGACATCAGACTGTACGAGCACGTAGCTACCAGCGATTCCAAAACGACATGGAGCCGGCCGAGCCGCCGTACATGGGTCACCGCGATCCAACATTTCCCGAAAAGAATACGACGTGCAATAACACGTCACCTGTGGAATTCCTCTGCAACCCCCCTGACTGCCTGGTGCAATGCATGGTGGCGCACCACTGACCACGGTCCGTGCCAGGAAGGGCAGCAGGGCAGGCAGGTGCGCGTGCCCGCTAGAAGAGTACGTGCATTCCACACGTACAGCTCCTATCCTTCGCATGCCTGGCTATGCCCCTGCTAACATTTACAGGTGGCACCTACTGCCTGCTTACAGCCCCAACACAAACCTCGAGTTGCGACCTCCGCGGCGGCCTCGGGCCTTGGTTGTCCAACTCTGCAAACCTGGTGTAGTAAATAAAGCTGTCGTGAATATTTTTATCTTTTAATACAACGCACAGGCATGGCCCTGGCCACAAGCTGCAATGGCCCCTCGCACATCGGCCGCCAACTCCGACACCTGTCGGCACTGCGGTCATCGCCGTCGACCCCGCGAAGCCTTTGGACTTGCAGCCCAGCTCTCGATCCTCCTCTCCTCTACGTAGGACTCAAAAAGCTACCGTCACGAATGTTTAGCGCTGCATGCAGGCGCAGGAATTTCCAAGCGCATATAACGACTTGGAGTTCAACAAAAGCCCCCTGCGAAAGCTCAAGTGCAGCAACGAGTCGATCCTGCAAGCACGCTAGCTTACATCAACCTAGGAGTAAGAATGCCTATCTGTACTGCTCTCCCTTAGATCCACACAGATCCTCACAAATCCTCACAAACCATGGCTTATGCTGTCTTCTTCTCTCCTACAAGCGCCCCCGGCGTCCGCCTCTCCTTTAACGCTCATCACTACCCGCATGTGGCTGCTCGCCCTGCTCCTGCCGCGGCAGCTCCTCCGTAGCCGGCCGCGTCTGCGGCTCCCGCCGCTTGCCCGCCTCCCGACTGCGGCTCGGATCCTCGTGAGTCCCATGGTACGGCTCAGGGTACGACTCTGGGTACTCCTCCGAGTACGACGGAAACGGCGCACGTGCACGGACGAGCGTCCGGGGCTGCATGTACATGTAACCACCGCTGCTGGGGTGGCCGGCAGGCCAGGCCCGCGCCACCAGGGCCGGCGCCGACGTAGGCCCTCTGGGCGAGGGTCCCCATCCGGCCATGCGGGGCGGCGGTCCGACGGCGGCGGCGCTGCCGCCGGGACCTCCGGGGGCAGCGAGGCCGGCAGATGGACCGGGGGCTGTGGTGTGAGATGCTGCGGCGATAGGCCGTCCGGCGGCTCCGACCGCCACGATGCGGCCCTGTGACGGCTGCTGGTTCTGCTGTGGCTGGCGCTGCGCATCCTCGGGCCGTCGTACCATGTATGGATGGTACGACATGTAGTACCTGCGGGTGCCGTGCTGGAGGCGTGCGGGGCCCCCGGCGCCACCTTGGGCGGCAGGTGGCGGGGCTGCATGCGGAAGGGCACGGGGCGCGCCGCTGTGCTCCAGGGGGCAAGGCTGGGGCCGCGGCTGGGGCTGAGGTTGCGGTTGGGGTTGGGGTTGGGGTTGGGACTGGGGTTGGGGCTGGGGCTGGGCGTACGCGACTCGTACCACCCTAGGGGGCGCGGTCGCGGGTCGATGCTGTGCCGCTGGGTGCGCCAGGTGGCCGTGAAGCGGCCGCAGAGACGGCATCACGCGGCCGTACGGCAGCGGCGGCGGCGGAGGCGGTGCCGCCGCTGGCGGCTCGCTGCCGCTGGGGCTGGCGACGGCGTGGCGCGACGCCGGGGGAGCTGCCGCCGGCGGTGGGGCCTGGCGTGGCGGGTGCGGCCGGGGCGTCGTGACGGAGGCGGGTCGCCAGGCGACGATGCCGCCAGGGTAGACGCCGTACGGCTGCATGCGGGTCATCGTACGTGGCGGCGGCGGCAGCGCGTGCGGCCAGTCAGCGACCTCGCGGCCGCCACCCCCTGACGTCGATGTGACGTATCCTCCCGGACCGCGAGCGTCGCCCTCACGGCCGTACATGTACGGCGCATTCGGATGCGGCGCGGGGTACGGCAATGTGGGAGCCTTGCGGCAGGCGGCGGGTGCTGCTGCAGTAGCTGCCGGCAGGTGCTGCGAATCTGACAGGGCCCGCTGGGGCTGCGCCGGCGGCGGTGCCGCCGGCGGAGGCGCGGCGCCAGCGGCGTCTTGATGGCTCCCGCTGCTGGTGCTGCTGCAGAAGCCGCCTTCCGAGGCGTGCGACGTGCCCGCCACGCTCCTACCTTGTGCGCGCCCCTCCACGTCAGCGCCCTCCTCCTCACCATTACGGCGCGAGGCGCCGCTGGATGGCGCGGTGGTGCGGGGAAGAGAAGCCAGCGGCGTGGGAGAGGACGGCGAGGAGGGTTGGCGGGCTGCACTGCTGCACATGGGCGGCTGCGCCGCCGTCGTCGTACTAGTCGTATTTGCCTCCGGCTCCGTGTCGACGTCGGCAGGAGCCGCTACCGCAGGTGGCGTCAGGCCAGCGGCACACATAGCCGCCGCTAGGGCACTGACACCGCTGCCGTACGTCGACAGTGAGGCCGCCGCCTGGATTCTGCCGGTGCCTCCAGAACACACGTCGTATCCGTCCGCGGCTGCAGCTCGAACCGCCGCCGTCGCCGCCGCTGCCGCCGCCATTGCCGACGCCGCCGCGGAAGCGCAGATACTGCTGCCAGCTGGAGCGCGGGAGGCCTCGTCGGCCGCGATCAGTGCTGCCGCCGCTGCGGCTGCAGCAGCGCCGTATCCCGCGCGCGGCGCTGGCTTGCCACCGGGTCCACTGCGGCTGAAATGCAGGAAAGGCGGATTGATTCGGAGCTGCAGGTCCTTGTTGGCAACTGCCATGCGGTTTGGGCCCTTCCAAACCGGCAAGCCGTGTCGCTCCAGCCACTCCCCTAGAGACTCCTTCAGGCTGACACTGACGGCGGGCTGGCAGTGCCGTTGGGCCTGTTCCTTGCCGGACCTATCCAGCCGGGACGGATCTTCGTCCTCATCCACCACCTCGCCGTTTGGCCCAAAATGGCCTAAAACCCTAATGGAGCGATACCACTTGGCCGTGTTGCTGCCGCAGAGCTGCAAGGCACGACGACACAGGCAGGAGGCAGGGGGTTGCAGTCGAGGTTGAAATGATGGTGGACAATGCAGGTTAACTTAAGCTTGAGTAGCACGGTGGGGTTGTGAGACTGGGAGATGCTGGGGACGGGCGTGGAGTCAATAGCGGCGCAGCGGGGGCAAAGTGGCGCGGTGCTGTTGATGTAAATTAGAGCCGCCGTAATGGAGCGGGGGAGCAAGGCAACCTGCGGTGCTTCACGCTCCCGCGGCCCACTACGCCCGATGCATGACCGAACGGCGCCACCCCCTCCGCGTAGCAAAACCGAGCCATACGCAGAAACCCGAGTCGCGAAAGAAAATAAGAATACCTGCCCAGCCGTCCCCTCCACCCCACCACCACGCGCTTGGGGGACGAGCTAGGACGCCCGCACGCACCTTTTCGAACTGGCTGCGGCTAACCCAGGTGCTGGGCACGTGGTTCAACAGCCGAATGCAATCGCGTCTTCGCATGTATCGCGCCGGGTCGAAAAGACCCCGCATTGAGCCCATCATGCCGCCGGCGGCGGTGGCCGCGATGGCATCACAATCGGTATCGCCGCCATCACGACCACCACAGCTGGCACCACCGACGGCGCCACTGACACCGCTCGAGGCCGGAACGCCCACGACGACCGGCCCAGGCAACGGCTGGTCCGTTTCGAAGATGGTCTGCAACCTCGTGGATCCCATTTCATGTGCGGCGCCGGTGTGCGTGTTGATTTCCGTGCTAGCATCACCGTTGGCCGCGTCGCCCGCTGAGGCGGCGGCGGCGGCGGCGGCGGCGGTGGCGGCGGCGGAGCCTGCCAGCACAGACTTGATCGCGGTCCCAGCGCTGACCATCGAGCCGACCCAGTGTGCGACGGCGGCGGCGTCGACGCCATCAGCGGCACACCTCCTGTGCACAGCCGCCGTCAGGCCGCCCTCGCACTCACCACTCCGCACCTTGGCCGCGCCGCCGACTGCACGAACGGCCCCCTCCTCGGCTGCGGACAGCAGCAGATGCGCTTCCTCCAATGTCGGGGAAGCCTGCCGCCGGGGTCGGAGGGACTGAGTGGCGGACCCGTGGCACGCGTTGCGACTGGCCCCCTGGATACCATCCGCAGCGGATTGCTGGATTCGAACACGGATCATGGTTTGCCCGCCTTCCACCCCATATTCCGTCGCCACGGCGGCAACGCCGCCACCATCGCTGCCGCGGCGGTCTTGGTGGCCATGACTGTCGCTGCTACTGCTGGTTCGTGCGGACGAGCCAGGCCGGCGGTCGTCAGCACCAGTGCCGTACAGTGCGGAGCCGACGGCGCCGCCAATGATGCAGCGAGTGGGCCACCTGGCGCTGAAGGACACAGGGAGTCCAAGGCCAGCGCTGTGGGCTGCGGAGGCCGAGGCGAATGTGTCTGTTGGCGATTTGTTGCCCACTTTCGAGGACCCAAAGGCGGCGCTGGAATGAGGAGCTGCTGACACTAATGCCGCGTCCGTGGCTCCCAGAATCCGAATCCTTGGGGCCACTTCCAAATTGGCTGCGTGAGATACTGCCGATGGCGATTCGCGGCGCGCAATGGGAGCGCTAGGAACGTCAGTCACAGCCCGGGACGAAGGCGATCTGATTGCCGTACCCAGCAGGCGCGCTAAGCTGTTGATTGGGTCGTTTGGCTGTAGCGGAGGTGCGGGCGGCACTGCACGCCTCCGCTTGGACGCAGGCTCTAACTCGTAAGGTTCTCCAATGCCAATGGTGCTGCAGCCATCAGTGCTTTTGCCGTCGGCGACCACGGCTGCCAGCGGCAAACGCCTGTCTGTTCCCTCGCCGTTTGACACAGGCATTTGTGACGCCAAAGCGGGCCCGAGAAGGTCTAAAGCCATAGGGGAAAGCAGCGATGCGGTTAATTCTTCCAAACTCTGCGCGGCAGAGTTGGGCTGCGTAAGTGGCTCCAGGTTTAGGTAGATTCCGCAGTCCCTTGCGGCGAGCAGCAACTCCAGTGTGCCTTTTAGCTGGGACCATTGACGCTGAATAGAAATATGCTGTACTGGACGCGTCTCCCTGCTGGGCGCGTCATCCTGGGCATCCATTGCGTATAGCAATGTAGGTTTCTCGATGTCACAAAACTGCAAACATTCGCACAGTAATACCAAATTTGTTGATTTATGAACAGTATAGTAGTATTGGGCGTCTCATAACTGGTCGCGACGATGGTGCTAGCTTCAAGAGTGAGCGAACGGAAGACGGCAAGGGGCACAGCCCATCAGCAACCGCAGTAAAGCCACATTATATTTTCCTATACGTGAATAAGTGATTGTCCTCAACTTACTCGAACAAGCCGCGCCTACGTTCCCGCCCACCAACTGCGCCCACCACGCAAGTTTTCGATCACAGCTGGACTCCACGGTCCCGAGAACAGCCATATTGCGTATGTTTTAGAATTCTCATACTGTTTTACGATAAGTGCATAGCGCAAACTCTAGGGCGAGGCGTTGGCGAGCCGAGGTGGCGGCAGCAAGGAAGGTATGTGCAGAGAGTGATGCTCTGATACCATAACCCATTCACATGCCATTGACTGCATGCTTGCATGAAAGATACGCTGTGCAAGGGCATCCTTCAGCCGGACACAAACCAACGCCCATTCCACAAGCCCGCACGAGTACAACACAACCTCACCTGGTTAGTAAACGCAACAGATCCTTGAAGACGGTGTTTGAAAAGCAGGGCAAAGCAGGGCGACCGGACTCTACTGGTCGACTATCTGCCGCCCACCTCTCCACGTCGTGAAACTTGTTATCCGCCAGTTGCAGCTTAAAGTCCTAACAAAGAAGATATTATAATGTTCAATAATATGGATTGGATAATGTTTACTGGAGTGAGGCCTGCACGTTTCTCAGGTTGTCTACACATGAGGCGTGGCATCATCAGCAATTCCTAGCCGTACCAGCAACAGCTGCAAATGGGCCGCAGTACTGTTGACATATGCGCAACATAACGTATCTCATTACAAGACTTCACTAGGCGTGAAAAGAACAGCGTTACAAAGACCCAAGGTTACTCTCATCTATAATGCTAGATGACAGGATGTGCCCAACAAGTCGAGCACAAACTCAACACGCATCCACTGTTTGCATATCTACATCGCTGCTTTCTACGAATTAGGCTGGCGCAACGAAGAAGAGCCCAATCTCTCGAATATGCTGCGGGTACCGCAGCGATGGCACAGCACCAAGCCGGAACAACTTCCGACCGTGAGCGTTGCTCACACGCACACATACAGAAAAGGAAGCACTTCACGCCTCTAGCCCCTGCTGCACCAGTCCCATCCAATCGCGAGCTCAGCCTTCTTCAGCACACTTCAGAGTGCTTTCGCATGCTTCACCATCCTACTGCAGCCGTTCCAGTCGCCCTCCAGCGCCCATCCCATCGAGGGCTTCGTACTTTCCCAAGGATTTCGGAAGGATTTCGTAGCGCTTAGCCCAGAAAAAACTAATTAAACATGCGCCCGTCCACTTACCGTACACCACCCATTGCGTCCTATCAAGCACCCGCTGCGAATGCAGTAACAGGCTAGCAACACATCCGCACTAGCCCCCAACTGCTCCTTTTTGACCGAGAAGCTGTGGTTGCCCGAGCGCGCCCCTACCAGTTCCACATCGGTTGGCATTAGCATTGGCATTGGCATCGGTATCAGCATCACAGGCATGACAGTCCGCTGGGTACCGCTGGATTCTCCCCTACGACGGGGCCGGAGCACCGCCCAGGCTACTGCGCGAGGCGCCGCCGATGGCGAAGGTGGCGATGTGTGCACCCACCGCGATGTTCTCCACCGGCAGCTCCTCAAACATGGTGTTGATGCGGTAGGCGTCCAGGTCTTTCCAGGCAGAAAGGGGGTTACAATAAAAGGCCAGGAAGGGGGGGACGGGAGGGTCAAGGGCGGGGCCACCCGGACAAGAAAGGTGGAGCGAGGGGAGGCAAGCACGACTACTTCAGGGCATCGGAGGACATGGGATACACCTTGACCTAAGTACGTACCGTCCAGGATGTGTTGAGCCCCATCCCACAGTCGTGCTGTCTTGACTCCCCCATGCACATCGGGGACCCTCTCAGCGCGCCCACCCAGCCAGCCAGCGACCCACCCACCATCGCCGCGGCCGCACCGCGACGCTTCCCACCCGTCGCAGGACGGACTACCAATGCCGCGTGTCACCACCACTCCTAGCTCAGGAGGCCTTCCCCCCTTCCGCATAAAACCTAACGGCCTTCGCCAGTAGCATAAACCCTACCGGCACCCGCAACATTGCTACCCAGGTGCCCTGACACCGCCTTCCCCCGCTATGTCGGTATAGCCCCCCTCATCCTCGCTCCTGGCGCCCCTCCGTCACCCACCTGGGAAGGCGGTTTTCATGATGGGTACGATGTCCGCCACAAGGTTGCGACGCGCCTCCGGGACGATCTGCTGGGCGCTGCTTTTCACCGTCACCTGCAGCACCGGGGGCCGTGGGGCAGTAAGCAGTACCGGGTCGACGTCACACAGCGCGTCAGAGCGACGGAGAAGAGGGGGGGGCGACACAGCAGCCACTTGACCTGGAGCTCAGCTGTCAAGGCAGGGTTGGGATGTACGCGGCAGCGTTGGGGATGGCATCCTAAGTGGTCCCGGAGCGCAAGCGGCCAGTGACAACAACAGGAAGAGGCCGCAGAAAGCAGGACGACGGCGGCATCCCTTGCCGCTGGTTAGCTGCTATCCCTTCATCCAGCAGTGTGGCTTCGCTGCACTGGTCTATGCTAATCTCCGCCGTGTAACCGATGATCTCCCTCCCTATGCTGGACGTGGAAGCGGCTCTTCATATAGGACAAATGCTGGCGAACGACGCCCCGTAAGTTGTGCCCAGAGCTGCACGTCGCAGCGATAGCCGCGTCAAGGGTGCGCTGCGGGATGCTCCAGCGAGCGGCGTAGGTGCCGACGCATTACCAGTGTGTTGTTGGGGTTTGGCAATCCCTAACACCGGGTACTTACATACGCGGCGCTCTTATCGGAGTCATCTCCAAAGGAGAAGAATTGGTTGTCCATGATGAGGACGTGCACGTGGGTGAGCGGCACCTGCGGGAGCGGACGGCAGCAGTTCCCTTGGATTAAGGACCACGCGCGATTTATCAGGGCGTGTTGGGCGAACCGCAACCCTGAAATACAATGTGATCAGCCATAGCTGTTGATAATGCGAGCTCTGAGGAGGACAAGGTTGCTCGCGTGGCCGCTGAACGTTTCGCGCCCCTTGCTCGGAGGTGATCTGACGGCAAAGCCGGCAATTCGCCTGAACCATACACGTGGCATACAGCGTTGGTGCTTACAATAAGTGCAAAGGGGAATGACACTGTGCGCTAGCAGCCCTTGTAATAGATGACACAATTCTTTTGCTGACGTCAGAAAACATTCCTATAAGGTTCCCCCTCTCAGCGGCATCTGCTGCTTACTGTGAACTTACCCTGCACTCCCCAGCGAAGAGTTCCGTCAAGCCCTTCGCCAATGCTTTCTTTGTGTCGAGGCTCGCCTCCTTATTGATGACAATATGGACAACCGGCATTTTTCCTACGAGATTTTACAGATTACAGGTTACAGAGAACAGATTCCGCTGTTGTCGCCTGTACCTAACACGAAAGTTGTGATGTTCTCGATATGCCGGCCGGGCTAAATTCCAACACGCAGCAGGTGACACAGGGGCGAACCTACGTTTTACGTAACTCGGGATGGAGCATGTCGCAGTAATTCCAACCAATAGTGGAAGTGTACGAGCACGCCGACATGCATGCGCCGCGTACGATGCCTTAATAAAGGAAGGCAGGTTAATCCCAAAGAAAACGTTCGTTTCATGTCAGCCAAACGGAAGCTGCGTGCTGCACCGATCTATGTTCACAGAGTTACGATTGTGACGTTCCTCACAACGGCCCCGTTTCCAGTCCATGTTGGTGGCTTATGATAATCCATGGCTCTTTGGGGCATGCACTTAAAGTGGTTCATTCGTTTACGCAACCTGCCCGGAATCAATCCCGAAACGCCATCGTCAAAAGCTAAGCTTCGTGCCTTGTTGGATATGAGAAAGGTGATGTTACGCCCTGGCTGGAAATGGGATTCTCGCCAGTATATTATTCCAACAATTGCAGAGGTTCTGTCCTATCATACTGTCTATCCTTTATTCGTACAGGAGTTGACGCCTGTAATTGCGCAACACCCTGCAGGCATAGCTGCTCATTTATGCCATATGTATGCATCCTGCAGAGCATCGTTGTTTGTGTCTGCGCTTGGGAATGCCTGTGATCGGGACATGAAAGGCATCTACTGAGCGGAAACAGGAAGACACGCATGCAGCATATAGCCGAATCAATAGTAGCATTAGTACAATTAACAAATAGACACTGCTGATTCTCCATTCGCAGCAGTCGCACGAAAGAACTTATTTCGCGCCGTGGACACTGCAAGCCAGTCTTAAAGATGAAGAGCTCAACTCAGCTTTCAAGATGAAGTACCCGCATGTTCAATGGTAGTTGACAATGCCACGCGTGATGTGGCTGATACCCATTGCGCTCAAGCGTCAAGGCAGCTGCCAGGTATCTTCTGCAATTCATGAGGAAGTTGAATGCCAACAGACAAATACCATTATCGCTTATCCAAATTAATATATCATTGCTTTCAGAGCCCCATGGCAAATGTGTCCACCTCCTGTTTCTGGCATGGAAACTTTCCTAGCCCACCTGCGGTTTACCTGCCCTGGAAGTCCATTTTCGGATGCCAATCCATTTATAGAGAGCTATATGCGCGTGCTGAACCGCGTTACGTGGAAAGAGGCAGCACTCCACGCCCACCAGATTATGGCCGTACCAGCCCCTAGCGTAACTGTGAATTTAGCTACATAGCTAGGCATCCTGTAGACTCGTAAATACATAATTTTGCCGCAGGTAAATTCTTTGGGAGGTTGCTGGCAAGTCCTGTCCTTGCGAGCCGCAGATGATGACACTACGATGGTATCAACCTATCGAGGTGTTAGTGTGTAGTTCTGAAAATTTCACCTTTGAAACAATCTTTTGAAACAACCTTGCAATTAGCTCTATGAACAAAGCAGTGTCAACTCTGTTCTTTGGCACGTATTGTCCCATCCGCTCAGGATTTAGCGATTGGCGGTCTACGCTCGCCCATAGCAAGGAGCGCGAGGTTTCCGGGGCCATCTGTTGCTTCCCAGGAAGTTTAGTAGCTTTCTGTTGAGGGCTGAGAAACCTGAGATGCTCCGGAACCTAGTGCAACTCCAGGTTTTAGGATTTTTCTTCTTGAACACAGGTGCGCTCGGCAGGGTTGGAGGAGTTGAATACCATGAAGCACTGGTCATTGCCATGAACCCTGTTTTCATGTCATGATGTTGCCCCCATACGCACCTTGCATACCCCCATCCTTGACATTATCTGTGGCTAGCCGAGATGCCGACGACCATTTGGGCTTTCAAGCTGCATTGCCGCGTTCCTGGACGACCGCAGGGCGGATGGCCGACTTAGTCGCCGCCAGTGGTCCACCAACACACCCTTGTGCCCCTCGATATGAATGTGCGCCTAACATGGAACAAGCAGACTACAGCAGCCGGCAGGCATGCTGTGCACTTCCAGGCAGTGCTGCTGGCAAGGAGGCGAAGACGTGATGATATCATATGTGCCTGTCAGACGAAGTGACAAAAGTTCATTATTCTAAGCCTTAATCCTAGTCCGCTGCCGCCTCCTTCACCCTGAGTTTATCCACGCGCCCTAACTTCCCCCTTCCTCTAAAAACCCTAACCCAGCGCCCCCACGCACAACGGCAGAGGCAGAGTGGACACCGCCGAGCCCATGCTGCAGACAAAAGGGGCCAATGCTACTTCGTCAGGGAACTAAACCTACACAACATGTAGCCAGAATGAAGTGGCCCACTGTTTCCTGAAAGCATGCCAAGAATTTGTTGTGCGTTCCCTAGTCCTCCAACAAGTGGCACATCCACCGCAAACGGCAACTCCGACCTTCTATCATTTCTGTGCGTAGGCCATTGCAATTGATGAGATAACTCTCCCCGGGGTATTCTGATGCAAGAACCCAGCGCTCAGACGCGTGCACAGGCGTTTACGTGCACGCTCACATGCGTGCACAGATGTTTACGTGCACCTGGAAGCCAATGTCTGAAGGACACTGTGAATGATGTCCATCGGGGACCGTATGCACTGTGTCATGGAAAAAAATGCCACGGAATGCTCGTCAAAGCGGTAGAGAAAGGCATTGCTGTTCGGAACAAAAGAGTTCCAAACCTGCCCGTCCAAATGTTCCTTGCAATGAAAGCGCAGTTTCAAACATAGGACTATATTATACAGCACAGCAGGTGTGCGTACACGTCATTCGTTTGGTGTTCCTTTTAGCCAGAAAACGTTTCGCGGCGTCTAGCGGGCTGGCGCCAGCAGCACTCGGGAAGACGCTTTCATCTTGCCAGAACGTTTCTTGTGCCTAAATAATTACATCTTTAGACAAGCATATCGCCGATACGTAACCTTCATAGATAGTTGAACTTGTCGCGCCCTGCGTGCCTGCGACCTTGGTGGGCGGGTGGCGTGCGGGTCGCAATCTCTCCGAAAGGCATTCCATCAGCTTGGAGGGCATATGCTCTATCGTTGATAACTATTTATGGTATGTGGCGCGATCGGTCACATCTGAGTAGTTAGTTACCCAGGGAAAGACGTAAACGATGGTTGCTATGCCGCGTCAGCTTACATACAATGTAAAATAATGTTGTGTTATTGGGTGTAAGGATTTGCAGGCCGTTAATATGCTTGAAGTCGGAAGGGGCTTGGACGGCTTGGACGCAAGCACTGTTAACGCAGCCCAGGCGACCCGGTCTAATACGAAGCAGTATTTAATTCCATGGTCACGAAGAGGAAGCCCGAAGTTGGGCAGGACGGTGACATGGCGGAACGCCGCGATGCCTAGTGCCGTTGAATTCCACAACGGTGGCAACCTGGCGTACCTGGCAGTACCTGGTTACGCCAGCGTCCGTTTGATTGGGGAAGTGCACTGAAGTGGAATTCAGGCCCCAGAAAAGGGATCGGTGGGAAGTTTAGCGTATTACTGCGTGTCTGTGACACCCATCCTCATTACGGCACCGTCGTCGATACTTCCCGAGCCCCATGGCTGTTGGGTCAGCTACCCAACGGCTTGATCCCTACACAACGCGAGCATGTTTAAGCATACAAAATACCTGTTGTGCAGCGTAACGGTCGCCAAATGTCGGTCCGCAGGGGAGTTTGCGAAAATGGGTTTTGATTGATGCATTTAAAGGGCTCCCACATGTGTGCGCGCCAGAAGACCAGATCGTGTCTGCAAACAGAGCCTCCGCCATTCTGGCTCCCCCTCTTCGTTTGCGCCGTGGCAAAGTACGAATGTTGCTGAACCGCTGTAACTCCTGTAACCTGCGGACCTGCGAAGAAATGCGCCGGCCGACATTTACGTGCACATCGCGCGTTACATCCAATTGCGGCGCTGCGGTCGATTACGGCTTGGTGAGGCTTGGCTCAGGAAAAGCTGCCCGATCCGAACAGCTAGCTCCGATAGTTATCAAGTTGGTGTATGTACATCACTCCGTGCGGTTGGGTTCGTTACAACCAGGCACCGGACCAACCGCTGTGGGTCCGGCTACGACGATACCCACACCACATCTGCATTCCTATTCATAGCTGGTAGAGTCATGGTGTCTCAGAGTATGCAAGCAACGAAGCAAGCCATACGGGTTTCGTTGGGGCGCCATCACACAGCACGCCGCAACGAAACCAGTATGCCTTGCTCCGGGGTAGGCCCGCCGGTCCTTAAGGCCCCAGCCAAGCCCCTACATTTGCGCATTTTCTGCATGCTGCGAAGGTCCGTCTCTGCGCGCAAGGCCATCTGGTGCAGCGCAGCCCCTTACGGAACTTAACCCCCAACACCCTGAGGCTCAACACCTGAGAGCCCAACGCGCTGAGAGCCTGCCCACGCGCCCCCTATCCCCAACGCCTCTCCACTCAACTCCACACCACACCACGGCACAACACAGCACGCTGGGGCCGCTTGGCCACGTCCAGCTGGCGCACCCTCATTGGGGCAGCCTCAGCCGCAGCTGCAGCCTCGGCCGCAGCCTTGCTGCTGGTGCAAAGGGCGAGCGCTGCACGCGCAGGCGCGGTGTGGCTGCCGTAGCCCTCCCTGGACCCACATCACCGCGCCTGCTGCCTACGGGGCAGGCCAGCGACGACCGCCTGGCACGCCCCGCCCCTGGGCGCATGAGCGCGGGGCAGACCTGTCTGCCAGCGCGCTTGGGCTGGGCTCACCACTGCGACTGCTGCCGCCGCCGCCGCTCAGGCGACGCGCACCCAGGCGTCCCCGCCGTCGCCGCCGCTGGGCAGCGGGGCAGCGGCCCCGTGCGCTACGCTGGCTGCGTCCGTGATACATCGCGGCAGCTCGCGCAGCGCCCCCACCGCGGCCCCGATGAAGTCCAACAGCGGCTGCCCCAGCGCGCCAGACAGCGCCTCGATCACGCTGACATCCGCGGAGACGTCGGAGGCCGGGTCCCACGGCGCCTGGTGCGCCAGCACGTTGCGACTGAGCCTGTGAGCATGCGGGCGATACCGGACAGCAGCGCAAGGATCCGGGGCAGGCGGCTGTGGGTCCTGGGGCTCGGCTGCGTGGGCGCCGAGGCGAGGACAGCTATGGCGCCGAGGGTGAGGCTAAGGGAGGTTAGGAAGGAGACGCCGCATTCCACCTAACATGGGGGTCTGTCTGGCGGGTCACAATGTCAACAGCAGCGGTAGTAGCAGCCCCCTCACACTCGTCTGCGCCCACCGCTGGCTTATGCCTGCCGCAGCCCTGGTCAACCCGCTCAACCGCAAAACAATCACTACGGAGGGTCACGCGTGGCAGCCAGCGCATGCACCCCCCAGGCGGCAGGCTGGAGGGTTGCAGGGAGGGTAGCAGGAAGGGCAGCAAGGCGGCAGGGAAGACTGCAGGGAGGGCAGCAAGGCCGCAGGGAGGGTAGCAGGGAGGGCGGCAGGGAGGGTATCAGGGAGGGCGGCAGGGAGGGTAGCAGGGAGGGTGGCCAGCCCACCTCAGGTGGAACACCAGCATGGCCAGGTGGGTGCCCAGCGCCTGCCTGTTGCTGCCGTACCACACGTGATCGCCGCTGTTCCAGGGCGACCCCAGCACCGCCAGGAACCACGGCTGCTGCTGCCACAGCTCCTGAGGGCTTCTGGGGGCATCGCCGCCAGCTGCTGCTGCTTCTGCCATTTTGCTGCCGAGTTCGTTCGCGATGGCCTGCGTGCACGGAAGGGTGGGTGGCGGTTGGGTTTTAGGGTCTACGGGTTTGATGGAAGGCGCCAAGGGGCCACCATTACTAAAATGACGGCGCTGCGGGCGCCACCAGTACTACTAGGCCCCACCAATAGGGACGCTGCGGGAGACGGCCGCCAACAGGGATGCGCGCCCGGGGTGCCGGCATGAACCCACACGGCTATCCATTGCCAATGCCAGCTGCAACACACAGACGCACCATTGGCGCGTCTTGTGACCTCAGCGCTGAGCCCGGTATTCCAGTGACCCACCTGCAGCTTTGCCCGGAATTGTATCACCCCATTCGGCAGCTCCTTGCCCTGCCGTCCATGACTTCTGCGGGCGCCGAGCAGGTAGTCAGCCGCCTCACTCAGGCGGAGCATCGTCCAGCCGCCATCCAGCTGTGTCATGCTGGCGCCAGTCAGCTCCCGGTCGGTCCAGTACTTCCGCATCGTGCCGTCCTGGTTGAACAGCATCTGCGAGCAGCCCAGCGCGGCGTGATGTGCACTCAGCGGCGCGATTGGGACGCACAGGAAAGCCGGGGGGGGATAGGGACGCACAGGAAAGCCGGGGGCGATTGGGACACACAGGAAAGCCGGGGGCGATTGGGACGCACAGGAAAGCCGGGGGGGGATAGGGACAAACAGGAAAGCCGGGGGCGATTGGGACACACAGGAAAACCGGGGGCGAGGCGGGATGCGGCACAGCGCAGCACGGCGGGCCCCCAGCGTTGTGCTCTTCGTCGGCATGCGTCGATATGGTTGCGGTGGTGTTGGCGGCTGGGGGATGATGAAGGGTCCGTGGGACCACGACATAGGAGACGGAAAGGAAAACACCAGCAAGGGAAGCATTCAACGCACGCGTTTCAGTGTTGCATGCCCGGAGAACTTGAGTTGAGTTGGGGTGCGGGCGGGGACGCGGAGGGGGTGGCCGGAGTCCTGGGTGAATCCTCCCGGGGGCGAGACGGGGTAGCAGGGTTCGAGTCCCGCAACGCACGGCGCCGCTCACCCGCACGGCTTGGCGGTAGTACGGGTCCTTCAGATAGCTGCGGCCGTCCGCCGTCGTCTCCAGGTTAGGCTCCAGGAAGCGCAGCAGGCCCACGTGCAGGTCCGTGTCGACGCGCGCCCCCGCGCACACAGACGTCAGGTCCATCACGGCGCGCCGCTGCGGCGGCGACATGCGCGCCAGCGCCAGCTTCCACTCCCTTAGCGACTGCGCGGGTACGGCGGGTTTCCATGGATGCTAGGGAGAGGTCACGGTGCGCAGTGCGGCTGGCCGCACGAGGGTAGCTTTCCGTGCATGGAAGAGACAAGCTACCCCGGCAGCAAGTTCCTCGAAAACCCGGCACCACCGCCGGCACCGCACGTGTAGGCAGGTCAGGCGCCTCCAAGCCATCGTATGGCAGAATGGCAACCGCACCCGGGGACGGGTTCAGAGGAAAGCCGTGGGCGGACATACATACAGGGCGACTAGGAAAACAACGCTGTGAGCACTCTGTTGTAGGCGCTTCTTACTCCTGCCAGTAGCTTGTGCATGGTGTAATCTCTCACGAAGCCCACCACGTCCGTCTGGCGTCCGGATCCAGCGCACGATATCGCCATGCCAGTCAGCAATCCAGCGGACGGCGGGCACAGCTGCCGCAGCAGGGGGTCGTGCTCCCCGGCGGTGTAGGTGGAGAAGTGCTCTTGCAGCCGCTCCCACACCAGGCTCAGGTGTGCATGGCTGTGGGTCGCTGGCAGGGGGACGTCGGGGATGCTGGTAATGAGCGCAGAGCCATAGGGCCGCATGTTTGCAATGTTGGCCCACGTGTGAGCCATGTAGGCTCCGGTGAGACACCACAGCCAGGTCCGCGGGCCGTCCAGCAACAGCTGCCTCATGAAAACGTTGCGGACGTACTCGGCCTCAACCGAGTCCTCCGGGCCGCCGGTGGTCGGCGGGAACAGGTACTGCACCTCGTCTGCAAGCGCCCGGGTAGCCGGGTGTTTCAGGGGCGGCGGCGGCGGGGCGGAACGGAGGGAGGGAGCACGTTTTCACAACCATGATGGTATATCCAGCGAGTATAGCTGAGGATTAAAGGGGGTCTTCAGCGACTGTAGCTGGGGCGTGAAGCTGGTCTTCAGCGAGTGTTAGTCGGGGCAGGCGACGAGCAGTACGCGGCATGGCCGGAAGGCGCTGCAGCTGGCTACCAGCGTGAGACCGGCTGGTCTGTCAGCATCAGCACCCGACACACGCCACATGCACGCGAGAAGGCTGCTGTGGAGGGGAGCGGGACGGGTGCTGGCAGGCCTGGTCCGCCACGCCAGATGGTACGGCAAGCAGGCAACCACCCCCCTCAACCCAGCGACGCAACCAACGAAGCGATAACTCGGCCTGGGCAAAGCCGAGCCACGAAGCCGTCCTCCGTGCCACCCCACTCGCTGTGTAGGACGGCCGGCACGCACCGACCAGCACCAGCACCGGCACCTCCACCGCTTCCAGGAAGTGCATGATGGCTGTGCCAACCGTCTCGGGGTCGTCGAAGTCGAAGGCCCGCTTGAGAACCTCTTCCGCAGCCCACAGCGCGCTACCCCGAACGGGCACGCGCTCTCTGCGCGCCCAAGTTAGCAGGGTGCTCAGGAAGCACGGCATAAGGCGCGTTGCGCGACCCTGCGGTGTGGAGACAGAGCGCCCCGTTACCACCACCGCCTGCATGTGGACATGCAGCAACCCCGCGGCCGCCCATACCTCTGCAACGCGTCCAAGGCATGCTCGCGATAACAACAGCACGGCCGGCAGCACGGTAATGGTTCGGCAGCCCCCTAGCCGCGCCCCTCCGCATGGACCGATGCGCACTCGCCTGCACCATAAACAGCTGTGCTTGCACGCGGAAGATCACCATGTCTTGCATGCGGCCCCTCCGACTCCATCTGCGCAAGCTATCCGCCATCACCGCGGGGACCACGTGGTCCAGGGTGTACGACTTGCCGGTCTGCGGCGGCACGCAGGAGTGATCGTAGGCCGCCAGGCGGCGCTGTGCCACGGAGGTCGCCAGGCGGCGTTGCATGCGGTGGTGGTTGTGGCGGTTGTCGCGCTATGTTGTGGCGGTTGTCGCGCTATGGCACTCGAGAGGCGTGAACACTTGCGTTACATGTACGGCTAAGCCGAGAACCTCACGGAAGATGGACAAAACGGACGGTGGTCCGATATAGGGCGGCGGGGAGCGGTAGGCGTCTTACCAACGGACACGAGTAGCGAAGTGGATAGCTGCTGTGAGGAACTGTAATCTGTATTGAAAGCAGCGTAAACGGGCCGGCTGCCGGCGGTGTAGTGCAACGTCGAAGCAGCAGCGGCAACGTCGATGCGAAGGAAAAATAGGAGCGACCCTTGGCGACGCGGCCTGTTACCCTTAGTCAACTACCTACGTCTCATCAACCGCTGATAAGAGGAACCAACACGTAGGCTGCAAGCAGGGGTGGTTCCTGAAACCATCGCGTGTGCATATGTATAGGAGGGTGCCGAGGAAATCCGTGGACACGACATTGGACAGAAAGCGAAAAGCTGGCCGGCGAATGCTTTGGAACGCGCGTTTGGGTTTTGCATGCCGGAGAACTTTGTTTGGCTACCGAAAAAACCTGTGGACGAATCTCGCCCACGGCGCCCTGGCGGTACAGGAAACCGAGCTGCCAGGAAATGTTTGCGTTCGCGTTTGGGGCGGGCGGCGAGGTAGGGGGGCTGGCGTGCCTACCTGCGGCTGCAGCTAGGGCGGTGCGCGCACCTTCACAATTCCCGAGATCAACAGCGGCAAGGGTCGACTGACGTCGCTGTGCACCGCCGCCTCCAACGCCTTGTCGGCCCAGTCGCGCATGCGGTCCACAGCCCCCGAGGGGTCCAAGTACAGCAGCTGCTCCCGGTGACCTTCATAGCGAAGCTGCCAGGCGGCGTCGACACCAGGCCATGGACTCATCTCAGCCGCCTGCGCCACCAGCGGCCCCTCAGCCCGTCCCCCTGCACGTCGTCGCAGCACCCAGGCGGCAGACGACACACGAGGTTGGACGCTAGGCCAGACGCTGAGGGGCTGATGGGCTTTGGCTGAGGGGCTCCCACTTGTGAAAGTCGAGCGCACGCAGCCCCAGCGCGGTTGGTTGCGTGCAATGGTTGAGCCAACGGCGCGAAGGTGGGCGCGGGGCATCCCAACTACGGTATGGCCGTACTGTGCCGAGCCCTGCCGGGCCACGAGTGGGTACGGCATGCGCCGTAACATTGCCGTGCATGCATCGCAAATGAGCCAACCAACAAATGAGCCACGGTGGGCAGCTGCGGTTGCACGGCGGCCCAAGGCACGGCGGTGCTGCTTGGGCCGAGCGTCTCTGGGCCGTTTGTATTCGCTGGATCCCGACCGCCCATCCCTGGAGCACTCACGAGCTGGTGCGGCGATGCTTCTACCGCGGCTTCCTCCTGCACATGCATGGGGCAAGAGCTGTCAGGGGCGAGAGGCATTCGGCGCAGAAGGAGTATTTCATGTCGGGCGGTAGAGCGGAAGATGGAGCTTGGGCCCCGAAGGCAAGCAAATCCAGAAGAATCATATAGCTACAGGTAACAACATGAGGTAGCAACATGACTCTGCATATCCGTGAGAGTTTTCGCGCCCAGCACGCACACAGGAAATGACAGGAATGACATGCTCTCGAGAGCCTATTGTCAACCCCATGGGAGGCTGACAGAGATGGCCAGCACTTTGGACGTGGCCTTTACAATGGACATCATCCTCCAACGGAGCTAGTGGACCGTGCCGTGTAAACGCAACGAGCTTGTAAAAATACAACAAAATACACACACAGCCGCACCCTCAGCCCTGCTCGCATCGAGTTTGGCATTGCAGGCAAGACGGCTGGCTTGATATGTACAGGTGGTTCTGTGGTCTAAAGTTTGGCATTCAATACGCTCGACGCGGGACTCACTCAACAGCCGAGCACCGACATGCCTGCGAACCAACAATGCGCTTCTGTTGCATACAGAAAGCATTCGTTGAAATGTTCCTGGATAACGCGCTGACTCCTCCCTTGGAATCGCTTAAACGCGGTCGCCTCGTCAAAATCTGTTAACTGTAATGATGCGCGCTCTCCTGCCTCCCTAATAGTATCTTGGAAATATAGTTGCGAGTTTGTCTGTCTGTCGACAGACGCTGTTGCCTTCGGCTGTTCGGGTCGTGCCGCTCCAGAACCAGCGGGTCGTGCGGCTCCAGAACCAAAGGCAAAACGCTTGCCATTAAATGCCTTTCTGATATTATCAGTGACTCCCAAAAGGTGCGGAGTGTTTGATGCGCCTTGTTGGCGGGGAACCTGGGGTGCGTTACATCTCCCCCATAATAGCCCGGCCCACCGGTACGATCTGTTCCATACCCCGCGACGTTCCACGTCCCGCGTTCCAGTTCCACGACTCTCCGCGTAGTTCTCCTGTACAGCTGTGCTAGCAGCGCTCGACCCGTCCTGTCATGGGGATTTCGCCGAAAGGTGGCTTAGGGAGAAAATTTCAAGTTTCGGACCTTGCCACCAGCTGCTCGCACAGAAAACCTGGGGAGATGGGCGAAGAAAACAATTAGCCAGCGTTAAATACCTGGAAGGCCCTCATTCGTGCTCTCGTAGCTAACCCAACAGCCAGGACAACACATCTGGCCAACAATTGTAACGAGGCCATTGGCTATCCGATCGTGGTCTGGGATCTGCTTTTATATATTATTTTGCCCATTTCTAGGTAGTAATGGCAGCCAATGCTTGGTTTACTTAGCAGCCTTGTACGTTACCACAGTCCGCGACCCGGCGGGTCACTGACACATAGGGCAAGTTCGGAGATAGCACACATACAATGATATCACGATGAGACGCGATGAGTGACGGGTAAATGGCGGCGATCTTTGGGTTAGTCGCTCCGAGCTCACGTCTCGGACGAACATCAAGTTCTCGCGCAACGCTTCGGATGCTCAGACAGATCATCACAACACAACACGTACTATATATAATCACATATATATAGAACCTAGCGACATGTCTACACTCCGGGCGCACCTCACGCAAATTCCGACCAAGCACCGTTTGAATGGTAGTTTTAGCACAATGTGCACTGTTCGCTGCTATGAGGATCTATTATAACATATTGGCCACGTGCTTGCCAACAGGGGCGGTCATCCGGACGGGCGTCCGAAGCATTCCGAGCGTGTGTGGCAATCGATCACCGGCGCCAGCGCAACGAGGCGGAGCTGTCTACGGCATAGGCAGGGACGGTGCGTGATTTACGCTAGGCTTGTCGGCCTTTCGCAAGGCCTTTCGCCCTTTACGAATGCGCACCTCCTGATGCGCTCCGCAGCCGTCGATGGCTGGCTTGACGTCTCCAAGCTGGTTGCGGGAGGTGGAGGCAGCAAGTCTCCCTATGATGACTTCGCCTCGGCGATCGGTGCGAAAGGGTGGGGTTGGGGCGGGGTTGCGCGGATCCCCTTTCGCCGCAACGCAACAATGCTTAATCCCGAGCCCTGACGCGAACTCGGGCGGGCGTCGCACCGGACCCTTCATGCACGGCGTAACAAAGCGTCCATAGGGGAGGGCCGCGGACCTCTTGCGTGACGTAAGGGTCCGTAGAGGAGGCTCTGCGGGCGACTGTTGCAGCGGCAGGGTTGCTTGGCCTTCCAACGACACCACTGCAGCCTCGCTTCACCCACCGCCAAGTCGCTCCTGTAGCGACCCCCTGACGCCTGTTTTCCTTTCCCGTCACGGCTCCCGAGTAGCTCCCGGGTAGCTCCCGAGTAGCTCCTCCCCGACACGCACCCCCCCCCCGCCCCCGCGTGCAGGTCGAGACGTCTACGTGGACATCGCCGGCTGGCACCTGTACCTCAGGGTGGGGCGCTTGTACCTCAGGGCGGGGCACCTGTATCTCAGGATGGGGCACCTGTACCTCAGGATGGGGCACCTGTACCTCAGGGTGTGAAGAGGTCGAAACGCGCCGCACGAGACGACGCAACCGGTAGCCTAGTAGGGCACCTGTTCGAAGACGTTGGGCTGTTTCGCACCCACCCCGGTGGCACCCCGGTGGCACCCCGGTAGATGGCCCCTTGGGAGCCCGCAGCGGTGCCTCCTGGCCGCCATGCCGGGGTGGGTGCGAGCAGCCCAACCGGGGTGCCACCGGGGTGGGTGCAAGCAGCCCAACCGGGGTGCCACCGGGGTGGGTGCGAGCAGCCCAACCGGGGTGCCACCGGGGTGGGTGCGAGCAGCCCAACCGGGGTGCCACCGGGGTGGGCGCAAGCAGCCCAACCGGGGTGCCACCGGGGTGGGCGCAAGCAGCCCAACAGCTCCGCGATGCCGAGGTGTCGGAGGTTGGGCACCTGGGCACTGGGTAGGGCTGTTGGAAGCAATGGACCCGCCACTGCGCCGCCCTGGTTTGGGATTCTAGGGTCGCTCCTTGGGGAGCGGAGCAACCGACCTGAGCCGTGTTTGAAGGTGAGGAGAGGACCACTATTACTGTGACGTCCAGCATGCCAAAATATGTAGATGTATGTACGCGACGTACCCGGTTATGGCAGCCCGCCCACCTCCAGCGCCGCCGCAACGGCCGCCTGCTGCCTGCGCGCAGGACATGGGCACTGGCGTGTCTGGCAGCACCTTCAAAATGAGCCAGGCGCTGGCGCAGCAGCTTGGGCCGCAGGTGCGCGCGCCCTCAGGGGGGATAAAGGATAATCCGCGAACCCAGGGCCGACAAACCAAGCGCAATGAAGGTGGTGGTCGGGAAGAGAGGGGCGGCGAGTAGACGGAGCGGGGGCGCTGCTGAATCGATTTAGAAAAGGGGTTCGAGGCGCTGCTGAATCGGTTTAGCAAAGGGGTTCGATTTCAGGCAACCCTGCCGCACGCATGTCTGATTGCATCTCCCAGCCCTGCCGGTACTGTTTGCTCGCAGCTGAAGAAGGGGCTCCGAGAGGATGACGTGGAGGGCACCCTGCGCAAGATCCCCGTCAAGCTGGGAGCCGGAAAACTCAAGGTACGGTACAGTTACGGGTACAGCGCCAGTTACGGTTACAGTTATTCTGATCAGTGTACGACAGGGATGCCCTGCGCGAGCAAGGGGCCCCCCTGTGCGAGCAGCTCATGCGGCGCCATTGATCTGAACCGATCATCAGTTTTAGTCGAGGCAACGTGCTGAGGGCGCTTTGGCTGCTTCCCGTGTGTGTTACTGTTCATTGGGCCAGAGAGCTCGGCGTGCGCCGTACAAGCCGCCGCAGCGCCACTGCCACTTGGCCGCCAGTCCGGCTCGTCTCACTCCCTGCGCCAGCCTCACGTTCGCTGCTCGCCACACGCGGCTCTCACCCCTTACCCCACCGTACGCTGCTTGCATCCCCAACCCGCCGTACGCTGCTTGCATCCCCTTACCCCGCCGTACTCTGCTTGCATCCCCTTACCCCGCCGTACGCTGCTTGCATCCCCTTACCCCGCCGTACGCTGCGTGCATCCCCTTACCCCGCCGTACGCTGCTTGCATCCCCTTACCCCGCCGTACGTTGCTTGCATCTCCTTACCCCGCCGTACGCTGCTTGCATCCCCAACCCGCCGTACGCTGCTTGCATCCCCAACCCGCCGCACGCTGCTTGCCCCCCCACCCACCCCCCGTCCTGCGCTTGCCCCTTCTCATTCGACACGTGTCTCCTATCTCCTACGCTACCCCCCCTTCTCTCCTCCCCAACAGACGTCGCTGTACGAGGTGATGCCGTCCATGTGTGTGGGCGACCTGGTGCGCTTGTGCGAGGAGTTTGCCCGCCGCTGAGGGCGGGGGTCGAGCGGAACTACGCTGGGGGAGTTTAAAGAGGATCCGCGAATCCACTGGGGGAGGGGGGGTAAAGGATGATCCGCGAATGAAGGTGGTGGTGGTTGCTACCGAGTTCTTGAGTCGTCGGGTCGTCCCGCTGCGCCAAGAGCGCGACGGGGCCAAGAGCTCGACGGGGCGCAGCCAAGCAAGCGCATTGGCGGGGCATTGCCGATTGCGGCGCATCGAGCGCCGTAGCCGCACCGCAGCTTCCGTGCCGTAACGGTGGCGAGCGCTTGGGTGGAAGCTACGGCACGAAAGCGGTGCGAATTGGTCGGGCGGCTTCTGGGGGGCGCGATCCCTCCTGTGGCCGAGACGGTACCCCCGCAGTCGTCAGCTCCCGGGTGAAGGTGGGAGGCGGTGAACGAGCGAGGTGGCGTTTTGATACGGATGGAGCAGGCTGCTTTCAGTGACCTTGTTGTGGGCGGTTGCGGGTTCGTAAGGACCACATAGGGCCCCTGCGGGTTCGTAAGGACCACATAGGGCCCCTGCGGGTTCGTAAGGACCACATAGGGCCCCTGTGGGTTCGTAAGGACCACATAGGACCCCTGCGGGTTCGTAAGGACCACATAGGGCCCCTGCGGGTTCGTAAGGACCACATGGGGCCCCAGTAGTCCTGGCCGTGCTTGGCGCGACGGCGGGCGACGATGCTGACGGGTCGCTGGGTCGCTCCTTCCGTTCCGCTGCGGACATCCAAATTCGCTGACTGAGCGAGATGGCTAGGTTATGGGTCGGCCCTGCTCGAGGCCGGCGGCAGGCAGGGCCACAGATCGAGGCCCTGCCCCCAGCATGCAGGTCAAGGTCCAGCCCGCACGGCTGGATGGATGGATGGCTGGGTGGAGAGCGCACCGGAGGGATCGGGCGGCTCGCAAAATTGTCTGCGTCATATACCGGTACCTTCAACTCTTCGGCATCAAAGAGACATGCTGGCAGGAGATTTGTGTATCGCGGCGATGAAGCAAGGGGCGGCGCAGAGGGTATCAAAGTGTCGTTCTAATCCCAATCCTCGAAAATAGTTGGTCCGGCAATCCCTCGTGAAATCTAATCCCCGACGGGTTTAATCCCTAAGCCCCCAATTCCAAAGCGAGTTCTAATCCCCAGCGCAGCAATCCCCCACCGGGTTGAATCCCCTCGAGGTGGCGGTTTAAATCCCCAATCCCCACGGGTCCGCAGCAGTCCCCAGCCCGTGTGAGTGTACAATATTCCCTAAGGAGCTGTGAGAAACGGCGGATGTCATTTGCCTTTGGTGTCGCACCCTAGGATTCCGCTTCCCAGGGGCCTTGCGTGCCTTGCTTATAGAGCGCAGTCCTTCCTCGATGGAGTTTACAGTTGGTGGTTGTGGCCGCGGATAATGGTGGCAATGTAACACATCCTCGGACCGCAACGGCGATCAAGGATGCACAGACGGCTGTTGGCAGTCAATAGGTAGCACCCCTAATCACTAACCCCAACACTCCCGCTCAACGGTACTTTTAACACCATGCATTACGTGGGGCACCGCACCTTCCCACCTCCCGCCCATCTTGGTCCATCCCGCCTCCTTTCCCCAGCACGCATTAAACACCGGTGCAAAAAAAAATAACGCACAGGCGTTCGGTCCGATGCAGGCAGGTCGGGTTACATGACGGCAGTCTAGGCAACTAAAGGAAACGCATACAAGGAGGTTGTCTACGGATCGTGTATATATGTATAGGAGAATGGGGAGCCATGGACTATCAGCTGTACCACCATTCCATCTGTTCGTGTGTACGATTGACACGTTGGGAACTAAATGACGCCTGTCCTCCTCTTATTATACCACCATTCTCTGAAGTCATATAGCTAGAGTGCTGCGGTCGTTCAAACGATAGCGATGTCTTCCTCGGACAGGTCGTCTTCGGAATCGGAAGGCGACCCCTCGACAGAGAGTCCTTCTTCTGGTTCGACGGAGGAGTCTACGTCGTCGGGCACTTGAGATGTCCGTGAGGAAGGAGATAATGGCGAGGAATATGTGAGCAGTCTGCCTTCGTCTGCTGGCAGTGTCCGAGTGCACCACTGGTGCACTAACCCATTTTCGTCGCCACGGCCTCGGCGCCTTCGCCTAACGTGTACATTGCATCGTAGGTAACCACTGATGACACAGAGCGCAAGGCCTTCGCGGAAAGGGTAAATCGGCGGGGAATTTTCGCCGACCATGCCTCTGTCCCAGTTTGTCCGCGGTCTGCGACATCCGTAAGTTACAATACCACTTATTACGTATGTCGCAGGGTGGGGAGCCTAAGTCGCCGAACCTTGGGGCGGTCCTCACGAGTTTCCTGCGCGAATCCGGCCTCTTGATCGTGGCAGCTGGAGGAGAGCGGCGTCCGAACGCCCGATGACGTGATTGATACCATTGGAGGTAAGAGAGCGGGAGAGGGTGTCGAATTGCGCCTAGTAATGCGATTTTTGTGCATATCGGTAGTGGTACCAGGCTCTTAGTGAACCTAATTTCGATTTATCCTGCCGTCTGTTTCGGCAGGTATGTCCAGAGCTATTGGGCCACATAGGCAGAGCTGGGCGCAGTGAGTGCTCACTTCTGGCGTACTCGGTGCTGGCCATGTACAACAACTGCGGAGGAACGCTCAAGTGAGAGGCGGGACCTCGACACCGGTGATGCAAGTGCACCCTGGCCAGATGTCAGCGGTTACCGGCACGCCACGCCACTAAACGGCTGGCGGGCGTTCAGCAAGCAGGGCAACCTTGCCAACCTGTTTGCTGGCGCACGCGAGCCCGCCAAGGCTGTCCTGCTCTGCCGCTTCCTGCCTCCGGACCAACAGCTGCAGCTGCGCAGGCTCGTAGGCTTGGCGCCCCCTTTCAGTGCGCTGGGCGCAGCAGCAGCAATGGGCGCTGCCACAGGGCATGGCCGACCCCGCAGCAGTGCGGACGGCGGACAACCAGGAACCAGCGCCAGTACCAGCCGTCATCCCCTTGCCAGCCCTGCGCCCACACCTGGCGCTGATGCCTGGACCTCGTTCGTCACACGACGCCAACTTCAGGGTTGGAGCGGCGCGTTTTTTTGATGCCGCGGATGATGGCTTAGATGCAGCTAACGCATGGTCGGGGAACCTGTTTGTGAACCCGCCATTCGGTACCCATGACGGGTGAAGTTTGCAGGGCCTTTTCCTGCAGCGATGTATCCTAGATTACAAGGCGGGGATTGTACAACAGATGGTAGTGCAGCTGAAGGCGAGCGCGGGGTACACATGGTTCAGATCGGTGTTTGCCTGGCCGCATTGCTTTTTGGATGAGCGCCTGACGTGTGTTCAACCGCTGCGTGCTGCGGCCGAGGCTGGGGACGAGAGCTTGCGATGGGGAGTCCGCGTGCAAAACCCGCACGGCAGCGAGGTAGTGTACCTTGGAAACAGTGGCGCCAAGTTTGCGCAGATGTTTAGGAGGGTAGGACAAATAGCCGGCCACAATGCATGGGCGCTCACGCCCGGTGCGTCGGACCAAGTTGGCACTTGATGTGCACTTGTGGGTGTCCATGTATTTTTTTTGCTTACTGCAGGGTCGGCCTGGATAATGCTGGCGGCCAAATTGTTAGACTCCCTTTTAGGGACTGGGCCAGACTGCTAGGACATGGCAGCTGAGTCCAGATGGGTATGTACTTCATTCCACGCGTTACTGCCTGCTTGTATTAGATTCGTTTTTGTAGGCTGCTGTGCAGCGGTACGGTACGGGATGGTCCATGATGCATCGTGAAGAGGAGGACGGGTTGTCCTGGTTTGCCTGGATGGTCTGGTCGAGGCAGCCACCTGAACTGTATGACCGGGCAGATTCAGATCTGTAACTTTGGTATGGCATAGTGGTATGGCATCTGACTATGCAAACCCGTGTCACCTAGGCCAACCATGCATGTTGCACTTCTCTCGTTACTGGTGCAGCCGGTTGTGGGCAGCTCTATGACAATATGGACCAGTACGGCCTCGTCATGTGACCTGGTGTTGCGGCCCATCCAGCCAACAGCGCAGCTACCCCCACACTTCATGCCCTTCCCAACCAGCGATGTGTATCCCGTACGACCCCAACCCCACCCCGACCGCGGGCCAATCCAATCCCTGCCGTCGGCCAATCCAATCCCTGCCGTTGGAAGGTTGAATCCCTGACGTTGGAAGGTTTAATCCCTACCGTTGCACAGTCCAATCCCACCCTTTGGCTAATCTAATCCCCAACCCAGGACCAACCCTTTTGGCAATCCTAATCCCTTGATACCCTCTGGGCGGCGCAACCCCTACCTCAGGATGCCTCAGGTGCCCAGGCATCCTCTCGCCATTTCTCGCTCACTCGATTGCGGTGTTCTGTCTTGCTGACAGCTCCAGGGCTGCTGGTCGTGAATTAGCTGTCCTCTTCCAGGATTGCGCGCACGAGCGGGAACATGTTTTGCGCCTGTGTCTTTTGGTGGGACTGTCTACCGCGGTCGGGTCTCTGTAAGCTGCCTGCGGATGCTGTGCTTGGATCTGTCCACTGTGTCTTCGAGTCCTTCCAAAGGCTTAATTCGATACTAAAATACTTGGTGTTAGATGTATGTGACTTCCCAAACAGTGACGCAAGTCGTCGCAAGCTTAGCGGCATCCGGCTGCTGCTGTCAGCGCTGCCGTCCGCTCTGTGACGAACAAAAACAGCTCGACTGGCTGGCCGGTACGGTTTGCTTCCAAGTGACCGAACTCGTCGCACCCCAGCAAAGGCTGCGGGGCCATGCGGTGCTGTTGGCCAGGGCCAGCAGGGTCCGCCGTCCACGCGCTTCCACGCCCAGCGCGCCACGTCACAAACCCTCGCACGTAGTTCGGCAGCAGTGACGGCGCGCGTACGTGTGCACGCGCGTGCCTGTATTGATGACGAAGGGCATGGATCGGACCGACGCTCCGACCCGGTGCATCCGACCTGATCCAATCATGGACTCCAAGGAAGGTGCGGCAAGCAGCAGAATTGGTGTGATACGGTGCGATTGCCAGGCAGGCGTACGGAAGCTACGATAATTAACGCGCCTTCAATCAGCTTCAATCACCGTCATTTTCGCCGCTGGGCTAGCCGTCAGTCGCCGTCAGCCACCGCCAAGGCACATCTGGGCACATTCAGTGTTCGCTTTTGCGTTCCAGACGTCGGCGTTTTCGCGATACGAATAATTACCGTAAGCGGTTATGCTTGCTTGTTTCACCGTTAGGAGGACGACCGATGACACCTTCAGGATGAGGCGAAAGGGGCCATGAGGAGCGTCGTCAGCTTCGACTGACTTCCAAAAGTTACCGATTGCTTACGAGACTTGCGCGCGTCAATCGTAGAGAGCCTGATGGAATAGCGCGATACGACTGTACATTTCTTTACCACAGATACCGTATACGATAGTTGGAGATACAGCTACGTACTCTCCAGACACGCAGGGACACGCAAAACAATATGCAAGCCGATTCTGCAAGATTTGAGATGCCTCGGGATGAGTTATACAAAGTTGATCGGCCACGTACTTGTAAAACCTCTGCAGGAACCCTGCAACCCATAGTAACGCCAGGTAACGCTCGATGGGTCTGGACGACTCGCGATGAGTCGCTATGCCCAGGGGTAACACATCGTCAATCGAGGGGCCGAAACGCGCTGAAGGATGATGTATGTATTGCTTATTTAAAAGTAGGGGCGCATCATGAAGGGCTAAAGACGGCTAAAGGCAGTCGCTCGAGTGGAACTCCCCCTGTCACGATGGGTAAGACAGGAAACGTAAGAAAGGAAAGCGCCGAGCCTCTCGTCCGCGGCTCTCGCAGGCCCAGCTGATGTTTTGGGGCGCGCATTGCGCCTGGATACATCGCGCCCCTCTTATCTCATTAAAATCCATGGCGAAGCTCAAGATTCGTACATACATGCTAATCGATATGTTTCAGCGTCCCAAAGCCCGACATGTCGATTACCTTCCTAGCAGAAGACGATCTCGTCCGATAGGGGCGCCTGCCCGCGACGACCGCTGCCATCGCGGCTCGGTCCATCTGTCTGCCCTGGGTGATCGAACCCGTTGACTACATCGCCGCTGCCGCCGCCTCGTACGTCTCCATCCGAACTGCCGACCGGGCCCTTCCTTCGACATGCCTTCGCAATCTTGCTTGTTGCGTCAATGCCATCGGCACTGTGATGCCTGCTCTGCCTTCCCAGCCGCCATAATACCTGCGCCTGCTGCTGCGGCTGCTGCGGCTGCTGCTGTCCCTCCTGCTGCTGCCCCGCCCATCAAGAACCTGTGGGCGAAGACCCACGGGTCGAGGTCGGGCATTGGTCCAGAGCAGATGGGCGTGTTAGGTTGCGTGGTCCCATGGGTTGGACAACTGGACGACAGGTTCCTCATTTCCCATGCCTTCTATGGGCGTGACAATCAAGCAACGGCCACCCGGAGGGGAGAGTGTACGGTGCCTGTGCATGAGTTCGGCCGTACTGTTGGCGATTATCCGGTTGCGGGTGGGAGGCCTGCGGGGCCCACGGAGGGGGGGAGCGAAGGGGAAGAGAAATGTGAGGGATGGCCGCCAATTGATTGTTTGCTTTCATCCCTGATGCTCAGAGACGCTACTCGCCCACATGCACATAACTCCCCCACCTGTTCCTTAGCAATCTCACGGTCTGATACAGCGCTCTTGACGTAAGTATCTTTAACAAAAGGACATATACACTCAGCGTAACGTATTATTTCTGCGCTGGGCGAGACAACAATACCCTTGACCCATGCATCAGACCACCACCGACCCATGCACCATGCTCCGAAGCCGGGTATGCCATCGCCGCCTCAGTGCCGAGCAGCAGCTGCCGGGGCGTGAAGGCGCCTAGCAGTACGGCAGGGCCCAGCTCCGAAGCCCAGCAGGACGACGACAACTTTGGAGGGGACCAGGGGGAATCGGGACTTGGGCCAGGGGTGGCGGCGGCGGCGGCAGTGGACAGCAGTGGTGCGGGCAGCAGCAGCGATGGCTGCGGCAGTAGCAGCAGCAGCAGCGAACAGGTCTTACACCTCGACGAGAGCTAGGTCTAGGCCTAGCAGCTACTAGGTCTTGCACCTCTAGTCTGCACCGAGCTAGGTCAAGGCCTAGCAGCGACTAGGTCTTGCACCTCTAGTCTGCACCGAGCTAGGTCAAGGCCTAGCAGCGACTAGGTCTTGCACCTCTAGTCTGCACCGAGCTAGGTCAAGGCCTAGCAGCGACTAGGTCTTGCACCTCTAGTCTGCACCGAGCTAGGTCTAGGCCTAGCAGCGACTAGGTCTTGCACCTCGACGAGAGCTGCGTGCCAGGCCAGCCTTGCGATGGTGCGGTGGCGGGCAGCCAAGGCGCGAGCAGCCAAGGGCGGCAGGCCGGATGGTCGATGAGGCAAGCAGAGGGTGCGGCCAACCCAAGCGACAAGGGAGCAAGGCTGGTTCAGTAGGTGACATTGGCGCCCACACATCCGTGCATGCCAAGCACGTGTCTCACAACGCGCCGTAGGCCGCGCGTTCCGGTCGTCGAGGGTGATGTAGGTGAGGGTCTCCTGGGCACCTTACGACAAGCAGGGAGGAGGTATGTAGGGGACGGGTTCCATTCCGTCGCTGCGACTCTGCCTGGCTGTCTTGCATCCGCCCACGCAGAGGGTCCGCTACCGCCTGCGCGCGTTGTTCAGCTTCCAACCTAATCTGTGTATGCGCTGCAAGCGCTTTTCCTTTTCTCGGTCGATGAGCGCGGACCTATGTAACGTCACCTAACGAAGGCCAATAAGCTTGCACACGGGGAGGGGTCCGTAAGCCGAGCTCGGCAACCGCAGTACGTGACTGCTGATGAGAAACTCAGCTGCAAATGCAGAAAGGGCGCGGTCCCCGAGTGCCCGAGCCACCTGCAGATCGTGCAGCTGCGCCGCCATCAGCCTACGCATTCGCATCTCCGGAACAGCCGTCGCCAACTTGCCGTACGCCGGCAGGAGGCGCGGGCACACCGCCATTACGACCATGTCCGGCGCCGCAGCATCGTCCAGGGCCCGATTGGCAAGGCTGAGGTTGGCAGAGTCATGGATTGAGACTCCGAAAACGATGACCTCGCAGCCTCCTAAGCTACTGCATTGTCCTGACCCGCGCGGGCGCAGCTTCAGGGGAACACGTGCGGCGGCGAGCCAGCCGTCGTTAGCAAGGCCCCACGCCGCGGCGACCGGTGCCGGCCCCAGCAGCTCCGACGCGGCGGCAACGCAATGCAGGAACACATTCCCGAAAGGGGAAGACGCAGATTCTTGTGATGCCGATGCCGCTGATGGTAATGATAATGACATGCGTGGCGGTGGCATAAACGATGTCGCGAGCGAGCGCTGCGCGCCGCGCCGCGCCGCGGTACAGGACGGGTGCGAATAAGGTGTGGGAGCGGCGCTTCGAAGCTGGGGGAGGGTCATTATATGCGCTGCCATGACGCATGTCATGGCATGCTTTGTTTCCAATGAGGCCTCGCGCATTTCCGTTCATCTGCGCTGTAATCGGTGCATTCGGACGTGTCGAAGGGCGGAGGGCCGATGAGAAGCGGTCCAAAAGGCCGCTGGTCAACTGTTGGCATAGCACACTTCCGGCAGCTAGATGGGAGATCTAAAACAGCAGCCCGTGTTGCGATGGTCAATATCGGAAGCGCGGTGCTGAGCTTCCGCAGCGCGAGCAGAGCGTCGTACTATTTTGGTGACTAACGGGGCGGAACGGGCAAGAAGGGCGCTCACGCAAGGATGGTATTTCAAAATCGTAATGCAACCAAGCCGACGTTGATTAGATGACTGAATTCCGACCGAAACAACCGGGTTTGAAGGTGTGAACAAAGACGGCGAGCAGCGAACACCATGGCGGGAAAAACGTCCTTCAAAAATTCCCCCACTGCTTTCGCTACAAGGAGATCAAGTCTCGCTTTCAGGCCTGCAGCTGTACGCTTCAGCTGCACCAGCCAGGCGATGGGGTGGAGCAGCGCACGCTTCACATGCCGGGCAGAACAGGGAGCGACTTATTCGCACAGCGCAGCATCCGCCCCGTGCACGCAAGGGCCAATAAAACAAGGAACTCTAAATGGAAACCTTGATGTCTCGCAAAATATTCGAGGGCAAACGAACCCGTTTAACCCGCAGTGGCAAGCCGGCGCGTAAGCCTTTTCTAGTCTCCCGGCTGCGACTCCGAAATGAAGACACTGATGACAGTAAATGGTTGGAGGGGATTCGTCTGCCGGAGTATTGCCGCGTAATGGCGTGGGCATGTGGGACCCCGGGACCATCTGGGACCGACTGAGACCAGGGGAGCCTGCGCGGGATCATGCCTGTTGACGCGACGCTCCTGTACGGCACCATTTCAGGCCACAGCCCAGCGCGGCAGCAGTGGCACCTGTGAGAAGGGCATCCACTGCACCTAGGGCCTGCTCAGCGTTTTGCGTGACACAAGGGAAAGCCTGAGGCACGGGAGGGGAGGGCGCTCGTGGATGCTATGATTGGAGCCCTCGGCAAGTAAGCGGTGGTGCGTCGGTAGATGCGGTGAGCCGTGTGGGCATGTTTGATGCGTGCGCCCGGCCAAAAGTCCGTAACCAGCGACAGGAAGGGCTGGCGCTTCCGCCGTGCCGCGCCTTGCTGATTTGAGCAGCTAAGGAGTAGAGTACCCGGTAACAACCTTCAGCCCCCCCAGCGCGATGGGCCTCCATCGAAGCGCCGCCACAGCGCATTCGGCACGCAGTTTGAATCTTCGGGCAAGATTACTGGGTCAGGCGAAGTGCGCTGCTGCCTGCTGGTGTGAGACCAGATGCACGCCACTTGCGTCGCAGCGTAGTCGTTGGCCAGTGTGTAAAGCTTGCTTTCTGCGCCGTGAGACGAGGAAAACAGCAGGAAACAGATCAAAGACGGGTGCATCTACTTTGCGCCTGCCATATTTCCAGTAGCCATCACGCAGAGGCCAGATGAGCGGCGGCGGGTGGTGACTTTACTTGCCAGGACGGCATCACGACGACCGCCATTCTTGGAGACTTCTACGCGCAGCGGAGCTGGTCTGCTGGGGCTGGCGCCGTGTGTTGCGCACGCCGCCAGCTGGCTCATCTTTGAGGTCTCTGGATTTCAGTACATGACGGTCAAGCAATACAGCATTCCGAGCTCAAGCAATACAGTTTGGCCGACTACGTACCACATACACCGCGCAGGAAGCGTACATTTAGGTCCTGGACTACTTACAAATGAAGGAGCAACGAACGCCGAAAAAATATATCCCGAGCTGAGGCGGCCGAACGAAGGAACATGAGGCAGCGAGTTACGTGTGGTGCTTTCAGAAGATTCGGCCGCGTCCGTTACGGGTGGAACGAACTAAATTGGCCGTCCCGCTGCGCGTCTCGACCCCACGCGACCCGAAATTTGGCTAAACAACAAACAATAACATTGTTCAATAGCCCGGTCAAGCCAAGGGCAAAAGGTCCCCATAGCCTCAAACCGAGAACTTGCCGTACGACAAACAAGCAGCCAGCAGACGCCCCCAAGGGCACAGCGAATAAAAACAGGAAACTTCGGTCGCGATGTGTTCATCCTGGCTTCGCTAGTGGGAGATATGTATGCGTAAACTCGCACATATCGAAATATCGACTAGCCGATCCACGTGTGGCCGCACTGTTGACAGGTGCTGGCACTGCCCGGAAGCTCCCGAATGTACTGCTGAATGCCAAGAAGAGCCGGTCCTTAGTGCAACAAATATGAGCCCTTTGATTGTATGCCCTGGTACTTGGGGGCACGCCGGCGGGGCCTGCGGGATTTTGTGTGACTACCAGAAGCTGACAATACCTTTTTTAAACGGTCGCGGACGAGCAAGACTTAAATAGTTTTTCAAATAAACTGGATGAGACATCGGGGGCTTCACCCAGAGAGCGCCTCAAATCACGCCGTGCCAGCGCGGGTGCGCGGCCCTACCCGCCGCAACGAGTTTGAAGACCGTACCAACCGAATTGACCTCGCTTGCACTCTTAGCTTGGATAGTTATGCCGAGGCTAAGACACGATGCTTAAACGTTTTCAGCACATCTATTACCTTGGTCGTCCTGGGTCAGCTAAAGCCACGCATCGTCTCCGTACTCCATTGGGCCTTTCGTATTCTTCACCCCGAATACATCCTTGGAGGAGATTATTACGTCCGTCAAATCCTTGGTAGTTTAGGCACAGATTCACTTTGCATATACTGTGGCGCGCGTGCCTGTCAGGCCCCATAAGTATCTAACTGACAGTGCGGTGGTAGAAACCGGGCAATTCAACGGCATATCCCAATCGCACATACAAGTGAGTGGGAATAGTTGGCGGTGGGAGGCGCCGATGATCCCCCAACATCGATAGTCATATCATTCGGATACCCCATACCTGCGCGTTCGCGCCACATTCTGGCATGCCTTGCAACGAACCTCCTTGATTGCCACAGTCCTTGGCTTTCAAGCGTGAGGACGCCTCGGGTTGTGTTGCCAACGCTTTGGTTAGTCCCGCACGTGCCCCGTAAAGACCGTAGTAGCAGTCATACATGAAAGCGGCTTTTTGCCTTTCTCAACGTATTCACACTGAAATAATCTGTGGGCCACAGGTTATCGCCTGCTCGGCCGCAAAGCTGTTCAGCTGGAGTGCTGGTAGGCGGCTGCTGGGCGGCCACCGACTTGGAGAAAGAGCGGCTGGTGGTCCAAATTTCTGAGAACTTTCGCAGAGATGTCGCAAGCGGAATTCGCAGCGTGCAAGGATGTGGCGGCTTCGCGACCGAACGAGGGAGCCTTTCCATTTCGCACTGTTGTGCACCAGTGCGCAGGCGCGAAGCACGAGCCAAGGTGAGGAGGACTATGCAATACAGAATAATGTAGCAGATCCTTTCACCCAAGCTGGCAGGTCGGTCACCAGTGGCTGGGTGTTGCATGCGCCATCACCACAGTGGAGCTGGTGCCGCCCATACAGGCCGCCCCGGTCCACCGTGGCCTCGGGCTTGCCATTAGTACGTAAGCTGATCCTTTGTACCATGGCAATTTGTGTGGGCCGGCTGTCAGCTTGTCGTGTGTGTCAAGCGCGATATGCCGGCTCGCAAAGCGTCCGTTGCCTGCAGGCCTCAGCGCTGAGCTGCTTCGCGCTCATCACTTACTAACGAATCCTCATATGCATCCTCGTGGCCTGGGCCATGACATACATCCTCGCGTCCCATGCCGCCGCCCATTGCAGAGAACCACCACCAGTCGCGCACTGGGTTCCGCGCACAAAAGCAGCGATACCTAGCAGACGCACGCCTTCGCAGACGCATTGACTTACTGCATCACTCGCCCCTGACTAGACTTATGTCCCCCGCACGCCTGCGCGCTTGCGGTGATCCCTGTACACGCCTCCTCCATGCTTCCTGACCCCTGGCCTGTCCTATAATCGTGGAATCTGGATCCACCTGGATCCGTGCCCGCAGTGGAACGCCATATCCAGCGGGCGGGGCGGTAATGGATTCACCGTCGTCTGTGCTGGCGGCATTTGCGACCTCCTTGAGCCCCAGCAGCGGCCGTGCCACCGACCGGGACGATCTCCAGCGGCCCGAGGCCGCTCAAGGTACCACTGAACAGAGCGACTTCAGGAAATCCGAGGCTGCGCAAGCTATGAGGTACGACCCACAATACCCACGCAGACGCGCACCTTCCGTACATCAAGGAGGGTTCCCAGTCTCGTCCCTAGATTCCCGATCTGCTCCCACACGCTGCCGTACAATGCCTTCCCTTCCCCGCACTATTTTCATTTCGCAGCTTCGTTGTATTTCCTCCGACTTTGGCCGTGCGTGGTGTGTACGTCGGCCACGTTTCACCCGCCGCATCGTTGTACTGCCGCGTGTCGTATCCCCGTACGCACCGTACCATCGGCACGGCGGGTTATTTGGCCCCAGACCCCGCCAGCTTCCTCTCATTCCCTCTCCCCGTACCGACGCGTGCTGGCCTCAGGAATGAGTTGTCTCGACAGCAGCCCCGGCAGGCGCCGCCTTGCGTCACCAACTGCACCGGCTCCCAGGACCAGGTTCGCTCCGTCCTGGTCGGCTGGATCGTGGAGGTTGTGGCGCTGCTCCGGCTGGGCGCCGCCACGCTCTTCATCACCGTGGAGCTCCTGGACAACTTCATGGCACGGCAGGTCGGTACGAATGTACGATTGCACGGCGCGGGTACGGCCGACGTGCGGGGTGTGCGCGTGAATGCGCGGCAGGCAGGCGTGCCGGGCATGGGTATGTGCCTTGCCTTGCCTTGCACGAAGAGAGCGTGTGTGTGGGGTGGTGGGGTTGGGGGGGTTTAGAGCCCGTGGCGATACTGGTATCACAGTCAACACGTGACATCACAGCCGCGGTGGGTACTAGTCTGTTCGGCCGGCGTGCTTTTCCCCTGCCCGTGCTTGGAGTGCGCCTGTTCCGACCCAAAGCCGTTGAACCCCTGGCCCCGCTGCCGCGCAGGCGCTGTTGCCACCCGACAAGATCCTCCAGCTCCTGGCGCTGACGTGTCTCTCCGTGGCCACTCGGAAGGAGGAGGTGCGTTGCCAGTGTGTTTCGCAGATGGATATGGCTCCACTTGCGGGGGGACCGGGGGGCGGCCGGGGCGGTGTTGATGACGTTGCGCCTGGCGGGCTTAGCCTCCTGCGCCGACAAATCTGAGCAGATTGCTTGTGTATAGGCACGCCACGTCTTCCGTGATGGCCACACTACAAGAGGCTCTTGATGCGATGTGGTTGCGTCGTCATGGATCACGGGTTCGCCGGGACGGGGTTGCGTCGCCTCGTCACTGGCTTCCGAGTGCACGACACGGCGCCGTGTTTCGGGTTTGGGGATATTAGCGTATAGGGTTTGAGAGTAGTGTAATTAGCTTGCAACTGAACTTACATTTCATCTTCATTCTCCGCCGGCCCTCGCTGTTCAATAACGTTTTGAGCCTGGTCCGTGTCGCTGTTGCAGAGCAACCGGCAGATCACGCTGTACGAGTGGGCCAGCATGGCGGCGGACCAGAACACTGGCGCGCCGCTGTACGAGGTACGTCCCTACAGCCTGAGTTCCTGCTTCTTTCGTGCTCCTTTACCAGTGTTGGAAACCCTATGTAGAGGAGAAGTAATAAGTTGTGGTTCATCTCGTGTGTGACCTCCCTCCCTCCTCCCAACTCCAAACGTGCGTACCAAGCGTCAGCTAATCGGTTCTGCTTTTCAGTAGTGCTGACCCAGCCGTTTCCTCGCGTACCCTCCCTCCCTCGCTCCCGCCCTGCCTCCCTCACGCCATTATTCACCTCTGCACTGCAATGATCATCCCCCCATGAGCTTCCTCTCCCCCTCCCACGCCCCCTGTGGTGACGGAATACAGCACCCCCCTCCCACGCCCCGCTTCCAGGTGGAGGACATCCGACGCATGGAGTGGCTGGTGTTGGAGACGCTGGAGTGGCGCACGCTGCAGCCCACCAAGTACGGCATCCTACAGCACCTGCTCCAGTGCCTCGAGGCCGACCCATGGGTCAGCTACGTCTGCGAGGCACCCACCGAGCCCGGCGCTCGCTCCGCGCTGATGGCCTGCGCGAACTTCCTCGCGGTACGTAAGGGTGATGTGCGGCATTGTTGCTGACGCGAAAGGTGGCACGCAAGCCGACGTGGAAGCTTTCCGTCGAGTCAGCTGACGGTCCGGGGGCTTCTGAACGCAGTTGCTTTCTATTAATTTGACAGCGCTTTCTATTAATTTGACCGCGCTTTCTATTAATTTGACAGCTATAAATGTAAGGGATTCCTTCAGTGACGGTGCGCTTCGCTGACGGCTTGTTCCCTGTGCGCGACGCATTGCCCTCCTGCGCGCTGCGCGACGTGATTTAAATTCATATTTTTTTCGCAGGAGCTGTCGTTGCCATGCGATGCGATGCAACATTTCCAGCACAGCACGGTTGCCACCGGGTGCATCGCCTTGGCGCTGCAACTGTGCCGAGTGAAGGATCGCGCCTCGCCCGGCACTGAGAGCACCTGCAGCGTCTCCGGCGCCTCCACCTCCGCTGCTGCAACCACGCCGCCGAGGTCGCCATCGCCGTGCCCCGCCGCAGCCGCAGCCGGCACTGCGTTAGAGCAGCAGCACCAGCCGTTAGCGGTCGCGGCCGCGTTCGCGGCGGCCGTTGGAGTGGAGGACGATGTGCTGGCTCCCGGCCTGGCGCAGTGCATGGAGGTCCTGAACCCGCTGTACGACAGCGCCGTACAGTGGTTTCTCCGTTGGGATGCCGGCTCGTTGGCTGGCGTGGAGGAGCAGGCGGCGCCGCCGGCTTGGCTTTCACTCGCAGTTATCCAACGGCATGACAGGGTCTTGTCGTTTCTCGTGCGCGCGGCGCTTCCGATGGAGCGCGGTTACAAGTGATGTAGTAGGTTCCGCATTTTGGAACAGGGAGGCGGGTACTTGGGGGACGTTGGTCACTGAGAGGAGATGCAGCGTATTATTTCGCTTTACTGCTATAGTAGTAAACATTGCAAAGTTTCTTCTGCAAGCTCGGCGGGGAGCAGTTATGCTGAATTCAGGTCGTCCTCGCTGTTAGGTTCACGCCAGCGTTGCATTGTTCGTCCAGGGAGGGGTGTATGTTCTGGGGGGGGGTGTAGCGTCCAGGGTAGGTCCTTGTTAGCAGGCTTGTCAGGGTTTGAACGTCCCGGGTCTATCCGCTTTGCGGAGCGCTATTACCGCGAACTTCTCACACACTAGCTGGTGGGTAGCGGCAACGGGGCACGGGCTTGCCATCGCACATCGTCGCTTCGTGCACTCGGGTTTTGGTGAAGTAGGTATCTGCGCTAGTCCTTTCCTCGCCTTGACGGCCGCCGCATTGCCGGGCTGTGGTGCCGGGCGCTGGCGGCTGCGAGTCGTGCCCCGCACGCCCGGTTCATGCGGGCGGCCGCTGGCGTCAATTTGTTGGCGCACCTCGATCGGGGCCGCTGGCACAGCCGAGGGTAGCTCCGAAAGCGCCTGGCGCTTGGCTGCTAGAACCGACTGCTGGCGATGGGCTGGAGAGGAGGTGTGCAGAAGTACTATGCATGCGGAGTGGCGGGCGTAGGTCATGGGGGTTAGGGGGATTCCTTCGGACAAAAATATATGCGATTCTTCTCTGGCGTCCTGCCGTCCTTCCCTCGAGTCATGCGGCGGCATGCGCAGCTCACCCAAAAAATACCCGGCCCCCCTTGGGGCTGCCAGTAGCTATCAGCGCGCGTCTTGATCTACTAGCGGTGCCTCTCCTCCTCGTTGTCTGTCGTTATGTACGGCCCGTGGCGTCGCAAACGTCGCTTGGATGAGCTGTGAGTGGGAAACCGCCGCAGCGGGTGCGTTTCGCGGGGGCCCTTCTGATCATTTCATGTTTATGGCGTCACCAGAGCGCTCACACCGGGCATGATGCTCCCGTTCCCTGTGTGAGTGTGTGCGTGCGGTCCCGCTATGCGGGCGGCTGGGGAAGCGCGGAGAGCGTGCGAAATAGCTTGGTTAGAGCAGGAGGACCAGTTAGCAGCAGCGCAGCAGTCAGGTCGATGTCACACATTAATCTGTAGTCAGGGTTAGTTTGTAGTGCCAGCGCGTTCAGTTATCGGCTGCGTGGAGGCCAGTGGGCCGAATGAGTTTGGGTGCGACGGTTGGCGTGATTCTGCGACCGGCCTGACATCGCGACCGTCCAACGCGGCTGTCAAGTGGGCTGGTGGCAGGCTGATCAGCAGTTCGCAGCGGGCAGTTTCGTCTTTCTGTTATGGCGTCTGATTGGTCGCTAGCTCGACCCGAGCAGCGATGTTCGGCTCGATGGGTAGAACTAGGCAGGCAGACCTCAAGTATGGGGTAGAGCTAGGCAGGCAGACCTCAAGTATGGAGTGGCGGGTTGCTGTTAGGAAAGTAGTTTTAGGCTTAATAATAGGGCCTGACAGGGTGGTTTGGATCTGCGTCAAGGGGACGGTTTCGGAGTAGGCTTAATAATAGGGCCTGACAGGGTGGTTTGGGCCTGCGTCAAGGGGACGGTTTCGGAGCGCTGTTCGTTGGTTTGTTCGGCTCTCCGCCACGCCACGCCTGTGCTCGGTCGGCGGGCAGTGTGGATTACGTACTTTGCCATTTGGTGGTGCTTGCTCCTGATTTTGGTGAGGCTTGCTCCTGATTTTGGTGGCGCTTGCTCCTGATTCCTGCGCGACTTGACGCTGGGCGCGCACGGCACAAAAACCTGAGAAGTAGGCGGATCCTGACTCGCGCCATGTTGGGGCTGATAGCACTTGCCTCGGATGAAGGACCGGTGTGTGTGTGTGTGTGTGTGTGTGTGCAGGAGAACGTCTTGCCGTTTGCGTAAGAAACATAACTACTGGGCACCATTCCCTTGAAACAACGCATGTTTTACGGTTGTGGAGTTTTAATGGCGGTCTGTCATGCGCGTGTTTGTGGTGTTGGGTGGGTGGCGTGGATCCTTGCTCGTGGGAGTTGGTGCAGGACGCTCCGCCACACGTGGCGGCGGCGGTGGTGGCGGCGGCAGCTGTCTGGCGCGCCAGACAACGGGATGTGTACGCGTCCGGAAGTCGAAGGTTGTTTTTTTGGCTAGCATGCATGGGGTGCCAAGTCAGTCTGAATCTCTTTCTTCGGTTGTTTTCCTGTCGGTCGCTAAATATTTGAACACATTTGTCCTAGATTAACTGTGGCCCCCGTAGTTGGGAAGCTCGCAGCCTCACCGTCACAAGTACGCCTTTGTATACGTAGAGGATTTAGTATTTGCGTGGCACTGGTAGAAGCTGCGGTTGCAGTCGGCTACGTCGCGCTAGTGTGTACAAAATGGGTGGAAAGTAGCGATGCGGTGGATCATGGGTAGCAGTATAATACTTGTTACGATAGGCTCCGGACCAAAAGGCAGAACCACCGGGCCCATCGCCGGACACGGAGTTGTGGTTGTTGTGGAGGATCCTAAGAAGGTAACATGTGGCGGTGGATTGATCGCTGTAGGCAAAAGACACAAAGGATGGTATGGGGGGCATGGCAGGTTGGGAAGGCGGGTTGTCGGCGACAGCTCGCGCTAAGTGCGACATACATTGGTTCGCTGGTTGGTTCAATTCGTGTCCAGTATAGCACTACAGCTGTCCAGTAAGCTAGGTAGGTTTAGTGCGTAGTTCGCTAGCCTGTAAGGAGCGTCCCTTCTGTAATGAATATGTTTGGCTATGGAATGTTCGCATCAGTGCGTGGTTTGCCTTACCACGCTTGCTACAAGTTGCACACCCTACGGCATCTACCAGCACAGGGCAACGACTTAGACGTGGCCAGCAGGCATGAGGGATGCGGCATGTCGCGCTGCCGATGGGCCATGTCAGTGTGCGAGGAGGTCCCGGTGTCCGAAGGCTATGCACCCACTACATTTCCCCAGTCGCGTTACCGGTTCTTTTATTGTAATCCCCCCAAACCCTAGTGAGTAGAAGGCGCCATGGCCAGCGGATGCGTGTTGGGCTCCTCAAAGACGTGTGATGTGCAGCAGGCGGCACGTCTTATTGATGGGAGGAGGTATGGGAACACATTAGGCCAGCAAAAGCATGTGACGTGACGTGACCACTTGTAAGTGCTTATGCTGCGACGCGCTTCTCAGGAAATGTTCTGGGGCTTTTTAGGCGGTTGTTGGCTGACTTCAACCTTCCCAGGCCATCATACCGGAGGACCTGAGCGGCTCCTGCCGCGTGCTCTTCGTGGGTCGCTTGTCCGCCTGTCTGGTGCGCCTGGTCCTGCGCCCGGGGCTGTTTTTCTGGCTTTTTCTCCCCTGCGGTTCCTTTCGCCCAGCTGCTTCTTTTGCCTGTGACCGTGTTGATGACTGAGCCTGGGGGCATTTTCCCCGTCCTTGTGGCCTTGGTTTGTTGGGACGGCCCGTCGTGCTGAAGTTCCCTTTGCTGGCAGGTTATTCGGGCGGGGCGCCTTTTCGCGGGTGGGTGGTGCCCTCTGGGCCGCCGTGGGTTTCTGGCCCCCGCCCATCGGCTCGGGCTGCTGGCTGATCCCGTCTTTATTATCACACTTATGAAAGTCATGTAGGGTTTTGCGATAGATACGGCATGCAGCAGAGCGTGGTCGCAAGGTTATTTCGCATCAACCGCCCAGGATCCAGCACTGTTGGAACTCCCCAAAACGCTGTGTGTCAAAAGTGTGGATTGCTAATGCTACGTCGCGAAGATGAAACGCGCAACCAAGGTTACGATACGTGACGACGTATAACCACTGTACGCAAGCACCGGTGGGCTGTCCGCAGCAGGGTGTCCCTAGGACCATAGATCGTTGCTGCGCAACGCCAACTCCTACGCCTGGACGTACAGGGAAGTACAGCTTCCTGGACCTTCTGGCAGAGTCGACATCCGGCAGGCTTTCAAAGTTTGAAACTCAGCAAGGTAATCGGACGATACTTGTTCCTGGCACAGCAAACTGCGCGGCGGAGGAACCTACCAGGCCTCGGCTTCTTAGGCAGAGAGACGGGCCTTATCATTTATAAGACACCCCGTCATGCTGTATACATATCACATCACGGGCCAGCGGGACCTGCCGCGGGACCTGTCACGGGCCAGCGGCCCGCTGGCCCGTGCAGCCTATCCTCCACGCAGCTCCACGTGGCGAAAATTCGTAGAAACGCTATAAATGATTACGTTGCATTGGGCCATGGTCCCGCGGGATGCATTTATATATGCCTCCTCTGTATTACAAAAGACTGTGACCGTTACAACAAAATAGACTTACGCGCCGCGCCGGGGCAAATTTGCGGCTCGACGGCTTGCCTAAATAGCTCAAACAAACGGGAGCCCGTGGAACGCCCGTGGAACGCAGGCCATCAGTTTAGTTGAATCCGCCTGGATGGATTGAACCAGGTTACTGTAGGTCTTTACTGTAGGGCCTTACTGAAGGCCCTTACTGTCATGGGGACTAAAGGCTTACACGCCAGGACGCTGACCGTGTTGCGCGAATAGCGTCCTGAAAGGAGCTCACCTCAGTGGGTACCATGCGTAGTAGTAACTGTTACAGTGGGTTCCAGACCAGAAGGTAGAACCATCGGGCACATAGGGGCACATCGCCACTCGTGTGCCATTCAAGCACGCACACGTGGCAACAACGCAAACGAAATGCGCCCAGCTAGCTATATCGTCGGCGCCATCTCATTCCGGTTGGAGATCGCACAGGAATGCGAGGCACCGCGCCATCCCATCCCGTTTTGGGATCGCACAGGAATGCAAGGCACCCCAGCCAGGCGGCGGCAGACCGGAGAACCGGGGGCCTTGGGAAGCATTCATGCATCCCCACTGTAACGAGTACTACTACGGCTTCCGCAGCATGCTTCGCGCGGTTCCCCGCAAGCCCGATTGGGGCTCAGGGTTACTTAGGTGCATCAAGGCGTCATAGCGGTGCCAGGATGTATCGCTACGAGAACAGCGATGTCGGGCACGCTAGCCAAGCGGACCCCCTGGAGCCTTCTGGCAGACGAATGTCCCGGCCCGCACCCAGCAGTCCACCGCGCCACACCGCGAAACCTGACGCGCTACACAATGCGTTGCAGTAGTTGCATTGTCTATAATGTAATATTACCGACGTCCTTTCAACATTAGCTGTCGATGTGGTTGGGTAATAGCGCACGTGCGCAAACATGTGTTGCGGCTCCAAAGACAGCGCCATGTAAGATTGTAAATGCTTGGACCGGTGAGCATGTAGGATGTAGGGAAACCTCACCCCTCGTCAGCAAGTTCCGTTAGCAGTCTACCTCGAGGCGACTGCGAGGAGCTGATGATAGGCTGATGGCGGAGGGTGTCGCAGCACCTTTGGGTAAGACTGTGAGCTTCAATGGGGAGAACAAAACCACCAGCACCCCACTGGAAGTCCCTGACCGGGGTTGGGTAGGTGACCGGGGGGTTACCGGTACCCCCGTTTCGACTGCCACGGGGCATCACGGGGCTTTCATTGCGTGCCACCCCGCTTTGAAATAAGTGACAAGGACGACCGAGGATAGAATATCACCATGATTTTCCCTGGTTGCGGGTCTGCTTTGGCTGCAGTTGGCGTACTGCTGGTAGGGCGTACTGCTGATGCACCCTCTGCCGCTCCTTGCCGCTCAACTAGCTCTCATCCGTGAGCCCTTTCGCTTGGCAGCCCTTGCCGTCATGTAGTCATTTTCACATTTCACAGCCAATAAATGCGATTATGCTGCCAGCAACGCCTTTCTGGCTGACACTCTTATCAGGATTGCCCGGCTGGTCGTTTCTGTTCTTACGGTTAGCCCTCCAGGAGGCCTATGCGCTAGTATGACCATTTCCGGGCAGGTCATTTACACTACATGAGACATGTTACGGGGTGCAGCTTTTGCCCTGTTGCCACAAGGATCACTTGTCGTTGTTGTCGCCACCGCTGTCAAGTTGAATTTGAACAACGGCAAATTCTGTAGAACTAAGCCTAAGCCTTTGCTGCCTTAATACATGAGAGAATCCTACCATTTTGCATGCTTCATAGGTAGATGCCCAATGCTTGTGAGATGATGTGCTACGGGCTTGGAATTTAGGGCTCGAATACAGCGGCCCACCAAGGCCCGACATGCACTGCTCAGAAGATGCCCTACGTCCTTTAAAAAGATCAAGAACGGAGTTCCATGGTGGCGAAGCGTCCGAGGTGCGTCATTCCGGCTGGACGCAACTTGGCGAACAAACTCTATCTCCTAAAGTATCAATTACGTGCTTCAGGCCTCACTGCTGGATGACGTTGACCTGGTTGATAGCCTGGCAGACAGCTTGGCGGATGGCTTGGCCGACGGGCTTGTGGGTAACGACTTGGGCGACGGCTCCGACTGTATGCTGCAAATGTTACTCGAAGGTTTCGGGTAAGTGCGAAGCACATGCTGGGACAATTCGCGGAGGCGGCGCTGGGTTCGCCAAGCCCCCTTGCGTTCTCAGCCTAAACCCATCGCTTCCGGCCAAACAATCCTCGCCTTTCAGGGTGCCTTGCGATGTGGACGATGCCACCATCGCTGCACCCTATCCAGCAGAAGTTCACCACAAGGAGGATGTAACTATCGCGCCGTCGCCTACATTCGGCGTATCTCCAGATGCGGCTGCGGGGAACACAGGCCTCAACCCAGGCGCTGCCGCTGCTGCTGCCGGCGCCCCAGTGGCCTCGACGCACGCTCCTTCCCTTCTTGCAGTCGCTGCAGAGGCCTTTCCCGCTGGCTCCCGCCGAGCGGCACCCGCTGCGGCCGTGGGTACCTTCATGCCCACGCCGACCGTTGCTGGGACAGCCCTGATGCCAGCACCTGCCGATGGAGCTGCTCAGTCTTCCGCCCAGCCCTCTGTACAGCTCTCGCAGCCAGCCGACAGCTTGCTCCGCAAACGTCTGGTGCCGTTCATGGAGCCCTCGCGAGCATCCAGCGGCAGGACAGGCCCGCAGGCGCGTCCTGCGGGATCTGGGTCAGCTGCGGGCGGACGGCCAGCTGGATCTGGGTCACCCTTGGGCACTCGGCCAGCTGGATCTGGACCAGCCACTGGGGCGCGGCCAGCTGGATCTGGATCAGGCGCAGGGGCTCGGCCAGCTGGATCTGGATCAGGCGCAGGGGCTCGGCCAGCTGGATCTGGACCAGCCACTGGGGCGCGGCCAGCTGGATCTGGATCAGGCGCAGGGGCGCGGCCAGCTGGATCTGGATCAGGTGCAGGGGCGCGGCCAGTGGGATCTGGATCAGGCGCAGGGATACGGCCTGCCGGATCTGGATCAGCCGCGGGGCCACGGCCAGTGGGATGTGGGTCAGCTGGTCGTCCCAGCTATCAGAAGACAGTGGACGGGACAGGACAGGCGGCGCGGGTTGCAGGCGGTGCTGCTGCAGTGCGTGGTGGAGGACTCGACGACAGCGATAGTGGCGGCGAGCTGGACGAGCTGGGGCACGCCAGGTGTGGCCGATTGACAGCATCCGGGACCTGTGGCGGTGCAGTTCATCACACGCGATGCTCTCCTCAGGAGGTTGGCGCGCGACACATTCCCCCTCTCATAAGGGCGACTGGCCTTGGTGCAGGGTGTGAATGAGCGTAGAGGGATGGAGGGCACAGCAGGAGTTGTCTTGGAGGGTTGGGGCGCGTTTCCTGGGCGAGGCGTGGTTCCAAATTACTGGCACACCTGCCAGGTATGCTGCCTGGTTTGAAAGGCAAACTCCTACAACTAATAAGGAGTGGGATGAGCCAAGCTGTTGCCCATCGGTCATCACCGTAACAGCTGCTGCGGGCATCCGGAGGTACCGCCGCCGTCAGGGCTGCACACGAGGCAATAGCCTTCACACGACCCGCAGCCGCGTAGCCATCCTTGACTCGTGGCCCGTTTCAATATGCCGACACTTTCCACCTTGACCTGCCCCCGTGGCTAATCCTTCCCTCACGTGCGCAAACAACAGGCCTACCGCCAAGCATGGCCTGAAGTCATCGGGGCCGCGTGGCAGCGGTGCCGCCGCGCCGGCCTCCGGCGGCGCTGCCCGCAGCAGTAACAGCAGCAACCTGTTGCTCCGGGTATTTAATGGCTTGATGCGTGACGAGGTCGCGACTCTGGCGGTGGCGGCAGCGCAACGCGCGTGTGTGACGGCGGCGTCCGTGCCCCCCGGCCTATACTTCACGAAGGCGGCCGTTGCGGCGGACGCGGAATGCCCAGCGAAGGCGCCCAAGCGCGGCGGGAAGGAGAAGCAGTTCGGAGGCGCGGCGGGCGCGGCGGCGTCCACGGCGGAACCTTTCGCACGGTATTACCCAGAGGCGGACGCGGTAAGTGGGCTTTTAGAGACTAAGTTTTCTTACATTAGTAGATGCCAAGGAGCAAATTAATTCCATCCGGAGCCAGGATAACGCAGTCCGGTGTAAATTTTGGGCCGCTAGGGGGATTGTAAATACCCGCCAGAGGCGCGCCGCCACCTACTGACCTGTGGTACTGGCGACTCTGCCGCGAATTCGTGTGTCTTCAGCCCGATTGAGCAACGTCTCTGTAGAGTATGACTGAGGGGCACCGATGGCCGCAGGGACACTGTCCGCGCGGGCAGCTGCTGCGTGCCGTCTTAGGGTTTTACGATTATCAGAAGCGACGAGGCGACGAAGCGCGGCTCCGCACCCCAACCCACCGCTCCACCGCGCCGCACCCCAACCCACCGAGCCCAGCACGCCACTCCTCGCACAAAACCGTGGTGTGACGCAGGAGCTGATGTCCGCGCTGTACGGCAAGCGGCCGCTGCCAAGGCGCGTCCGCGTGGAGCAGATCACTGATCGCTGCCACCCCTGCTTCCGCAACCCGTATGAGGGGCTGGCAGCTGTGAAGGAGCGGCGCAAGGTGGCGGCCAATGGTGTGTGTGTGTCTGTGGGGGCCCGCCTGCAGCAGTAATCTGGGTCGGTGGGGGCCCGCCTGCAGTAGTAATCTGGGTCGGGTGCCTGGGTGCTGGACAGGGCGCCAGGTGCCCTCAAGACCAGGCGAACTGTGGTAATATGGTGATGGCTGCTACCGACATGGCGTTTAGCGCAGTCGCCGCTGGCGGCGGCGCAAACTATCCACACCGGGAAGGGAGGCACTGGTTGCACCACTAGCTCCGAGACGAACCCTCCCTGGAGCTCCGAATCCACACCCCCGTCGCCGCCTGGGAGATTCTGGTCTTAGTGCCAATGCATGGATGCAATTATTTTCGCAGACCCGCCACCCACCAGCCGGGCGACCTGACACGTCTCACGCCCCCACCGCAGGCTCACTGCCCGAGGGCTGCCTTCTGGGTCCATACACGGGGGAGCTGCGGGCCGGCAAATTGGACGAGCGCATTGTGAGCGGTTGTGGGTTCGGTTAAAAAGGAAACGGTGTCGTCGGCTCTAGGACTCGCCGGTGTCGTCGGCTCTAGGACTCCCGGACTTGCGGTTGGCTGGGGCACATAATCGTATGGGCTTCGCGGCGGATGAAGGGAGTAGTGTTGACATAAGGCGTCGCGTCGCTAGGGCGAGGTCTTCGGCTTGAAGGGGTGCCAAGTCACCGCTCAGTGACACAATAACGTGCGCAGTTCTTTCATCTGTATTACTGCCTAGCCTAAGCAGGCTCCAGCCTGAGCGCGCCATCAGCATCCCACACCTCCTTTCCGGCACTCCTCCTGTTATCTGCTCCTACGCCGACACATGAGACACCACTTGCAATCCCCGATTATGGGGATCATCACGTTTTGCCACCCCTGACTTGGGTCACCAATCCCCTGCACGCATGTGATGCAACAGGTAGGCGGCGACTTGAGCGGCGTGGAGGGCCTCAAAGCCGCATTCACGCTCACCCTGATTAGCGACTTGGGGCCACAGGCGGCGCCTGAACAGGTGGGGTGCGTCTGGTCAGCTAGTCGTCTCCTACTTGACGCGCAGTACAGGAGGCTGTGGCGTGCGGGCAGCTGCTGCCCTGGCCGCGGTCGCCATGCCGCTATTGATTCGCGTTGGCACGGCGGTGCAGAGTAGCCTTTCTTTACGAGACGAACTCAACGCGGCGCTGCCGTACGGCCCAGGCCTTGGCCTACGCCGTACGACGCGCCTTTGCGCTGGCGTCCCTGGTGTCCTTGTCCCGTGGTCTTATCTTCCAGGTAGATGTAGCGATGTCGTCGATGAGGATTTGCCGTGTTAACTGTCGTACAGGCGCGCGACAGCCTCGTCGTCGTGGGCGATCCCGCCACGTGCGCGCTGGCTGAGACCAATGCACCGCGCTCCTGGTGAGTGCGTTGGGCAGGTCGTTGGGCGTTGGGGGTTGATTTCGTCTGGTCGTTTCGCCTATCGTTTCGCGATCGCGAGTCGTTGGGCGTTGGGGGTTGATTTCGTCTGGTCGTTTCGCCTATCGTTTCGCGATCGCGAGTCGTTTCGCTGCTGCCCAACGATTCGCCGATACCCAACCCGCCAAGGAATCCTAGTAGACGGCCCGGGGGGGACCTTTTCACAGGTATTCTTCAGGCCAAAGAAATGTGCCAGGTGCTATGATGGCCTCACCCTCTGCACCCAAGCCTGCCGTTAGTGTACCTTACCCGCCCCTGCCTTCAGCCCCACGGTTTCCCCCTCCCCATCGCATCGGGTGCGGTCCAATGAACCACCTACGCGTTATCCGAAAGCAGCCGGATTCAATCACCCATGTGTGCGTCCGTGTGTTGGTTCCTCCATCGGCCGCAGGAGCTCGTGCCCCGACCCGAAACCTGCCACGGACGGGACCAGCAGTCGCACCGCCTGCAACTGCAAGTCCTACAAGGGGCGCCGTGACAATGCAGCCGTGATCCCCTGTGTGCTCAAGGCAAGAGCGCTGAGCGTGAGGGGTGCAAGCGCTGAGCGTGAGGGGTGCAAGCGCTGAGCGTGAGGGATGCAAGCGCTGAGCGTGAGGGATGCAAGCGCTGAGCGTGAGGGATGTAAGCGCCGCACGAGGAGTGCGTCGCGGAGGAACATACCCCAGGCCTCGCGGGTTGTATGCGCCCATTCGTCCAGCGCAAGGACTTCCCTCCACATCCCCACATTTACATGCGTCCTTCCACCCCTCGCCAGCATGTCTATATCGGTCGTAGTGCCCTTCCCATGGCTCGCGCCCCCGGGGTGCTTCCTCGGGGGCTCGGCTGCGGCGCCGGCGGTGCGACCACACGCGCCCGCGCTCCCCTTCCGCCACACATGATCGACTGGGCAATCCGCCACACATGATCGACCGGGCCCGCCTGCAGGTCCGGCTGTCGCGCCTACGAGCGGCTGCGGAGGCGATGGGCGAATCTGCGGCGCTCAAGGAGGGCCTCGAAGTGCTGCGGGCCGCCGCTGCGGCGGTGTCCGGGCCGGGGACAAGCCGCGACGACCAGGACTTGTCGTACGTGTACGGCATCGTGACCGTGGTGGTCACCTCCGAACCGCTGAAGGTGAGCAGCTGTGCCCGCTGGCGGTGCCGCGGGGGCAAGGGTCGGGGCGAGGCGCCTCGTAGGGCGTCCGACGGCGCGTAGACGAGAAAGGGTGCTCGGGCAGTAGTCGCTGTGCTGGTCCCCGTCCGCATCGCCTTGCATCACCGTGCATCACCGTGCATCACCGTGCATCAACTTGCATCACCGTGCATCACCTTGCATCACCGTGCATCACCGTGCATCACCGTGCATCACCGTGCATCATCTTGCATCACCTTGCATCATCTTGCATCATCTTGCATCATCTTGCATCATCTTGCATCATCTTGCATCATCTTGCATCATCTTGCATCATCTTGCCTGTCGGATACGGCGTGTATGAGGATGATGATGATGACCCTCCGGCGGTGCGGTAGTCCACGAATCCTGATGCGCCCTTGTGCCACCTCTCCAGCTTGGGCAACCCTCCCTCCCTCCAGCTTGAGCAACCCTCCCTCCCAACGCCGCACTAACAACCCTCTCTCACAACACCGCGCCAACTTGCACGCCCATGCGCCCCGTTAGGACGGTGATGAGGTGCTGCTGCGGTGGGACAGCGACGACTCGTTCTTTGCGGTGGCGGAGCAGAACCTCCGGCAGGTGCGGCTCCTGGCGTCGCGACCGGGCCACACATCGCGACTCACATAAAGAGGAAAGGGGTGGCATGGGAATGTAGGACCAAAGGGGCGCAAGGGGCAGGAGGAAGATCACGGCGTCAGCCGGCGAGTGGAGTTTCGGAGCGGCCGGCGGAGCGGGGGCCTGCTGCTTTCAGCGATACCTATACCTATTATATTAGCTGCGGATGGGGGGGCGAAGGCGTCTGCAGTGTGGCGTAGCTTTAGACGTAACTGCCGTTCGGTGCCTTGTGTGTTTGTTCAATGCGTGCAGTATCAGTACATCCGCACGCTCACGTCCGAGCGCGCTGAGCTGGAGGCCCAGCTCGGCGAGCAGCGGCGGCGGATGGGCCTGCTGCGCAGGGCACACCGGGAGTCACAGGCCGCCCGGGAAGGGGCCGTGCAGCAGCGCGACGAAGCCGTACAACAACGTGACGAGGCCGTACGACAGCGTGACGAGGCCCTGCAACAGCGGGGTGAGGCCGAGCGCAAGCTCGACGAAGCTGTACGACAGCGGGACGATGCTGTACGGAACCGGGAGGACGCCGTTGAGGACGTCCGTGGGCAGCGCGTCGCCGCAGCGGCGGTGGCGGCTGCAGCGGGCCCCCGGGTTACGAAGCTGGAGGCACTGGTGGCGGAGCTGCAGGCCGAGCGCCATGCGCTTGCAACGCAGGTGGAACAGTTGAAGGATGTCCAACGACAGCAGCAGCAGCAGCAGCAAGAGGAGGTGGGGGTGGGGGCGTTCGGGCGGACGCAGGCGCGGAGAGGGCTGCAGCAGGAGGAGGTGGAGGTGGAGCCGAGCGTTGGAGTCCATTCTGCCGCGGAGTGCCGGCGGCTGAGGGCAGAGTGCGACCGGCTGGCGGCGCAGCGAGACACAGCGGTACGGCGCTGCAGCGACCTTGCACGACGATGCGGCGCGGCCGTCGGCGACCGCATGCCGATTGGGGCAGAGGTGGCGGTGGGGTCGGCGCACAAGCGACCGCGCCTGGATGAGGTCGCCGGGGAACGCGATTGCAGTGGCGGTGGTGGTTCCGAGTTCGATTCCGAGCTGCTCACTGCCATCGCCAACGGCGACGCCGAGAGGCCCGATGGACCAGCCGCATTGGCCGCATATGCTGTTCCACTTTCTGTTACGGAGATTGGCAACAGTGATGACGACGGCGGGGGGCCGAGCCCCGGGCTGATCCTGCAGCGCTACGCTGCCGCCAAGCGGAAGCAGGACGAGGCGGTTTCGGAGCTGGCGGCAAAGCTGGAGCGGCAGGGCGCGGCGAGGCAGCGGCACGCCGGACGGCTCGAGGACGAGCTGGCGGCGACGCGGCAGCAGCTGCAGGCGGCGACGGAGGCGGCTGGCGGCTTTAGCGCACGGCTGTCAGAGTTGGAGGTGGAGCTGGCGGCGAGCAGGTGAATAGCACGACGGGGGTTACAATACTAGAACCGGTAACGCGACTGGGGAAATGTAGCACGACGGGGGGGTGTACTAAAGGAAAGGACCGGAGGGGGGTTTTGTAAGAGAATCCGGGGGGGAAGCGGTGGCGAGGGACCGGCCTTGGCATTCGTCTCTTGAGAGCAGCGTTGAGGAACGGCAGAGCATATCGTCCCAGTGTTGATGGACGCGTTGATTCGCGTCGTTCAGTGGCCTCTGCATCGCAAACGTCGTACAAGTTCAACGCTCGCCCGCCTCCAGGTATGCTCCACACTCGCTGCTGGTGCGATCGGTACCCCCCAGCGATTTGCCGATCCCGTCCCTGGTCCCAACCGAACCCACCGCACACGCACATTACACCCACATCCCACATTCACCCATGCCTGGCAGGTCGCGCACCTCGCAGCTGGAGCTTCAACTGGCAGCCGCGGCGACAGTCAGCTTCAACAGCAAGGTCGGAGGGTCGGCCGCGGCAGGAGCGGCGCGAGCAGAAGGCGCAGCTGCACCGAGTCGCGATCAATGAGTGGGCAGCCAGATAGCAAAGGCAGCGATACGGGCATTGCAATCTTGCTAGCTTTGGGCTGTGTTGGGTTCGTAGGAGGTATGGGAGGTAGGAGATGCAGGCGCGGAGGATCTGGTACCGTTAGGATTTACCGTTAGGATCTCAGTGGCAGGGGTGCGCGCAGTTGGGTAGCCAGCACGCGCACACAACAGCTGTGCGGCGGATGCCACGGCTGCCGCTGTCACCGTCAAAGCCGATCGGGTTGGGGCGTTGTATTTGAGGGCTGCTAAGCTGGGCCGATGGCTGATGGCTTCTCCCGCAAGTTGCGTGGGAGGGGGAGGGGATCCTGGCGGACGGTGACCCCCTCATTTTCGATCCGAACTATGGCGTTGAGGGGAAACCCGTAAGTCGACACATGTACGAGGCTTGTAAAACCGAATAGGAGACGTTTGGGGGATTGGGGCACTCCGTACAGTGGCAGGTACCGTGCTCCCACCTGAAGGTCCAGCCCGCTGCCAGGAGCCCGTTGCTCGTCCTAACCTTACGAAGCGAGCGCAAGGTGGGCGAAGGACCAACCATTTTTCATGGGCTTGGGCGCGGGCGCGGTCATCGCGAAATTGCAGGACCCCGCGTGGCACGTCTCTTGTCGCACTTTGAGATTTTTGGTGGCGAGGGGTGCGACGTGCGAGGGAGGGGTGTGTGTGTTCCTAAACAGGAGGCTGTCGCGTCGCCGTACCGGTACTTCAGGCATAAGTCTGTCCGTATCGCACTGTAGATCTGGGGCACTGCACGAAGGGTATCTCGGGGACCTCCATGTTTGTGCCTGTATGCATTTTTAAAACTGGTTGTGGATGGGGATACGTACGCGCTTGCACATGGAGGACGTGATGGCACCACGGGCATTGATAACCTGTTGACGTTTCCTGTTACCTTGGACTCCGTTAAGGTACTATAGTAACATTTCCGGTGTGCGCTTTCCCCATGTGTCACCCGTGTTGCGGTATCGAGCTGTTCCAGGTATAACAAAGCGGGCCTCCGTTGCCGGTCACTGGTGCATGGCATTCAAGCCACGGCATTGGCACCTATCATGACTTACACGGGGTAGAATGTTTCAGAGATCTTTTCGTTCCTGCCAGCATCCCTGGCCGTGGCCAGCATCAGGCCCGGCTAGGCAGGGCGAGACATGGAACTAAATACACACGCATCACAGCTAGGCGACAATTTAACAGGGAATAGCTGCAGGGTTGGTGCGATGTCCCACTTGATGGCAATTGGTGCAGTGTGCCGTAGTGTGTATACCACATTGGGAGCCGAAAGCATGGGAGGCCCCTTTCACTACGTATCCGCTGTCCGTCGTATATGTGGACTTAAAGAACATAAACCATACATTCGAACCTACTTGATCAATGAAGTATTGGGCTACATTGCTCCCCTTTAACTTTTGCGCTTTGCATTGCTGCGACGAAGCAAATATGATAAAAGCCGGTTCCAAACTCCTGCTGTAAATACTGTCTCATAGTATCTAAAGCTTTATCCGATATGACGAACACAATGCGTGGTTTATAGCTTGAGACCCGACGTCAGGTAGGAGAAGTCGGCCAGTCACAGATGGAGGAGGAGCGTGCCATCGGTCCTCACCTTCCACCATAAAGTAATCAAGCGTGCTGAAACTCGAATAGTAATTTGCATCAATTTAATTATTCGACGATCTTGATGTTCCGTTAACTTAAGGGTCATCAGTGTTAAGGTAGTGGACAGTCTCAGCGTGTCTCGGTTATCGTCGTCTCGACCAGTATCAACAAACAATGAAGTCATATACCACATACCTCACATATCCTATGTTTTTACTCGCACTTAGCACCGGTGAGCAACTATCATGTAGCATGCCCACATGTCCTTTCATGGCAGCGCATGCGTTGCCTGTCTCTGAATTCAAACCACGGCAATTATTCATTGTGCGGTTATTTGCACTACATTGTACCAATCTATACCGAAACCGTTGCCTCCCTACCCTCCAACCTGGGCTCGACAAGGGTGGACCTCTGTGGCAGCGAAACCACCTTGGTGCACTTAGGGCAGCGCCAATGGCCGTGAGAATCGCAAGCCGTATGCACATGTCCCCATTTCCCCATACGGCGTCTTGACTGAATCACAAATACTGAGGTGTTAGTGTAGGGGAAGGCCTACTACATGCCCTCCTATCTTCCTGAGTGCAACTACGCTGGAGAGTGCGTCCGCAAGCATCCTGTGCACCGTGTACGAGGGCATACACACCCCAAGCACAGCGATTTCACCGCACATGCCCTGGACACCAGCAAAAGGGGAATTGCGAGAATCGAACTCGCGACCTCTCGCACCCAAAGCGAGAATCATACCACTAGACCAAATTCCCACATGCTGACATTGTAAGTACTGCTGACTATAGCCCAATGACTTACGTGGTTTTGCTGCTGTGTCCGCAGCCCCAGCTGCGCCTCGGCGTCGCCACGCCCTTGTGTAAGCGCAGGGGGGTTGTTGCGCAGGGGTTCGTTGCGCAGGCTCTGCAGGGTGATGTAGCTGTTGCCGTCTGAAACTTTGTGGTGGAGCGTCTGGGATGGGGGTTGGGGAGGCATCAAAGCTGCCACCAACACTCGCCGCGCATCAACAGGCTACCTTTTGGTCTGGAACCCACTGTAATCATTACAACAACAACCAGGCTCGGACTGCGTCCCTCCACCGGAGCGATATCCATCAGGCGACTACGCGAAACACCTGCCCGTCGAGATAACTGTGCGCGCTGAGTTTTCCTGCCTAGCTGAGTGGCCCAAACACACCAACCCCCAACTTCCCGCCACCAGGGTACCGGCGTGATTTCTGGTCTGGAACCCATTGTAACGGTTACTACTACAAGGTGGAGGTGACAAGTAAGCAGCCAGCAGGCCTAATTTCCCCCATTCTGCAAACCTCTGGAGAGAAGTGCACAACGTGATCACCAATTCAACGGACGCACTTCGCTTATGTACGCCATCCACACGTGAATGCTAATAGGGGGCCCAATAAGGCTACTTCCCCCCTGGGTGGTTGGCGCCGCTGTTTGTTCTCTGGCCCCTTGGTCGGGGTTTCTGGTGGTTTGCCATATCTCGGTCGGCTGATTTGGTCTTCTTCCATCCTACGTCTACTTCGGTGCCAACAAGGTGCGCAGACTTCTTGAAGGGACTACTGACGTTCAGCCAATGGAAGTATGAGGCTATAACAGGTAGCCGGCCATCAGTGAGCGGGTACGACGTGCGAAACCAAGGGATGCCGCATGCCACCGGTGTGATTGATTGGGGGCGGCGGGTGTGATAAACTTGTTTCCACATGATGCGCTTTCCACACGCTGATAAAGCTTGCAGAGCTTTTTCATGTTTCAATGACAACGACGCCTGCATCACGTTTGCGCCTCCACCACGCCAGGTTGCACCCTAAGGGGCAGCCGCTTCCAAGGCAGCCGGAGAGAGAGAGACCGCGTTACAGTGGCCGCACGACAGGCGGCACCCGCCCTTAGCCCGGCGGGAAAGCACTGCGGAAGAGACACGGAACCAAGGTCGGGTACGGGCAACAGCAGGCAAACAGCATCATGCAAAGTCAGCACAAGCGACGGCAGGACACGGCCCCATGCAGGCCACCCTTACGCGTCAAAACCACCACAAAAGCCCCCATTGGCTCACCTGCCCATCACCCGCACCACTCGTATCTCGAACCAGCAAAGGTGGCACCAGGAAAGAAAGAACGAAAGAACAAACAGCAGCCAAGGCAGGCGAGCTAGGGCGGCACGGCGCACATGAGCCGACCCCCGGTTACGAACAAAAATGGGTGGTCCACCCCCACGTCACCCCAGTCCTTGCGGGGCAAACCCAAGCCCGCAAAGTCCCGCAGCAAGGCCCAGAACTTAGCAAGGAGGCCAGAACGCATAGCAGCAGGGAGGGTGGGGCCGGAGAGCCGATGAGAGTGTATGTACCGGCGCGCCCACTCCATCGCGTTGAGCGCCGCCAACGCCACCACATCCCACACACACTGCAGCACAGTGGTCGGATCCGGCGACACACACAACCACACATGCTCACGCGTGACCCCGCACCCACAGCAGACTTCCAGTTCATCCCAGAGCGGGCGGACGAGAGAGAGAGAGAGAGAGAGACCGCGTTACAGTGGACGAGAGAGAGAGAGACCGCGTTACAGTGGCCGCGGGGGCCTGGGACCAGTGACCGAGCAGTCAATGAGGTAGCTAAGACCAACAGTGTGTCATATGTGAGGGAATTTGGTCTAGTGGTATGATTCTCGCTTTGGGTGCGAGAGGTCGCGAGTTCGATTCTCGCAATTCCCCTTTTGCCGCTTGTATGGCAAACGGTTGTGCTTGACATGCGTCTGCACTCCCATTCGGAGGGAAGTCAGCCGGTGTGCACAATTTCCAAGCCTCGTGCATCGGGGAAGACCGATGGGCGTGCCTTAGGCTTCCCAGTGCGTTCCTAAGGCCCGTTTCGCCATTAATATTCCCATCCACTGCCCAATCAAGACACCACATGTTGGGAGGGGAAGGGCGAAAATAACGCGGCGTTCATCGCAGTGGGAACCGTGGGGGGTGTACCACTGTGACTTCCCTCCGTGCACACGGATTTCGGAAGTGAACTAGTGCTTGTTCTCAGGTACATCGTCAGATGCGGCGTATTTATTATCAGGTCACGATCACCGCTGTAGAATCCGATGTATGTCGTATGGAGAAATGCAACTATGCGCTGCCATGAACGGCGGACATGCCCAGCGTAGCAAGTTCCCCTTGTGGGAAATGCTGTTGGCGAAATATTCTTTAGCGTTCATAGATGAGATAGTCTGACTAAAGGCCACATCACTTTGTGCAGGAAGGTTAGGGCCTGTGGCGCTGTGGCGCGGTCTCGCGACCTGTCGACTTCTTCTGTCCGTTGGACCGAAGGGTTAATTGATACGCGGCAAGTGCATTACGGCCGCGGAGGATAACACACAAATACGTGTTATATAGGCTACAGAGGCCAAGCATGAATGAGCGCGGCTAGCAGCGGCTGGCAGCGGCTGACATCGACCATGCGGCTCGGCCCTAAAAAACGATGTTTGTCCGTTTCCCAATCAAAGGCGTGTTCCTAACCATATGCATATATGCTTTGCAACGTGTGGTAGCGTAGCTGGCATTCAGCAACATCGAAAGTATGCATACCTGAACAGTGAAGCTAGCGATGCTTTCTCGTTAGACGAATGTGCAAATGCGAGTATTAGCTGCTGTATGTGCGTTGCATCCTTTGCCACCTGTAGGAATGCATGCATACTTGGATCGTGATCCACGTTGCGATTTGGAAATTAGCTGTAGGGTATATAATCCTTACACAACCGACGATTTTCCAGATAAGCCTTCGTCAGCGATCTTTGCATCGCATACAGTACAAACTAAAACACTCGCAATACTTGCTCGCATAGCACCTGCCTGTTATCCCGCTAAAAAGTTGCAATTGGAACATGCCGCCGTCGCGGTTGCCTGCACATGGCGTTTCAATGTCAGCCACGTCATCCAGCAACTGGATAGCACATGATAACACCGTGCAGAGCGGGGTCCGACGTTGTCGACGGTTCCGTCACTCCCCCACACGAGCCCACACGCTCGACACAGCGCCCACACATATCTTCACAGCTGAGAGAACGAACGACCCAGAACGCATAAAAGAATCGCAAAGCAAACGACGTATCTTCACCGGTAGAAAAGCGCGATACAATAGGTGCCCAAAGAACAACAAAAGACAAAACTGCCAAGGACGAGTCGTTGGATCAATATGACTCAGCGCGCGCGTACCGTAGCGGCCGGCTTTAAATATACACTTAAGGACGGCTTGTACAGAAAGAGCTGGGCTACGAAACCGACGGCGAAACTACCATGGTTTGCACTGCGTGTAAGTATCCGGCATTCCTTACTGACAGCTAGCCGCGAGGGCTGTATTGATACACCCGTATACATCACGCCAGCGGGTGCGGGTTGTCGAACCAGGTCGCGATGTCCGCCGTCAGCACCTCCGGGGGCACCGGCACAGCGTGCCGCTCAACAGCCGCCCTGAAGGTAACCAAGGGGGCCCCGCCACCCACGGCGGCGGCCAAGCCACCGTCCGTGCCGGCGGAGGCCGAAGACGACGACCGGTCAGTCCACGTGTGCAGGCGGCGCTGAGGTCCGTTGATGACGCCCCGGAACTGCGACACCTCGTTCTCCAGGAGCTGTGTGGCGCACGGTGCGGCGCAAAGGGAAGCAGCAGGCATGTCCAGGACTTCGTAAGCAGAACTTAATGTGCCTAATTTTCCATGCGGCGGAGTAATCGGAAACGCATTCGGAAACATGTTACACATGCACACCCAGCAGGCTACCCAAATGTTTCACCTTCTGGCCAGAATGCCGAAAGCGATACACAAACATACGCAAGTGCGCGGGCAAAACGCATGGGTGCGCAACGCAGCGTAGTGACGTCCCAAGCGCCCAACGGACCTGGTACCCCAGGCACTGGACGAAGCGAAAGGGCTGGATCTGCGCGTAAACCAAGTCGTACTTCTTGTCCAGGGCCTCGTTCCAGCTTTGGACGTCGCCGTCTGGGTGAAGCACCTGGATCCGGAAGGGGACGGGCATGTGCTCCGTTAACCACCTTCCGTTCACATGACGCCTAGCAACCCAATCGTACGTACGTTAAGCAGGCGGAAGAAGGGAGACGCCCAGGCCTACCGCCCCTTACCTTCCACGGGTTGCTGCAGGACGACTCCTTGCACACCGCCAGCACCGCCAGCAGCCCCTCCAGGCGGGAGCGGACATTGGCCCTGGCCGTGCTGTAGATGTTCTTCAGCTCGCCCGCGTCATTCTTAAGGTCGTACAGCTCGCGCTCGTCTGCAGGTGCGAGGTACGCACGCAGTTGAGGTGAAGACAGACGGCAGGCAAGGAATAGCTCAAATAGCTCGATTCGCGAGGGAGGAATTCAGTGCGACAGTCCTTGCTTGACGGAACCGCGGTTTTAGCTTTCATCCCTCTGCTTAATAAGCTTGACCGTCTGCTGGATGCCGGCCCGCACGGCTCATAACTTACTAACGGCATCCATCCACTTATCTAGACGACGACCCGCCGCCACACAAGATCCATCCCGCCGCATGTCGTACTCACTGGTGCACGATGCGATAAGCTTCCAGCCCCGCTGAGCCACCTCATCCCACACGCGTACGGTCTTCCAGGTGTTGTTGGTGTGCCCTGGGATGTGGTGGAGCACCTCGTCGAACCACGTGCCCCAGAACTCTCCCTGGAACCTAATAAGGTCAGTCAGGTGGGAAGAGGTTGGCCGCGAGGTCATGCAGAAGCAAATCACAAGCGGGCCAGCGGGATCCGTTTTGCCGCTGGGCTACTATCGACGTGCCCACGCCAAAATGTTGCTTACACACATGGCATATGCCTTATGTTCTCGGCACTTCGTTCGGTCACGGGGCATGGGTACTCGCCAAGCCAACGATATTTCGCATGCACCGGCTTCCAGACAGAGTCATATAACGATATGAGGTGATTGACACGGCCGTCGTACGGCAGCAGCTTACTGGTTGCGGTGGTGCAGGGGTCGCGGGTAGTCGGCCCTCAGGCTGCCGTCGTCGCTCGCGGCCTGCACACGTCAACGTCATCAGTCAGACTGAAAGATGGGGTCCTTACGCCTTCCTGTCATCCGCGGTTACGCCTTTTCATGCTTACACAGACACACCACAGACAGGCAATAGGCAGCTGAGAGCGAGGTCGGGAACTAACAAGGTGGCGGTTCTAAGGGTTTTAAGGATAAAATAAGGGACCGCCGACAGTTGTTGTGAAGTGCGCGCTCTCAAGGTTGCAGGGTTGCACACGCAGACGACAAAACGGCATTAATTTCTACACAAACGTACCAGCTGCACAGAACGGAAAATGCACTTAAGGCCGCTTCACCACAACCTGACCCACACAACGAATCAGGCAACAGGCACCCACGCACCAGGCCCAGCGGCGTGCCGTCCAGCGCCTTGTCGGATAGCTGGGCCCCCGCGCCAGCGAGGGTGAGGATGGTGGGCGCGAAGTCCACATGCAAGCCGACCTGGATGGATGCATGGAAGCGTGCGTGGCAGGCAAGGCAGATTGATGGGGTCGCAGTTCGTTCGCCTTGGGAAGGCGTAAGTGACGTAGAGAGAGCGACGGGAACAGCTAGGGAGACCGCCGATAGGCTCATTGGTTGTGCACTGTACGCGGCATAACTACCGCCTTTTGATGTACAGGGCACTGCTGTCGGTATCGGGGCTGGCTAGAGGAACCCCCGCGTTGCTACGTAGTGCGTGTGCGGAAGGGTGTGGACAAGTATTTGGATTGAAACTCCGTTGCAAAGGAACCCAGGCAAAGCACTCGCCTTGTGGTTGGTGCGTTCAGTGCTGTTGGATGCTTTGATGCCCGGGCCACGGATGAGGAACGGCACCCTGATGTCCTCGTCGTACGCCGTCACCTTGCCGGCGCCGAAGCGGTGGGTGCCCACCTGCGAGTGAACCCAGCGGGAGAGGGGGAGTAAGAGGAGCTACGAAATCAGTGTATTTAACGGAGAGAAGCCGCACGTGGATATAATGGCCCACTGGATATAACGGCCCACTGCTCCCACATTAGCCCACTGCTCCCATTTTTGGCCGCAAAGCTAGGGTACACTTCCATTTCATCGATGTTAATTCGCTAAGCAGGTTCTGGTGCTGTCACGTTTCCTTCCTTATGCCCCATGCATATCGCCTCATTTGCTGCTTCTACCCCGATGATCGATTGGGTAAAGCCGCGGGCTTACGTGGTAGCCGTTATCGGACGAGTAGATGAGGTAGGTGTTATCCAGCTCGCCGCTGTCTTCCAGCGTCTTGACTGCGACACGCACGACGTCAAAATGGTATGTTACTTGCGATATAATATCTAGACAGGTTAATGATTGCGCATGAAGCAAGGGGCAACGAAGTGAAGGAGATGTGTACCGGCGAGTGCCGACTACCGGGCCACTTAACTTTGAACATACGCCTAGCCGGCCCATGCTAAAGTTGGCAGTTTACTTGGCCCCCAACTCACCTACTCGGCCCAGCAGCTCGTCCACCGCAGCCAGCGACCTCAGCCTCAGTCGGTACACCTCCTCAAGGTAGGTGCGGTTGTTCTGCTGGGCGCTGCGGGCAGTGAATTGTGTGGCAGACAGAGAGGGGGGAGATCCTTAAGTATATAGCATTAGCAGCGAGGTCAGCATAAGCATTGTTGAGTGCACGCACTTGTATTGAGGTTCACGTTCCGTCATGACTAGCTACCACCATCTAAGCACTAGCAGCTATTGACTTCTCCGTTGCCGTACTTACAGCGGCAGCGCCCGGATCCACGCGGGCTTATCGGACACGTCGGTCTCGAACAGGTTCTTGCGGAGTGTGCCACTGGGAAGCGCGGCGTCGGAGAAGAGCTCCCAGTGGCGCGGCGCCGGGATGGGCGGGTAGAAGTAGACCTTGGTGCTGCGATCGGACGTCGATTGGGCAGTCGGTTCTCGGTTCCTCCCACCGAGCAAGGCAGAGATGGACGTGCAGCAGCAGGTATTGTAATCCACTTAGGGGAACGGCGCGAACGGAAGAACTTTGTAAAGCTCTTGTTTCCAACACCTCAACCATTTCTTTGAGGAGGCAGATAGGGCCTCGCGCACTGCCCGTTGGTAATTGGCTGCAAGTACCATGTTCGGATGCATGTTCGGTTGCTAAGACGTTCGGATGGTTGATGCGCTAGCTTGCGCATAACATTATTTTATTGGCACCTGCTGGCAGGATTTGTGTTGACGTTTGGGCGTATTTGTTGTCGCTAGCAACGAAATGTAAAATTTGGGAGCCGACTCATTCGTTGAGACGACTCAACATGCACATACGTTTGCGAGCGTTATCACCTACGTGTTGGTGGCAGCATCCCTCAAGAACTGTGTGCTGGTGTGCGGGGCGATGGGCGAGATCTGCGCGTAGAAGGGCTTGCCGCTCGCCAGGGCGCTCGTGATCTGCGCCACGGCCTTGTCCGCAATGACGTCGGTGGAGTATTGGCCTGGGTAGATGTTGGGGGCCTCGCCATTCCTGAAGGAGCCGGCGGCGACATGCGGTGCCAGCACCAGCGCGTCAAGACGCACACACCGGCAACATGAGCAACCTCGTCAACACCGACTGGCAAACGTGGGCCCCAGGGTGCATGGGGGCTAGGTGTTTTAGTTATTTGCCGGGCGAACCCATTGTACCCGTGTACCCTGCTGCCTCCGTCCAGCACCATCTTTGACAGGTGGACAATGGCGACGGATCCATGATCCGTCGTCATGATCCATGCGCTGGATCCATGCGCTGGATCCGTCCATCCATCCACACATGCATGCAGTCCGGTGCGCGATATGACCCAGCGAGCGAGCGAGGACGGACATGCCGTGCCCGTGCCCTCAATGCGCACCTCGAAAAGCCTGCGTTGTTGTAGTCAAAGGTGTACGGCGACACCAGAGCGTCGATGTCCGTCCACCCGGCGGGCTGCGTATGTACGGCAAAGGCAGGCCGATTACTAAGGAGCGAAACACCAAAGGCAGGCCGATTTAGGGGGCGTAACAGGACACCGTGTACGCGCGCGTCAACGCCACCTAGCTATCTTCGGTGTCGCGGGAATGGCACCCGGCCTAACGCACGGGTTGAGTAGATGGATTACCACGCACGGCGGCAGCAAGGTAGCTAGTACTGCCACGGTAAGTTTGAACTTACCTTGTTCTCGTAGTTGGACACGGAGTAATCCACAAGGAACTTGCCGACCTGGAGGGCAGACAGGCGGCAGCGGGGCGGGGGGGGGGGCGGGGAATGGGGACGTTAGCAAAAGAACCTCGTTCGGTGCTTGAAAGATGACCTTGCCTCTCCTGCGTCAGTGGTCAAGCGATGTGCAGGATAACTCATCACCCGCTGCAGCGAATGCTGCTACTACCAGCCGGAAGGAGATAGGGCCATTTTACATATAGTAACTGTACAACTTTCTTTGTTTCCTCCGTCTTTCTCAGTGCCAGGCGATGTCCCCGATGGTTCTACCTCTTGGTCTGGAACCCACTGTAAGCGTTACAACAACAACTTACATAGTAGGTGTTGTAGCCCAGCGCCTGCAGCCACACCGGCAGGTACGACCGGTCGATGCCAAGGGACTTCCACTTGGCGTAGCCACCTTCATACGCGAGTACGAGGGTCGAGGGGAAGGTGGCACATAATTGCTGCACGTGAGCTAGCAAAGGATGCAAAAAATCATAGGTGAACGTAGGCGCGGTTCGCACGGCAGCATTCTTGTATCGGAGGCGCCAAATTGTTACGTAGTAGTTTTTGTTACAGGCAGATAAGTATATGTTTGGGAATATATGGGAAAGGATGGGACCGAAGAGGTGGGAAAGGATGGGACCGAAAGGGTGGGAAAGGGTGTGTCCGTAGCATCGTACCGTGCGGAGAAAGGACGTCCGTGAAGTTGGTGTTGTGGCTGAACTGGCCCCTCCAGAGGTTGGTGCGGGAGGGGCAGCACACAGGCGTGGTGACGAAGTAGTTGTTCAGCTCCACGCCTGGGTAGCGGAGGTACTTGTGCAGGTTGGGCATGTAGCGAGGGTGTGTGGAGTTCTGTACGGCATCCTGGTCGTCCTGCAGGGGGCAGGTGGGAAGGGAAGGGAAGGGATGGCGGGCAGAAGGCAGTGCGGGTCCAGACATGTTAGTAGGGAATCGCATGAATGCCTTCATGGCAGTCCTAGAATGTGTGCAAGCGAATGGGGCGAGAGGCATGACTCTTCAGGTGGTGTCCTGGTGCGGGCTGTCGGGAACCAAATGACTGGTTGCAACTTACTGTGAAGAAAACGATGAAGTTTGGCGGCTTTGAGGCTGCGGCCATGACAAATCGCTGCTGCAAAAGCGCGACAACCAGCAGTAGAAGCAATGCGCCAAGGCTATTGCCAAGGCTATTCGTGGCGCCAGAGCGAGGGCCGGCCATTTTCTGCAGCACACGTTAGAGGACTATCGCGGTACGGATGGCGATAAAACAAATAAAATGGAATGTATCGATTTGGTTAATACATTTATTGATTAATATGCTACATGATCAAATTGCGTCGCGATTCGCTAAAGCCGGGCCCTGTCGCGCACAGTACGCATATGCGAAAATATCGTCCCCTGGCGCAAATATCAACCTAGAAAATATCATCCTAAGGGTTCAATCCCGAACATGTCTCCGACACGATTGGTCGAGAGCATGAGAACAGCTTATAGCTATCATTGATTGAAATGATGCATACGTCATGTCCTGCAAGACTTCAGGTTGGAAATGGTGTTCACGACGTTCATCGGCCATGTTGCAGTTACTGGCGTCCAGCGTTACCTTATTTGCTGCAGGACACTGAAACAAAGGTTTCGGCTGTGCAAGCAGCAGCAGCAGCAGCAGCAGCAGCAGCAGCGTCCCTGGACGGAACAGGTGACACAGTTGGACGGTAACGGTTGTGGCTCCTCAGGCCACACGGAATTGCGAGATATCTGTCTTACCTATAGGATTAGGCTCAAAAAATTATGAATGGAAGCTTGGATTGTATCTTCGGGTTTTGTTCGGAAATGGCTCAGTAATCGCAGCAAAGCAACGCGATATGGCGACCCGCGTGCCCACACGCGTCACGCAGAGTAATATTCAAACCTTTTAAGCTCTCAGGATGCTATCCTTAGGTTGCGCGGAAGCCTTTAATACAAAACGTGAGGAGTTGGTTGCCGGTTGTAAGACCTGCCCTGACCTGCTGGCCTGATCCTGCTGGCCTCGCAGGACAGAACGTAAACTTCCTTCGTCACTGGACCCGTAATTACCCTCCTTATGTCATGAGGCCTTCTGGCAGACTGGCAGATCTAGTGTATGGGCATAAACTGGGCGGAGGGATGTAGCGCCATTCAGATATGTCCGAAATTCGTCGTCTCCAGGAAATTCGTGGGCGCCTAATGAACGTGCGGTATTGGCGTACGGCTAACCGCAAAAGAATTAGCCCGCCGAGTATACATGAGTATACCATTATACTGGCTGACTGGGCTTGGTCCAAAGATGACGAGCCGTCTATTGGCAACGACTTTTTCGCTATATTGGACATGCCATGGCACGCTCGCCTCGCATGCCATCTGCATCATGGCATGGCACACACACCTGGCTGGCACACACTGGCACACACACCAACAATTTGCCGTGGAGCATTATAATGGGGGCGATTCGTCTTTGTAACGGTTACAGTGGGTTATCATGGAGGCAATTCGGAGTGCTACGCATTTGACGACGACCCTGCCAAACGGTGTACAGAACTTATGGTAATAGTAACTGTGACAGTGGGTTCCAGACCAGAAGGTAGAACCATCGGGCAAATCGCCTGACACTGAGGGAGACAAAAGAGACAGAAACCGACGTGCACCGGAACAAAGGCAAACCACCACAACACCAGCAAACCACCACAATTACAACAACAACAAGCCGACAACCCGGAGGCAACCACAGCAGCAGCCAGCACCCCAGGGGGAATTTGCGCTAGAGGCTCCCCTATCAGGAACCGACCACCAACCAACCTAGCAGACCAGCAACCGACAAGCCAGAGGAGCGCCGCCATGATGCAAGCAGCGGAACCGCCCGCCTCTCATCCCCAAAATCACGAACCCCAAGCAGGGCACAACCCGCAGGCACGGAAAACAAGAAGCAAGGGAAACACCCGGCCCCCAAACAACCCGGACCGATTACGAATCCACGAGAACATCAGCTGGTCCCCCCCACACAAGGCGACCGGCGACTACCCGCAAAAAAGGATGCCTAGGTCCCAGTGCAGCCCAACCATTCCGGGAAAGCCCGAACGCAGCAACCCCCGTAGAAGGGCCCAAAACTTGACCAACCCACGGCAGATGGCACGATCCTGCAGATCACTACGTCCCCGGAACAACAGGAGGAACACCAGCCCCCGCCCTCTTCAAGGCCGCGGCCATACTGTACCTGTGCCTAATCAACGGAAAGGTTGAAATTTTGAGATTTATTTTTCAGTTACGGGAAGGGTTCTGATGGATTGTTTTAAGTTACGGAAAGGCCTCTGAGTGAAAGGCCTCTGAGCGATTCGGCTTCGTAAAGTTGTTTTGGAGCTTGAAAGGAGTTCCCGGTCGGCAGAAGCATTGATAAGTATAAATCAAAGTAATTGGAACCACCGTACAAAACCGCTTCATGGCCGGGTACACCCGGGCGATGCCGAATGGTATGTCACATGTGGGGCCAAAAGAAAAGCTCCCCCGTCATTCGAACGCCAGTACAATTCGGGGTCATCGGCTGCCAGTATCCTGAGCACCCACAGCCAGTTGACCACTACCGGTGGCTCGCCCCCCACCCACCTTCGGCTATATTATCCCCAACCCAGTTCTCCAGCATGCATCTCAAAACGTCTGTTCGAAACGGTTTTTTCGGGCATCCACGGGTCTTCCTCGAACCCACCGCCGGATAGCCACCTGGCCCATCGCTTTGTTGACATCTGTGGTCCCAAACTCCCCGTACTTTGACATACATATACATATTTGACCCAGATCACCGTTACGGTCGGCGTGCAGGGTGTGGGAAATTGGCTGTTACGTACATCGACTTCATTAATTATTTTACAGTTACGGTAACGCGGCCGGGGATTATTTGTTTCCTCCCGTAACTGCACATTTTGCCCTAATAACTATTTATTTGTTTCCGTTGGTATCAAGGAGGTACGGTAAACCGGCGCCCAACTTCCATGGCAGTAATAGCGGCCAGGACCACCACATCCCAGCTGCACGGCTGGGGATGCCTGTACCAACCTATTGTCCCAGGGGCCATGAAGCAACATGTGGTGGTTCGGGGGGTTGCGCTGCAACTGTACACTGATGTCGACACCCTCCAACCCTCTCCAACCAGCAGTAGTAATCATTAGCGCGAATGGGCTCCAGACCAGAAGGTAGAGCTGTCGGGCACATCGCCTGGCACTGAGGGAGACCAAGGGTGGTGTGTTGCCACTCATCTTATGGGTGCTGTTGCCGGTGATGGGTGCGCCAGCTAGAAGTTCTGACGTCCCGGGGCCCGGTCCACACATAGGACGGCCCAGCGCACTACTACTGCGCAATCCACAGCCGTGGACCGGTGTTTCGCATGTTGTGGCTGAAACAAGTGCCCGCGCTGGGGCACTGGCATGGCACATGCCGAGACTGTTGATGATCGGCGACTGGGAAGGTGGATTGGGGGCATGCAGCTGTGATGCGCGTCACAACTACCACACAGTTTCGATAGGCGACAGCTGTGCCAGGTGCTCCTGCTGCCCCCGCTGCGCCTTCAACGCCTGCGACGCCTGCGAAGCGCCTGCGACGCCTGAACAGAGCGGAGGGATGGCAACCCTTCCTAATCCGACCCCCCCCGCGCTCACAATCCGTTCAGGAAGTCTAATCCACGACAACGTAATCCTAATCCGCGAAGAACCGCATCCTAATCCGTGGCCAACTGCAACCTAATCCATGACGCCTCTAATCTAATCCTGTGTCACCGCATCTTAATCCAAGCTCTCGGCATCCATATACCGTGAGCGGCCCGTTACCCCAATCCGCCTAGGTTGCCATCCCTCCTAACAGAGTATCCTTCGCGAGAGAGAGACCGCGTTACAGTGGCCGCACGACAGGCGGCACCCGCCCTTATCCCGGCGGGAAAGCACTGCGGAAGAGACACGGAACCAAGGTCGGGGACGGGCAACAGCAGGCAAACAGCATCATGCAAAGTCAGCACAAGCGACGGCAGGACACGGCCCCATGCAGGCCACCCTTACGCGTCAAAACCACCACAAAAGCCCCCATTGGCTCACCTGCCCATCACCCGCACCACTCGTATCTCGAACCAGCAAAGGTGGCACCAGGAAAGAAAGAACGAAAGAACAAACAGCAGCCAAGGCAAGCTAGCTAGGGCGGCACGGCGCACATGAGCCGACCCCCGGTTACGAACAAAAATGGGTGGTCCACCCCCACGAGAGAGACCGCGTTAGAGAGAGAGACCGCGTTACAGAACCGCAACCAGATCGGCGCCCTCTCTAAGCAGTCCTGGAACTGTAGAGGTGCTACCCTGGGAATTTGGTCTAGTGGTATGATTCTCGCTTTGGGTGCGAGAGGCCGCGAGTTCGATTCTCGCAATTCCCCGTTTTGCTGCTGCGCTTAGCATGGGAGGGTCGCAACGGTGTGCTTGGTCTGCGTCTTCTCTCCTCTACGGTGTTCAGGGTCCCCGCCCCGCACACCGCTTCCAGGTTCCACCCTGCTCGCCCAAGGGAGATGAAAGGGTATGTTTGACAGGGTAAGGCCGAGCGACGTCTGCTGCGTTAGTATCTTCACGTTCTTGGCTCAAGTATGGCACCACACGTGGGAATGTGGGGCGATAGATGACATTGCGGCGATTGCCGGCAGCGACGCCGTATTTGGGGGGGGGCACAGTGTGGCTCGGTGCGACTCAGTGGGTACACAACCAAAGGCACCCAGGCACATCATCAAGCAAAGCAATCAACACCACAGCGCATGATTACCAATTCGCAATTCATGCGCTAACATGCACGTGCAGGCATTTGGCGAACTGAATGCCCGGTGGATGTCACGCAACAAAAACATAGGTCACCGTTGGCTGCCAAAGTAAATAAATTCGTTTTTTCAGCGCCAATAGTTAGCAGTTCTGGTCAAGACGGCGAGCTCACGCGAGAATCCATCGTATGGCTGCATTTGAAAGGTACAAGAGATATTTTATGAGTAAAAAGCCATATAACAACGCAGGAACATTGGGAGCCTCTGGATAAAGGTAATGAACACTACGACCAGCTGCGGTTCTGCTGTCCGACGAACTCATAACATAATTAACACTACACGTGCATTGTATCCGGTCCCTGTCGGCCACCCGGTATCCTCCTAACCAGTGGTGTAAGGGCAGCGACGAATTACATAGACCAACATAATCTGATTCTACCCACAGGTCACGCTCGCATCGGTACATACCGTAGACGACATTCGCTTAGTGCTCGGTATATCGTTCGAGTATGCTTGCGTTCGGCAAATACCCCCGTGTTTTATTTATGTAAAGCGTTATAAACGACTATGGGCTGCGCAGGCAGCAGCGTCGCTGGGTGGGGCGTTGTAATACAGCGGTTGCCTTTCGTCCACGGTATCGCAGGACACGTGCCTAACCTGTGTAATGGATACACCGATTTTTAAATATCATTTTGGGAGGCGACTCCAAAGCTTATTCGCCAGAACCAACGCGGAATGCGCTGTGGTGGTGACCCCAAAGGCTTACGTATCAGTGCGAGGATTTTAAGGTCTTTCAAGGTTTGAAACCTATTACTGCGATAACGCCTTTCGTGCAAAGTTGGCGAGTTGGTTGCCGGTTGTGCGTTTTGCTGGCCTGAGTAAACTTCTTCCGTAGAGGGCCAATAATTTTGCCCCCCGCGATACGGTATACGGCCGGCTTTTGGCACAATGGGCAACGTTGAAAACAGGTGGAGGAACATAGCGGTGAACCCGTTGCTAACGTAGTTTCGTTAGTTCAGATGACGATTAAATTCTGATTGCAGCACGACGGCTTTTTGCGCCGCATTGCAAAATCGTAAACCGACACACCGGCGCATGAGCGGATCATATGGGCCGAAAGAGGGCACGCATGCGCACGTGCAGAGCCCAGTGACGTCCGTGTCAGGAGCGGACCCTACCTACAGTCACGTGTGTCGCTCCTTCCCTACATCGACGGTCATACCGTATGCCTCGGCTCGGTCGCAACCTCGTCAGCCAAATTGTCGCGCCCTGAACCACGCGCAGTAAGTTGTGGACTCTTCGCCGTGCTGAAGCGCAGGCTTCGGTACCTGCTGAGCTCGGCGCTGGCCGCGGGCAGCTACCCTGCTGGAAAAGAGAAGGCCGCCAAAGCACTCTAGCCCGACTTGGGGGGAAGGGGCGTGAGGGGCCTCTGTCCCCTCTCCTCAACGCAGACCTCCAGACACTCTGGCCCATGCGGAGTACGTAGGTAGCCTAGGTCCCAGAAGTTCCTCAATAACAGATTGTGTGTGGGGGGGCTGGGTGGGTGGGTTACACGGTCGGCTGCATCAACCCACGTGCTCGTGTAATGATGGAAATGTCCGTGTAGGCAGCCCGGGGGTGGCATGGGGGCGAACGAGATAATCCACACACTGCACTGGGGTCGCTGCTATTGGGGTCGCCTCTAAAGATCTAAGGATTCCCCAGAAAGAAACCTGAGGTCGCCGACGCTGCCGTACAGAGCATCATGTCGCCTGTCAGAGGATGCCAGCGTTTCAAAGTGCTGTGGGCAGGACCTTCCAGAACCCTGAAGCAGGAAGCGTGGGGGCCAAATGAATTCTCGCACTCAAGTGCTCGTCGCAGGGAAGCAGGTCATGTCCTGGTTCCTCGATTATCACATCTTTTGGTTTCCTGGTTTGTCACATCCTGTCACATTCTCTGCAAACAGTTATGCCGCTGGTCACGCAGCGAGTAACAAATAAAACAAAATTAGGTAATATAGGCGCTCACAACTTTGCTTGGCCCTTTGCCTGGGGCGCTGTCTCAGCCATGCTGCCAACGAGACGGCCCATGCTTGCTCCACTATCGGCCAGTAAGGAAGCGCCCACGCTGCCTGGGATGTTACTCCTGCAGATGTCTATCATTGGCAGTCGTCGGAAGGTTGCTTTCCAACCGATGCTGACATGCAGGCCAGTGGCAACCATAAGCCAACCATAACAGGTCCCCGTTCACATTGGCTATCGTTCATGATAATGTGTGCATGGCTTGAAACTACTTTGCCCAACAATGGCTTGTGCGTGTACGGTAACCAAAACGCAAAAGGATGTACGGCAAATGGTGGGCTTTCTTTGCGCCCAAACACAACGTTCTGACTTGCTTGCACGTAAATAACATCAACAGAATACGCTAACTTGAATGCAATATAACTGAACACCATAGGCGAGTGCGCGTTACTCTGCCCTTAGCCCGGTTACTCCAAAATCGCTGAGATACCACAAACACAATGACATCGCTCTATCATTATCTCTAGGAGCACTGCATTCGTAATTGGAAGGCTAGAAGCCAAGCACGATACATCTTAAGCCAAAGCCAAACGGACAAGCTGACGCGAAAGTTTTACCTACTGCTGGACTTATGTCAAACTCCCAGGTCTGCGATGCTGTCGTCGAGCCTGCTGCTGCATCCAGTGGCAACCATGGAAAGCCCACGACCCAAAATGTCACTGCCCTTCCCGTCTCAGGCGCCCAACGCAACCGTGCAGGGCGAAATCCTGCTCGCCAAGTATTTGACGGACTCCATCCGCAGCATCGAGCAGGCGATCCGCAAAGCAGCCCCGCCAGGCGCCACCCTGCCACGCTCACTATCGGCCCCGCGCCTGGACCTCAGGTGCGCCCGCCCAACCACCACAACAAATCCTGTGCCGTCCCGTATGCGCGGTTTTGTGACTTAGGGTTCCTGGGCGCCGCTGCCGGCCGGCCGCAAGCCGGTCCCGCTCGGTTAGGTGCACGTGGACCACCACACGACGCCTGTGCAACTGCAGCCCCAGGCCTGCACTCCAAGAAAGCACACCGCGAGGCCACGGGGGGGAGTACGGCGCAGCAGCATGCGTGCGGGGGGGAGATCGTTAGCGGGCGAGGCAAAAGAAGAGGTCCGGCACTCAGTACGACACACACACCTAACCCAACCCGCCCGAGCCCACCAAACCACCTCCGTAAAGACGACTCATGTACCCACATCCCTCATATCCGACCGGAAGTGTACGGCACTCGGAGGTCCCCTGTTCCAACCCCAGGAGCCCAGGCTACCAGCCCCCAGCCCAACCACCTTAACACCTAGTTATTGGGGCCCTAGGCGGTCGGCCGACGTCCTCCCGTCTCGTCCCACTCCGCTGCCGCCGCCGCCACCTCCGTACAGGGGTAACGGTCGCCGCGCCGCTACTGAGGTCCTGCTGCCCCGCAAGCTCCCCGTGTCGTACGCGCCAGCGGCCGCCGCCGCCGCTGCACACGCCGCCACCCGCCGAGATGACGTAGGGCAGCTGCTGGGTGGAGCTCCTCGGCCCGGAGTGGTGATGACACAGGCACGGCTGCTACAACCCGGCCAGCCAGGCTACAACGGGAGCGGGCTACAGCCGCCGCGCAGCCACGGTGGGGCCGGCGTGCCGCCGCTGCCAAAATCCTCCCCCGCGCCGCCGCTGCCGCCGCGACCGGCTGTCGTACGAACCGCACACGCCGTCGCCGCCGCCGCGCTGCATCACGAGCAGCAGCAACAGTCGTACGCCGCCAGGGGTCTTGGCGGCGGCGGCGGCGCCGCCGCCGGCAGGTCCACGTCAGCGCCGCGTCTGGACGAGGGCGCGCGCTCCCACAGCCATCACCACCACCATCACCACCACCATCACCACAACAGCCACAGCCAGCAGCAACCCAGCCACCTATCGTCACCGGCGGGAGGCCATCACCGGCACTTGCCCGGACCCGCCGTGTCGGAGGCGCGCATCCCCGCAGTGTCGGCGGCGCCGCCGCTGGGCGGCGGCCTCATGGGGCCTGGCGGCGCCGCCGGGGTGCCGGACGCTAGGAGCGCGGCATCTGTACGGAAGGGCGCGCTGTCGGACGCGGGGTCGCATTCGTCTTGGTGGCGGTGGCGGCCAGTCACGGATGCGTCGTACCCGTTGACAGCGGTGCGTCGGTTGCGGATATGTGTGGGGGATGAGTGTGTTGTGGGGCGGGTGGGTCATGACGCGAAGCCCTCCAGCCGTGACCTTGACGAGACCGCATCTTTTCGCTTTCTCGTCCCGAGGGGTGCGTGCGTGCATGTGTATGTGGAGTTCAGGGTTTGGGGCTCCCGGGATATGAGACGAGGTTTCAGGCGGCAGCGGTGGCGTCAATCGCGGCATGGCAGAGCGTGCGGCAGGCGTTCCAGGGTGGATCCTAAGCCGCGATAAGGCCCCACGGGCATCAACGGACCCAGGGGTCGGACGCAGTGTGGGGAATGGCCGGCGGAGTTTCAGGCGGGTGTGGCCGTGCACTGCGAGGTGGGAGCACTGCGGAGGACCTCTTTCGCCCTCGGGGCGGCTCCTGCCCTTCCAACGGATCCCCTCCAACCCGTCCCCCCGCAAACCCACACGGGGCCCACTGGCACGCTCAGATCACCGACCGCTACGCCCAGAGCATGACGCCCACGGAGCTGGTCAAGTGGAACGACCGGGTGGCTCGGCTGGAGGCGGAGATCACGCAGGAAAAGGAGCGGAGGTGGGTGCTCCAGGGTTGTTTATTAGGTCCACGTCACGGCCAGTCGGCAAATTCTGCCGTGACAGTTGCTGGGGCTGAAGCGGTTATTTTGGTGGCCAGCCGCCTTCACCTCGCGCATCTGCGCGGGTTGCGGCTTTGTCGATCGTAGCCCGTCGCTATGAACCGTAGGTCGGTTCTTGCCCGAAACCGCGGAGCTTCCGTGCGCACCTGCTGGAAATTTGTGAGGCATACATCCTGCGGGGCAGATCTGCACGCGATTCCAATATTGCGCGCAGCCCTCCAGAGGCCCTTAGGGATCCGCATCCGATGTAGCGTCCGCGTCCGTGCACGCGGTGAAGAACACCGTCATCAGCGTTTTGCGAAACATGCACGGCAAGTGTGGGACTCATCGCAAACATACTATATATGGAGGACGAACCTACTATATGTTACGGTGGTGCCAGTAGCTTGGTCTGCAGTGCGCCTTACCCTCGGGGTGACGACCATGATGGCGCCACACCTAGGTCCCCAATACCTCCCCGCCTTTGGCCCAACCTTGAACCCTAAACCTGAACCCTAAACCTGAACCCTAAACCTGAACCCTAAACCTGAACCCTAAACCTGAACCCTAAACCTGAACCCTAAACCCTAAACCCTGAACTCCCGCCTGCTCCCCAGGCGACACTTCGAGGAGCAGCTGAAGAAGCTCCAGGTCGCAACAGTGCCGGGCGCACTGCCCGGGGCGGCTGCTGGAGGCGGCAGGGCGACCATGGCTGCTGGGGCCAAGGGCACAGGGATGCCCTTCCGATGATGAGGCCCCCTCTCGAAGCCCGCTCCCGAGGCCCCCGCTTCCAAGCTATACCTGACTAGCTGCGTACGACGCGTGGAGGATCGTCGTACGGTGATTCACTCTTATGTGTACGGCAATGCGGCGGCGCGCACGCGCGAGGGGGATTCGCAGCAGCGCCGCGCGGCGGATAGCAAAGGCCGGTCCCTTCCTGGAGCGCTGGACGCCGGAAACTCAAGGGAGGGAGGCAGGCGGTGCGTGTGGGGGGCTGGCCGCACTGGTGAGTGGGGGGCAGACTGGAGGTATTGCGGATTTCGATCGGAAAAACCCCTGGTGGCGGTTGCACAGCCACAACACACGTGGACGGGTGGCTGGGTGCAGTTTGTTCCGAAGCCTGGTGCAGGCGTTCGGCGGCGCGTGAGATGTTTTTTTCTTCTCCGGCGGCGCAGAGCATTGCCTCACATTGCTACCCTTTGATGTGGTGTAGGGAGATGGGGGGCGCGGTGGGAGCTGCGGCGGTACCGTGAGGTCGGCAGCGATGTCGATGGCGATGGCGCGGTGTCGAAAATATTTGTACGCCTGCCTGCTGCAGCAGTTTTGTGTGCAGCAGGATTGATTGAACAGCGCGGATGTCGGCAATGCAGTGACGACCGGGGCATGATGGCTGCTGTGATGGCAGCGCAGGGCAGGGACCGGCAGGGGCCGGCAGGTAGGGGGGATATGGGTGCTGTGTGTGACCTATGTACGTACGACGTGACGACGCTATTATGAGTGAATGGAGGGATATGGCTTAGGAGGCACCGAATCTCAGGTAGGACTTGTCGGTTGAATCTTAGGTAGCACTTGTCGGTTGGCCCGGTGATCTTGGATGCGCCATCTCCGCTGCCCCTGGCGTTACGTTGAACTCGGCCGCCTGTCATTACGGCGGCTTTTTGATGTTTTACGGTAGAATGGACTCCAATGGACCCCCAACGAACATTTTCTGTGTTCTGCAACTGCCTCACCGCGTTCCTGTGAGGCCCCCCTGGAGCCCAAGCGTAGGGATGGAGGGCTGCTGTCAAGATAACAATGATCGAAACCACCGTTTGAACTTCACAACATCTACGAAGGTCAAGGACACTACCCCGGGAGAAACGCCGCAGTCGGGGGCACCTAGAACCTCAGGGCTCGTCTCCCTTCAGCCCATGACGTTGCTTTTGCCCGACCCCATCTGACGCGCTGTGAAAGGTGTTGCGAAATGTTACAGGAAAGGAGTTGCCGCCGTCGTAAGTACGTGCCCCGTACGTATACTTGCATGCTCCCCCGCATCTCCCGGCCTGGACCACAACCCTTGACATACCCGTAAGCCCCACAAAACCAACACGACGCTCGGCCATCATTTACTATGCTTAGGAAAAAGCAAAAGCTCGATGCAACAATGGGATTCCAGCTACAACAAAGTAAACGCTGCAAACCTGCGAATGCCTTCCTACTTATGCTTCTATTTACGCGGCGGTTAGCACGGGCAACCTGTTTTGGTCACTAGCCTGAAGAATTGTCACCGCAGCACCCGCAGCAGCAGCCCACACAACAGTTATGGATGGAAGGAACGGTGTTCGTGTGGGGTTTCGATGAAGACCCGTGTGGGGCGGGGTGCGATGTGGGGGGGCATGGATGTGGCGCCATCAGCATGCGCGCACATCACGCCAGAGCACGAAAGCATCAGTGCCGATTGCACGATTGGAATGCCATACTTCAAGATTTCCCTAGCGCGGTCACGACGCGCATGATCGGGAACCACTGCAAAGAGACTACAAGCAAGAGTCTCCCTGTGTGCAAGGTGAGAGCGCGTGTACCCGTGCAGGAGGTACGGGCGCTCCAGGATGCGTCAGTACGTACGACGCGCATGAAGACAAGCTATTTAAGACCAGTTCGAAGAAATTGGTGCGTCCAACGCCCCTTGCAGCAATCTAATAGAATGATGCACCGATGGTGGTACTTTAGCGACCACAAATGCCTTGAAACAATATAGATATAACGGCACCGGACACGCAATTAAGTTGATTTCTTCAAGTCTTTCCTGACACCCAACCAAGCCATGTAGTGGCCATGTCCGCCACCTTCGTTCCTCAATGCCCACCCACATTCTTCGCGAGCGTGGCTGCATATGGCTGCATCCATCTCCACTCCGTGCCCGGCCCATGTCAGTAGCCTTCGGTAACGCAATTCGATTCCGATTCGAGCCCCAGAAAGCCGCTAATAAGCTGCCCTTTCTGCGCCAACTGTTTCTCGCTGCGTACCGCATTTGCTTGGAGCAGCGCTCACCCCCAGCCTGTGTGTCGATCCTTCCGCGATCGATCACATCAGGCCCAGGCGGTAAGCCAGGTTGAAGGCGGTCAGCTTGAGCACCTCCATGCCCGCCACCTGGCCCGCAAGGATGCCCATGTTGTCGCTGAACGACAGGCCCGTCTTCAACACCGCCGGGAACACCTGTCGCGCGAGGTCGCGGTGGGGTGGGGCAGCGGGCTTTGGCGGTCGCGCGGCAGGCGGATGTATGTGGAATGCGTAGCTATCTATCTATCTATCTAGCTAGTCTAGCTAGCTAGCTAGCTGTAGCCGTAGCTGTAGCTGCAGCTGGCTGGCTGCTGCGCGCACCTGCATGCCGGGCACCACCTCCCCAGTCGTCGGGTCCACGAAGGTGATGTGCGAGAACTCTCGCTCCAGCAGGGCCGAATATGCGTAGGTCAGGTACGACGACTTCTGCACCCATTTGAAATACACGGGCACCTGCGGGCGGGATGGAGCACGAGGACAGCATCAGCACCACCGGGACGAGGCCGCGTCGGATTCGGTCATGACGCCCAGCCGCCTCGTGGCCTCGTCCAGCAAGTCGGCAATCAATCTTAAGGCAATCTTGAGGCAATCTTGAGGCAATCTTGAGGCAATCTTGAGGCAATCTTAACTCAATCTTAATGCATTCTTGAGGCACGCTTGAGGCACGCTTGAGGCAATCTTCAACAAAAACCCATGTACATGCAGCGAGAAGGCCGAGTGCTGTCGATTGCTGCTAGGCCATGACCCCCGCATGCAAGACGCAACCCAACAGCGCGTTCGCGTCGCCGCCGCCGTCGGCTGCGCCTCTCCGTCAGGTCCCGCCCACACACCTTGGCCGTGAGGAAGCCCGAGAACGCGAGCAGCACCAGAAGCACGAAGGTGAGCAGGATGATGGCGCCCGTGGCGGTGCGGGTGGCGACTGCGCAGCAGGCGCCCACCCCCTCGGAGATGATCTGGAACATGCTGAAGACCGCGAAGAAGGTGAAGAAGCCGCCCGCGGAGGCCTGCAACGGGAGGAGGACGCAGGACCAAGAGGCGGCTGCTCGTGACAGTGCAACGAATGCGCGCGCTGCGCGGCGCGCCCAACCCATTGCAAATCCCCCAACGGACCCAAACCGCCTCACCCAACCCTTGCGGTCCGATTCGCTTTCCCCCTGGCATCCCTCCCTGCCGTAGCCTGTGCGCCGGAGCCTGTGCGCCGGAGCCTGTGCGCCGTGGGGTGTCTCTCCGTAGCTCGCCCCTCGCCCCTTACCTCTCAACCCGCGTCCCCCTTAAGCCATTTTCCATTAGCCGGTCCGGCCACTCGGACATCGTGCCCCCTTACCTCTCAACCCGCACCCCCCCCCCCATCAGCTATTTCCAGCTAGCCGGTCCGGTCATCCAAACATCGCACCTGGAAGCCGACGAAGAAGTACATGACTAACAGGAACAGCAGGCACTGAGCCAGCTGGAACGGAACCAGCACGCTGTACCGCGCCAGGTAGTACGATGTGATGCCGTACAGCCGCTGGCTCAGCTCGCGCTTGAGCAGCAGCCGCTCTGATGTCCAATTCGTGACTGCACGGCACCGGCCGCGGGAGCGGTTGCGGAACGTGATTAGGTGTGGGTAGGTCGTTCCGTGTACGACACTAATGCATCGTGCGACGCCGTGCCGTCGAAACATATATATTGAATTTCCCGCTAAGCCGCGAGCAGTGTAGAAGAAAATATGTATGCTTGTTAATGTGGATGCGTTCATGTTACTTGTCTAGCCGGGCCAGCTACCCATTCATGTTGTTGTAACGGTTACAGTGGGTTCCAGACCAAGAGGTAGAACCATCGGCCCATGTGTGTGGGGCGTGGGGTGGGGGACAGGGCATGAATACTATCGTCCTCATGTGCTCCAAGTCAGTCCCTGCCCGCCTGCCCACCTGCGGTATACGACGGCGTGAAGGACAGTACGGCGAGGGAGAACCAGATGCAGGACGCCCGGTTGTAGTCTCCTTCCCCAATCGTGTCGTTGAACCTTTGATCCCAGGGCGACGAGGGGCAGTGGGCGGGGGGGGGCGCGGTCGCGATGATAGCGTAGTGACGATGTAATAAAGGTGCCGCGTAAGGCGACGCAAAAGGCTCCGCTCTTGCTTGACCAGGTGCGCTGGTAAGCCAATCGATCCTTATGAAGCGCACCGACCGTTGTCGCTATCACGAAGCGACGCACAAGACTCCGTTCTTTCTTGAGCGCCTTCTGGGAATGCAAAAGACGCCCAACAGGAATGATGCGGCGGTCGCAGCCACCAGCGCACCATTGCGCGCCGACAGCAAGGTGAGAGCGCAGGCCCGTTGCATTGTGCCGCAGTCGCAGCAGGGTGAGCAAACACGCAGCAACACACACACTCAGCTCAGCATTTATAAAACACACACACACACACACATGCACACACCTGCAGTACATGAGCCCAATGAAGACCGCCGTGAAGACGTACTGGACGAGCTCGCTGGACATCATGACCGGATTCCGAATCCACGTGCGCCAGTAGCGGACCGACAGCACGCCAACCTGCGCGCAGCGCGACCGGCGAGTGGGGTTGAAACCGCTCCCCTCCGCAGCACCACCCCGCGTCCCCCTCAGCAATCCGGATAGAACCGCCGCCGCCGCCGCCGCCGCCGCCGCCGCCGCCACCGCCGCCGCCACCGCCGCCGCCACCGCCGCCGCCGCCGCCGCCGCCACCGCCGCCGCCACCGCCGCCGCCGCCGCCGCCGGCTCCACAGCGTCCTCTACCCGCCGTACATGCCGCGACTAAGCACGGCAACGCCGCGACTAACCCCACCAGCAGCCGCACCTGGAACCACCACGGCACGCGCTCCTCCGCCGAGTCGTGCTCCGCCTCCCTCTTAGATCGCGTGGATCCCAGCCGCGAAGTCGCCGTCACCGTCGCCGCCGCCGCCAGCTGCCGACCCCCAGATGCCTCCCCCACCTCCAGGGGTTCGGCTGGAGGCCCCGCCGGCGCCTCCTCCACCTCCAAAGTCAGGTGGTCACGTTGCTGGCGTCCCTGGCCTCCGCCCACAGTCGGGTCCAGGCCCCCGTCGTCCGCACCGCCGCACGCCTTACCCTGTCGCATGTGCTGGTGCTGGAATCCGTTCGACTGGGACCCGCTGTATTGCTGCTGCTGCTGGTGCTGGTGCTGCTGCTGCATTTCGAGCACCGCGGCCTGGCTCTCGCCGGCCATCTGCGCCAGGAGCGCGCCGCGCGCCTTGTCGTACGCGGTGGCTAGGGTGTCGACGGCGGCCTCGTCGCGCGTGATGACGGAGAGGAAGTAGTCGGTGGGATTCTTGAAGGCGGGGCAGCTGCGAATGCGACGCAAGGGCACGCAAGGCAAAGGAACGTAAAGCAAATTGCAGCCAAGGAAAGCAAAGAAAGGGCAAGAAAGGCAGCGAAAGCCAAGCTCGCGCGCGTCGATGCCGTGGGTGTGGTGGGACGAGGTGGGACGAGCAGCGATGCACCTGGCACGTGATGCCGTACCTGCCGTACCTGCCGAACCCGGACACCCCCTTGTGCCGTCCTAGCCGCAACCGTACCTGTAACCGCTCTTCGCGAAGAAGTCAACGGCGCCGGACCACAGGCCGCCGTACATCGCCCGGCCGCCCGCCAGCAGCAGGAAGTCGTCGAAGCAGTCGGTGATGTCCGAGTTGGGCTGGTGGATGGTGCAGACCTGGCGAGTTGAGCATCGGCGCGAGGGAACGAGACGGGACGGGTGGCGGGGCTTGAGGCGGGTTACATAAAAGAACCGGTAACGTGACTTGAGGGGGGCCTGAGGAGGGAGTTGTTGTTTCCTGGACGCTACGAGGATGCACATCCGCTTGCTTGCAAGACCTTTTTACGAGGCGTAATACAACAGGAGTGCGCGGTGGGCGGGGCGGGTTGGCGGCTGTTGGCGCGCGCCGACTGAGGCTTTCCTCTCACCATGCCCCACTCAGCTACCACCACCCGTCACCGAAATGGTCGGTCGAACCCTTACTGCCTCGAAGCCGTTGCTGGCTAAGATGTGACACCCAAGACCCAGCACGCACCGCCACCACCACGGTGTGATTCACGCCCGCTCACTCACCACAGTGCGCCCCTTGCGCGCCAGGCGCAGCAGCGTGGTCATGACGCTCAGCGCCATCTCGCTGTCCAGGCCGCTGCTGGGCTCGTCAAGGAAGAGCACGCCGGGGTCCTGCGGCCAGGAGGACGGCCGGCAGCGGGAAGCGGAGCCACCGTGCGGGAAACATGTTCTTTCGTGCCTATAAATGATAACTTAATCTGGCACGCCAGAATAGGGAGCTCGGACAGGACGCGAGGTCCTGGTCCCACCGACTCCACCGACTCCACCGACTCCACCGGCCCGCCAGGTCCTGTCATCCATGCCGGAGGGGCCGGAGGAGCTCCTCGCCCTCACAGAGAGCGACCTTGGCCGCAGCTGGCGGCTTCCCACGGTCCGGGACCGACCCACCGACCCACCGACCCACCCACCTTTACCAGCTCCACGCCCACGCTGACTCGGCGCTTCTGGCCGCCGCTGACGCCCTTGAGGCCAATGGTCTCGTCGCCGATGAGCGTGTTGGCGCACGAGGTCAGGTCCTGGGGAGGTTCGGGGGTTGACAGAAAAGAACCGGTTACTCGGGAGGTATGGGGGGTGGGGGGAAGAGAGAGAGCGGCGAGAGGGGGCTGAGGAAGGGCGCGCCGTACGGAGTTTCGGCAGTTGCATGAGGGTGACGTACGAGCAGCGAGTGCTGCGTGCGGGAAGCGACCTGCTGCACCACCACCAGCAGCAGCAGCCACCAGCAGCAGCCACCAGCAGCTAGCGCGCGCGTTAGTCCTCGTGCCGACAACGAACCGACACCCTGAGAGCGATCTGCCCCAGGGCGGTGCAGGGGGGAGGCGTATGACGCTAATGGTGCTGACGGTGCTGGAGACGAGCCGGTGAGCCTGGCCCCCGGGCCCCCCTTCCTCGAACCCACCCTGTCAAGTTACCGGTTGTTTTAGGTACCCCCCCCCCCACACACACACACGCATTTTTTCTCTAGTCCTCCCCGCCCCCTTTCTCTATCCTGTCCGTGTCGCGTAGACGGTTTTCCATTGGCACCCCCACTCTTTCTAGTTCTCCCCCCCTTTCGCAGTTCCCCTAGTTGCCCACCAGCTCCTTGATCGTGGCATCCACCAGCGCCCGCTTCTGCGCCACTGAGACGCTGCGCGGCAGCTTGAGCAGTGCTGACGTCATCACCACCTCCCGGACCTGCGCATGCGGGCGGGCGGCAGCGGGGGCGAGCAGCGAGCGGGAGGGGCGGTGCAGGAGCAGCGGTAGGCAAGCAGCTGGCGCCTAAGCAGGGCTCTCGTTCCTGACGTCATCAGCGAGGCAAGCTATGGGGCGGCTGGCGGTCACATTGGGTGGCGGGGCTATATCGTATGTCGTGGGCAATGTTTGTGTGCTCGCTGCTGCTGGGGTTTGATCCGCCGACCCACCGTGGCGCTGGACAGCAGGACGTCCTTCTGCTGCACGTAGCAGCTGATGCGGCGGAAGTGGCGCACGTCGCGGGGGGCTCCGTCCACCAGGATGCGCCCCTCCATGGAGGAGCCGGCGCTGCTGGAGGTGCAGGCCAGAACGTCAAGCTGCGAAGACCAGGAAGGCATTGACCAGTGAAGGCAGCCGTCAAGTAGTGAAGGCAATGTAGGAGGTCGCAAGTTCGGTGGGTGATGTTTTCGTCCTAAACGTGGTATTTCGTCGCAGCTCCGTCCCCATCAAGCAACTTAACCAGTCGAGCGCGTCGTGCAGCTTATGGGTGTTCGACAGGAGGTATGGTGGGCCGGCTGACAGACCCTTGGGTCTGTGGTATGCTCGTGGACCGCAAGCAGCTGTAACTACCGGTCGGATACGGCGGACATGTATCGTGCTTTGATGGGGCACGCGGGTGTCATCACGCATTATAGAGGTTTTCGCGCGATTGGTTCAAGTCGACGCAAATAACGAACATAGCCGAGCGTTGCGTGGTGCAGCCCGCAGGCCCTAAGAATTTAAAGCGCAGTTCTATGGACCTGCAAAGTCATTTGGGTCATTTGTCCGGACGACTCACCAGCGTCGATTTTCCAGCCCCTGAGGGCCCCATTATGCTCAACAGGCGCCCTGGCTGAGCCATGCCGGTCATCCCAGTGATGATTCGCTTCTGTTGGCCGGTGGTTCTGTCCAGTACAGTGAAGTTCACATCTTGCCACTCGATGAGTGCACCGCCCCTCTGATGCGCACTGGTAAAAGACGACGACCGAGACGCCATAATATGGTCGCTTATAATTTTGGCCTAAACGCCACGGAATCGGCCAAAAGGTGCAATCGCGATGTAGGTGGTCCACGGGTTCGTTCTCTTTGGGCCATAAGTTTTGCTGCAGCCATTATATTTACTTGTATTTACCTGACAAGCATGCGCACGCAGGTTTGAAATAAGTGTCAGCAGCTAAGGAGGTTTACTTGATTATTTTGCGTAAGCCCTCGCACTGATGACATAATACGGCATGGCCAAGCAGGATAACCACACATGCAGGCGCAGATGGCCCTGCCCGTCACAGTATACTCACCATCTGTGTCGTCCGCCGACTACTTACCTTGTGCTTTGTCGTACACACGCACATTCGTAATGGTCGATTGCATTTTTGCATGTCTGCGGAATATATAGCGATGTTGAGACCATATGGCTGTCGATATGTTGCACGTGAAACAATTGCTTAACAAAATCGCGCCCCTAAAGCCCGGGATCCACCTTCGGGACGACTGGAGTGGATCGCAGCACCTCTCATCGCCTTGTCAGCACCATACCAATAAATTTCTCATTTTGCACATTGTACAATGACCACGGTTTACTCGTGATGAATTACAGCGATGTAAAATGTTGAACTTGAGTTACTTTCGATGCTGACAGACAGCTTCCTGCGCAGCATTTGACAACCTAAGCGTTTGCTCACTTGAAGGAAAGCTACTGTATTGTAAGGCATTGACTTTCCATCAACGACTGGCCTACCTGGCTTCCGCGGACTTGAGAGCAACCTGGGCGCGCTATGGATTATTTGCGCAAGCAGCAGCTGCTAGCCGAGGCGGATTCCGTAAGGTGCTGACTCTGGGCCACACAGAGTCCGTGGGATCAAAAAGGGCGGGCCTGACGTGAAATCATTTATGAATCGTGTCGACAGTTGCGTGAGGATTCCACTTCTTGCGTTGTGCTCGACACATACAATGTTCATTAACAGAGACTGGTCCCTGGCCCGTAAAATAGTCAGCCTACCCATGCGGGCCTTCCCTACACTCCAGGCCCGGTCTCGGAGCTGAGCTCGCCCGCTTTCACATTGCCACAAGTGCTGAGGTGGAGCAGCTCCAAGCATTAATCGATGAACACCGGCAGGTAAGGATGTGCCATGCTGGTATCCGGCGCCTTCCGGACCCACCGATACGTGAGCACACGGGTTCCTCACGCCTTATACGACATCCCAGCACAAACATCGCTGCACCGTTTCATTCCCCCGGCACGGCCACCGACTGCCACACAGGTCATGGCGAGCTTTGGGACCCTGCAAGCAGACTACCGGCGTCAGGCTGATGAGTACCGTCGGCAAGGTAGGGCGCCGCGGCTCGAGCCGGCGGGAGTCGCCAGCGACTGGGGGGGGGGGCACGGCTCAGGGTTCGGGATGCCTGGTTTGGGTGGAGACTACGGATACGCCCGCCTGTGCGGATGCTGGCCCACAACCGTTGCTTCCCCCGCCAGACCAATCACAACTATCCTCCAACCCCGTCCGTCGACACCTCCGCATCTCACCCAGCTCTGGCGGCCGCGCTGCACCGTCACACCTTGGCGCCATTGCCCTTCACGCGACCAAGGCACCCCGGCACTCGCATCCGGCCCTGCGCCCAATCCTCCGCCCTGCAGCCTCGTCCCTTGTGACCAACACGCGTCCCTACTCCGCCCCGCAGCCGCCCTGCTGGAGGCCAAGGTAGCCGCCTCGGCGATGGCCCCGCTGCCGCCCGCTGGCGTGGCGGCTGCGCGCCACCTCGCAACCGTGGGCAGTTTCCTGGGCCTCAACACCGCAGCCGAGGGCGCCATGGTGGCGGCGTGGGTGGCACAGGACGCGGAGAAGCTGCGGCAGGAGCGGGTGCAGGTGCGGACGGGTGTGTATGTGGGGAGGAGTTGCAAGAAGACCCGGTTACTCGACGTGGGAAGTGTGGCTGACGCATAGGCTGGGGGGGAGTAGCGTGAAAACCGTTGACGCGGAAAGGAAAGGATAGTTGGCGCATGGTCGGCGGACACCTAGTTTGGATAGGAGCGCAGGTGTGGCTCCCTCACCGCACCCCTCACGCCGACATGCGTTGGCGGTGTCACGCCCGCAGGCCCAGCGGGAGGCTGCCGCCACGGACCTGCGCGCCGCCGCCGTGTCCGCCAGCCGCCAGGCGGCAGAGATCACGGCCGCGCTGGACGCAGCCAGGCGCGCACAGGCGGTTTCGGAGCGGGGCCTGGAGCCGATGGAGAACGAGCGGCGCACGCTGGACCAGAAGGCGGAGGAGTACGTCAAGCGCATCGAGTCGATGCGCAGCAAGCTGATGCAGCTGGGGTACCGGCCGGAGGTAAGGACGGGCGGGCGGGGCCGGGAGAGAAACCCGTGGGTGGGGGGCGGGCGGGGGCCTGTCCAGGGAGGGGTAGTACCCTCCAAAGAACCCAAGCCGGCCGCTTTCTTCGCCTCCCCCCCGGCCGCCCTGCCGCAGCTGAGCCACGAGGCCCTGGTCGCACTGGCGTCCGAGATCGACTCGCTGGAGAGCGGCCTGGCGGAGGCGCAGGAGGCGCTCAAGGTATACGACAGCATCCCGCCCAGCGCCTCCGGGCTCGCGTCCATGCTGGAGCGCTCCCAGCACGAGCTGCAGGAGCTGCAGGCCGCCATGGGGAACGCCTTCGTGCACGGCAGCGTAGCGCGGCTGAGCGCGGGGGGCGGGGGCCGCAGCAACAACCACAACAACAACACGGGGTTCGGGTTTGGTAGCGGCGGGGGCGCTAACGGGGGCTTCGGCACTGGCATGTAACATGTTGGTGGAGTGTTGGGCGGCGGTGTCCGGGGGCGGCTGTCGAAGACGGCTGTGGGGCGTGGCTGCATGCAGGTAGGGTCATTGGCGCAAGGGACCGCCTAGGGGCGTGGCTGCTCGTCTGTAGGGGCGAGCTCCCTTGTGCCTGGTACGCTGCGGGGTGGTGCGGTGCGGTTCGCAGATGGGGGTTTGTGCGTGGCTGGACGGTGATCAGGGGATGGTGCCGGGGAAGAGGGTCGGCAAGGGCCAGTGCGCTGGGGGCGACCTCCTGTCCGGTGATGGGGGACACGACGTCGTCGTCGTCATTGGCGAGGATGCTTGCTATCCGGAAGGGGCCTCGCTAATAGTACATCAGTGCAGTTTCCCATATTTGAAGGAGGACGTCGCAGTACCGTAAGAGGCCGCTGATATTGCGCTGCAGTGATGTCGTACATAATTAAGGAGCAGGTGAAATCTGGGAGGCAATGGTGCGCTTGGAAGCTTACTCGCTTGGAAGCGGTCAACAGGCGTGATGCTTGGTTTGCCACCTTCCCCCTCCGGCAACTGCGTCTGGCGACGCTTGGGCTGTCCGTACCAAGAAAACATCGCTTACGGCTGTCTATATTTTTATACATATGGTGGCACCACCAACATGGGGGCAGAACCACCACGAGTGCCGTAAGACTCAACGGGCGTATGGCACCATCATGAGAGGGTATTGGTCAATTCATGTCGCCATAATACACAACATCACGTTCATGGACGCGCCATAGTCCAAGGCGTGGTTATCTAGGTGAAGTCAGCCACACAACCTAGACACCGTATACACTAACAGGGTCTCGCCATACATATATAATCTGGAGGGGGTGAAGGCTGGGTGTGGCATGCAGGTGTGAGGCGCGGTGACCTTCACACGGCGTTACCCATTGTGGGCTACGACGGGTTGCAAAAACAAAGCCCGTTTCCCCGTTGACGGTGTTCCCCATCTGTGAGGTACGGCGGCGGGTGCCCGTTCACGTTGATCTAGAGGACTTACCTCACGCCTGCTCGGCCCCATTCCCCACACCCCTCACATCCTAGACCGGGCCGCCCAAGCCCCGTCCCCCTCACCCACGTAATCCGCGCCAAGCCCACCCTGCGCCACCGCCGATCCGCCCTCCACGCCCCCCCCCTCCGCGCCCCCCTCGGACACCGCACGCACGCGACCCTGCGTTATCTGCAGCAGGTCTCGCGCACACGGCAGCAGCCCCTCCAGCTCGTGACCATGTCGTCCGGCGCCCTCCTCTGCATCCCCGCTGCCGCGGCCGCCCCCGGCCTGGGGCTGCTGCTGCTTACGCGCCCGCAGGTCCACGGGACGCCAGGCCATGACGAAGTCCCCGTGGCCCACGTGGTTGTACATGAGGTGCCGTACGGGCACGCCGCACCTGCGCACCGGTTTTGGGTAGCGGCGTGCCGGTTCTGAGGACTTGCGAGTGTCTGTGTGGGTGCCGTGGTGGTGGCGGTGGTGGTGGTGGTGGTGGTGGTGGTGGTGGTGGCGGTGGTGGCGGTGGTGGTGGTGGTGGTGGTGGTGGTGGCGTGCGTTGAGCTGGTGTTGCAGCGAAAGGTAAAGGCCCAGTGTGACCCCAGGCTTCAGGTGGTGGCAGCAGGCCGCACGTACGCCCAGACATGAGATTCCCAAGCCCCAACCAAGCTAAGCCGCGTTTTTGGTAATTAATATACAAGCAATAGCAGCCACCCACCTTCGCAGCTGGTGCACTAGCTCCGCCCCCTCGTGCCAGGGAACCATGTGGTCCGAGCAGCTGCCCATCACCACAAACGGAGGCAGCCGCCGGGCCGCCGCAACACTGAACTGGGCCTCCAGGTCCGCCCCACCAAGGCGGCTGCTTGCGCTCCCTCCTCCTCCTCCTCCGCCACCGCCATGCGCGCTCAGCCCGGCGCGAGCCGGGATGGCGTCTCCCAGCAGCTCAAACGAATGGAAGTACGACGTCAAGTGGCCGTCGTCGCCGCCGCTGGCGTTGCGGCCGGCCGCCGACGGCGCAGTCTGCGCTCCCGCTCCCACCGCCGCCTCCGCCGCCTCCGCAGCACGCGCCAGGATGACGCTGGGCGAAGCGGCGGCGAACCCCGCCGGCCCGCCCACCGCCCGCTTCATCATGGACAGCTCGTGCACGGCGCGGCTCTTCTCGAACTCGTAGTGCTTGGCTATGTCGTACACCGCCGACATGCCCACGAAAACGCGCGGCATCCGCGAGTCGGCCTCGGTGTGCGTTGGCCTCGCCGCCGCCGCGGCGGCCGCCGCGACGGCGCCGCCATCGCCGTCGTACGACGTATCGGCGCCGGGCTGCGGGTGCATCTGCGCGTCGGCGACGGCCCGCAGCGCGTGGATGGCTCCAGGGAGGGAGGCCCCGCCGCCGCCCAGCAGGTAGGCGGCGGTGTCCCGCCGATCGCCCGAGTGCGCCGCTGAGCCCTGGGGCTGCTGCTCGTCCAGCTGCTCGTCCCTTCGGCGCCGCACACGCTGCTCGTCCTGCCTGCGGCGGGTGTCTTCGTGGGCCTGATGTGGTGCGCCGTTGTTGTGACCGCCAACGGAGGCTGGCGAGGCGGCTTGGGGTTGCCCTGGGGCGTCGGCGCTGTTGCTTCGAGCTGAGGCCGACATGGGTTGCGGAGGGGGCAGCAAGGTCGTCGCTGTCCCGGTCCTGGTGGTGGCGACGGCGGAGGTGGCGGCGGCGGCGGCTTCCGCCGCCGCCGCCCTCCTCAGCAGCGCCCACGCTACCAGGTGGCCGCCGGCGGAGTGGCCGGCGGCGGTGACGCGCGCCGGGTCCCCGCCGTACCGCCTGACGTTGTCGAAGGTCCACGTCAGTGCGGAGCTCACCTCCTCCACCATCGTACCTGCGGCGAACACGTACGGCACTACCTTCAACGCGCCTGTCGTACACCCAAGCAGAACAACCCCGACCAGCCCAGCTGCAACCTCCCGATGCATGACATGGGCATGCCTCTCCCCCCTGACTCCCGCCGTTCCTTCCCCGCGACCGACCGCACCTGCCAGCGCCTCCGGGTACAGTGTGTATGTGGGCACCACCACCACCATCCCCTCCTGTGCCATCCGCGTCGCCATGGGCGCGTACTGCCACGTCTCGCCGCTGGCCCAAACGCCGCCGTGCACGAAGAACACCACCGGCAACAGAACCGCGGGTCGCTCCTGCTGCTGCTGCTGCTGTTGGGCTGCCCCGCCGGCTGGCGGTGGTGGCGGCGGCGGTGAGAGAGACAAGGGCACGTACACGTCGAGTGTATTGCGCCCTGCGGAGCCGTACGACACCTGGCGGTGTACGGCGACGCCGTCACGGCCCAGCGGCAGCCGCCCAAGGGTCGGCGCGGGCGGCTGCGGTGGCGCCGCCGTGCTCTGGCTCCCGGAAGCCGACGGCGGCGGAGGCGGCAGGAGCCCCGGCGGCACGGACGGCAGGCGCCTGAGGCGGGGCGAGGCGACCCATGGGACAGCGATGCGGGCCGCAGACCGTCACGCGAAGCTCAAGGGGGCCGCCACGGGTTGCTTGCCTTTCGGTACAAGCGACGCCCCGAAGGCCCGGTCGCTCACCTCCCTCCTCCCTGGAGCTCGCCCCCGCACTCGCACACGCGCAAGCTCCAGACCAGGCGCCCCCTCTCTCCTAGCCAGTCGCACCCACGTTCCTCCCCGGTCCCGCCCGCAGGTCCGAAAGGCCTTATCCCGTAGGTAGGGCTCCACGGAAGGGCAGCAGCCGCAGCTCCGGAACCTCATGACACCTGATCAAAACGCCCGTCCCCCCCTCGGCCCCCCGCCCCACCTATACACCGACATGGCGTACGCGCCGTACGGCGCCAGGGCCACGATGGCCGCCAGTTCCAGTCCCAGGATGCGGGCCACCCGGGCGGTGCGGGCCAGGCGGGGGAGCAGCTCGCTGCCGGCGCTGTCGATATCGGCCTGGGTCCCCGGGGGGTTGCGAGTGGAGAGATGGGGGGTGGGAGGTGGAGGCAAAACCCGTGAGAGGTGGGTTTGGGGAGACTGGGATGGCCTTAGACTAGGTGATGGGCCAACAAAGGTTGGTTGATAGCTGCTTGAATAGCGGAGACCGGGGGTTGCTGGCAAGGGGGGCTGGCGCAGGGGGGCCATGGGCCCAAGGTTTTTGATGATACATGCCACGAAGGACGGGCTTGGAGGGAGGACTGTAGGGCAGGGGCTGCTGGGTTAAGAGGGTGTGTTGAACTGGCGTGGGCGGGGATATGAGACGCCAGTGGGAAGGGCTGTGTTTGTGTGCGTGTGTATGTGTTAGGGGCGGTGGGGCCGGCTGTCTAGGTGCTGGAATACTTGGCTCCTGGCTGGCGTTGACTGTGGCCATTCCCCCAGGTCGTCAGCCTCATGCCACGAGTCGCTTTGCGGCCCCGGGCTGCTTGGGACTGCCAGCGAGCCGCACCTTTGCGCCCTTGAGCGCCTCGCGTAGGAAAGACATGGTCACAAGGCGGCGACGGAGAGGCGCACCCTTCCTGCAAGAACGCTGCTGTTTATACGCGCCTTTTGCAACGGGCAATCCTGCTGATGGCGCCAGGAGCTGAGCGGTGCTTCGGCCAGGCCTCAGCGAGCAGCCGTACACAGCGCAACGATCAGAAAATCTGGCGCTTTGTTGCGCCGCGCATACGTGCATCGGCCACGGCGCACCCGCAGCGTGCGGTTTAGCTGCCCGATGCTTATAGGCCAAAGACAAGCAGCATTGCCTGCAAGGTTCGTAGACGCTAGCTTGATTGGACTGCGAACTGTACACGTTAAGATTGCACAGTACCCACAACCGCAGTTACGTATGACGCACTGGCCATTTTAGGCACAAGTGTACCCGGCGCCGGAACCACGTCTACACCAAGAACGACATAAATCACAATGGATAACCGTTGCAATCTAACACATGGTGATTGTGCTAGATGTGAGCGTCCTTGATGCACTTGGGTGATAATATCAGTATAGCTCCACCACCCCAGTTTAGGGTGTTCGGCGTCGCATGGCTAGTTGGCTACCGCCAGCTGTCCGTGAAGTCTCACACCTATTCTAAGCTGCTGGCTTTGCCTGACAAATAGGATGCGATAGCGGAATATCGTGTGTGTTAAGGTGCGTCTTGTATCATATGGCGAGTTCCGAGTATGGCGGCCCCGAGGAGTCGGAGCAGCAGCTAGAGGATGCCAATGTTTACAAGGCAACTTCTAGCAGTGATTATGTGGTGATTCGCCGCGTGCGGTTGTATCGTTCCAAGTTCATCACCTACCACAACATTGAGGAGAATGAGGAGGACAACAAACAATGGATTCTCACGGCGCAATGCGAAATTCAACCCCGCACCGTAGCGGAGATCAGGGAGCCCAGCACGAAATATGTGCGGCCACGCGGACAGTGGGCAATCACCACGTTTGTAAAGCCCAAATCCATTGGTGCAAAAGGCCAACCCGTTCGCTTGGTAAGTTGTCGTGTAATGGTGTGCACGCAGTGCAGTCCCGTCCAGAGCACTCCAGACGCAAGCCCATCGCGTGGTGTATTGCGTCACCGACGTACCGGGTTGCGACGTGCATGGGTGCGCTGCGCTCCGATTTGACAGCCAGACGTATTATTTCTTTTCAGGACGTTAAGTATCTCATGTCGTGTCGGGGGCTCGCATCTGCCCCTTACTAGGCCACTGCCCCGGGCAGCCCGCTCGGCTTCTTCTCACCGCCGACACCACGATGTCGGATCCACACCATCTGCACCGCGCTATGGGCGATGCCAACCCGTCCTGGGCGCGCCGAACTGGCAGCTCCCCATCGCCCCGGCTCCCTTCCCCATACTAAACACGCCCTCCCTCGCCAAGCTACTCCTGGATTTTACTGCGCGCCCCATCATTTCTCCTATCTGCGGACTCACCCTGCTCCTCGGCTCTCCGCCCCTCCTGTAGCCGGCCCGAACTCCCCCGCCTCTGTCATTTTTACGGACTTCCTCTTCCCCCCTCCTCCCCCACGGGCTTTCACGCCACTCCCCCCCATCTTCCCCCCTCAACAGTACATGTTCACACTGACCTGGCCCACACGTTGGGCCGCCAAGGGCTACACCTCCTTCTCCTTCGGGTTCGAGTCCCTGGAGGAGGCGCGCCACTGGCACAACCGCCTCTCAGAGTGCCTGGAAGCCACCCGCCACGAGAAAACACCGCCGTCCAACACCCCCAGCATGTCCAACATCGCTCCGGGTCGCATCAGCAACGGCAACTTCGCGATCGGGGCCACCGGAAATGGCCTCGGCAACGCGAGCGGCCACCAGCGCGGGAGCATCGGTGCCGCCTCCACGCCCATCCCGGTCGTCGCCGGCTTGGGGCGCAGCAAGTTGCCTTCGGGGGATGGCAGGCAGCCGGTGACCGAGGGCGGCTCGTCACAGGTGGGTTGGGCAGGGCTGGGGGGGCCGCCTCGGCAGGTGGACCTCTCGTGAACGCCTCTTCTACCCCCTGCCCGCTGCCACCACCACCATCCTGCCGACAACCACGACTCCAGCTAGTGGGGAAGCCCCATCACCACGATCCCCTCCAGTACCGCCGCCAGTGCCCCCATGACCCCACCCACCAGCCCCGCCGCGGCTCCCGTGTGCGTGCAGGTGCCCAGCCCCGTCGCCCCGCCGCTGTCGCCCGACGAGCGTCAGCGCAGGACCTCGGCTTCGGAGCCAGGTACGTGCGGTGGCCGTACCGCGGACGGTGCGGAGTGGGCTTGGTCTACTTGCCTTGGTGCACGGTGTGTGCGGTGGCGTGGACAGCGTTGGCAGTTGCTGCGGTTGGGTTACGAGAAGGAAGAAGCTAGGGCCAGTCTGGAAGGGGGGGGGGAAATAAGATAATCCGCGAATCCACGGCCGACAAATCAAGGGCGCTGAAGGTGGTGGTCCAGCGGAGAGACGCGGCAAAGCGACGGAGCGGAGGCGCTGCTGAGTCGTTGTGATAGGGGAGGGGGAGGTGCGGGCGGAGCGAGGTGCGTGCCGTGGGAGTGGTGAACGAGCATCAAGGTTATGTGCTGAGCGTGTTACTGATCCGTGGTACTGATCCGTGTTACTGATCCGTGGTACTGATCCGTGGTACTGATCCGTGTTACTGATCCGTGGTACTGATCCGTGGTACTGATCCGTGGTACTGATCCGTGGTACTGATCCGTGGTACTGATCCGTGGTACTGATCCGTGGTACTGATCCGTGGTACTGATCCGTGGTACTGATCCGTCTTTCCTTCCCGCCCACCCCATGGCCCCCACTCTCCACTTGGGCGCCATGCCGGCTCGCAGTCAAGCTTGCGCTGATGTACGACGCCAGCGCCGTCGAAGCACCCATGAGTATGGGCGCCACCGCCTCCACCGCCGTCGCCAGATCCGCGACTGTAACTGCGGCGGCGCCAGCGGCGGCGGCGGCGCCAGCGGCGGCGGCGGCGGCGCCTCCAGTGTTTGTGCCGCAGCCATCCAAGCCGCCGCCGCCGGCGGTGACGGCGACGGCGACAACGTCCGCGACTGCGGCGGCGGCGACGCGGCTCGATGGGGGGTTCTCGCCCAGCAGCAGCGACAGCGAGGGGCACTACGAGGACTTGGACGACGGCAGCCACGTGCTGGTTCACGGCCACCAGGGGCTCCGCGGCTCGGGCAACGTGCTGGGTGCCGGGGCGGGGAACTGCAGGCAGACGCGGGGGACGGCGCGGGGTGATGTACGGCACACCAAGCAGCGATGGGTGCCGTACAAGCAGGTGAACGGTGTGGCCATCTACCACCGGCCGCAGACCGCAGGCGACGCGGAGGCGGGTGTGGGCGGCGAGTTCATGGTAAGATGGGGCGCGGAGGCGGAGAGGGAAGGGGGAGGGACTCCAGGGCAGGGCGACTCCAGGAAGGGCACCACAAAGGGCGACTCCAGGAAGGGCACCAGGGAGGGCGACTCCAGGAAGGGCACCACAAAGGGCGACTCCAGGAAGGGCACCAGGGAGGGCGACTCCAGGAAGGGCACCACAAAGGGCGACTCCAGGAAGGGCACCAGGGAGGGCGACTCCAGGAAGGGCACCAGGGAGGGCGACTCCAGGAAGGGCACCACAAAGGGCGACTCCAGGAAGGGCACCAGGGAGGGCGACTCCAGGAAGGGCACCACAAAGGGCGACTCCAGGAAGGGCACCAGGGAGGGCAACTCCAGGAAGGGCACCAGGGAGGGCAACTCCAGGAAGAGATCCTGGGTATTAAGGTATTATGCAGTAGTGGATCCCTGTGGCTGGGTCGAGGGAGGGGGCCGGGTACGTGCATGACCTGAGACTGCTGCCGGGGCCGACGAGTGCCCTCGCCGCCCCGACCGCCGCCTTCGCCAGCTCACCTGTATCCTCCGCACCCCCCGCCCTTTCCCCGCCCCTCCCCGCGCCCCCCCCCGGTTTTCCTGCCCCTGCCGACAGGTGAGCACCGTGGTCCGGGGCAGCCCCCGTCGCTGCCTGACTGCCCTCACCTCGCACTGCGGCAACACCACCATCCTGGGACCCGCCATGAAGCAGGAGGTGCTGCAGCGGAGGCAGGCGGTGGACGAGAATGAGGTGAGGACGGATGACTGGACAGGGGAGGGGAAGGTGGGGGCCGCGGGCGCTGAGCTTTTCACTACTTGTGTATCCCTCGACATATCCATCGCACATCCTCATCCCGAGGCCATGACCTGTGGTCGTGACGCTCACTGGCCACCTGTCCCACCGCCCTGCCCTTACGGCCCGTTACTGCCCGAGGCTGCCAGCCAACCTTCCTCCCCCCACCGCGGCGCCCTCCCCCCCTGCCGCCCCTCTTCCCACCCCCTGCCGCCCCTCTTCCCCCCCTGCCGCCCGCCCTCAGATCCAGCGCATCACCCTGCAGGCCCCGGGGCTGACCGGCGTCATCTGCGCCCCCAGAGAGCTGGTGGTGGAGACGGTCTTCAAGACGGACGAGACGGGTGCGAAGGAGAAGGCGGCACGCCCGCGTGTGTATGTGTTTGTGTATGTATGTGTGCGGTAATGCCCCGCTGAGCCACGGAACTCCACTGGCGGATGTGCGAGTGGGACCGTACGGCAGCTGCATGGCTTCACTGCTGAACCCGTATCCTCTCAACACCATCGGCGGCTCAACACCGCCACCAATAGCACCACCACCACCACCGCCACCAATAGCGCCACCACCAATCCCACCACAAATAACGCCACCACCACCACCGACCACACCGCCCACACGCAAACACCACCACCGCCCCCACCGCCCACACGCCCACACGCCCTCAGGCCCCATGCTGGTCCTCATGTTCAACAGCTGCGAGCCACCCGCCGGCATCGTGGAGCCCCCGACAGGGCACACGGACCCGCAGCCGCCGCTCGGGGACGAGGGGGAGGTGTGTTGTGTGGGTGGGGGGGGGAGGCGTACCAGGTGTGTTGTGTGGGTGGGGGGGGAGGTGTACCAGGTGTGTTGTGTGGGTGGGGTACCAGGTGTGTTGTGTGGGTGGGGGGGAGGCACACCGGTGTGTGTGGGGGGGGAGAGCATCGGGGCGCAGCGGTTTCGGAGGCAGGTGGAGGAGAGGTGCCTCTCGGGTGGGGTTATGCCGCTGACGGCGGACAAGACCAACGGCAGCAACGGAGCAGCCGTACAACAATATGCCGTGAATCCCGACTCTCCTCCATCACTCACGCCGCTCCCCCGCTCCCCCGCCGCGGGCCCCTCAGGCCGCTTCCGAGGGCGGGCGGCGCAGCTGGTGGGGCCGCCCCGTGAGTGCCCGGGTGCGAGGTGGCTACACCCTGGCCCCCCTGGAGGAGTACTCGCTGGACAACTCGCCGGAGGCGCTGGTGACGTGCATCATGAAGGCAAGGGGGGGGGGGTAAAAACCGTTTTACGCGACGGGACAGGATAGTTGGCGCGTGATCGTCGGACACCAATTTTGCGGGCGCATGCTGGAGCACTGGGACTGACTACCCGGCAAATCTGTGGAGGCGGCCTGTCGAGGGGGCTGGGGCGGCAGCATCATGGGGAAGGGGGCACCAGGGGATGAAAATGTAGGATTACCAGGGGGGGGGCGCCAGGGCCGGGAGCACCAGATGAGAGGGCTTGTGTCCCGGAAGGGTTGGAAGGGGCTTCTAGATAGGGGTGGCTGCTGCGTCCTCACCACCGCACACCCAGCCCAGCATCACGCAACCCAGCACTCAACCCAACATCACGCAACCCAACATCACACAACCCAACATCACACAACCCAACATCACGCAACCCAACATCACACAACCCAACATCACACAACCCAACATCACGCAACCCAGCCAACATCACACAACCCAACATCACGCAACCCAACATCACACAACCCAACATCACTCAACCCAACATCACGCAACCCAGCCAACATCACGCAACCCAACATCACTCAACCCAACATCACACAACCCAACATCACACAACCCAACCAACATCACACAACCCAACATCACTCAACCCAACATCACGCAACCCAGCCAACATCACGCAACCCAACATCACACAACCCAACATCACACAACCCAACATCACACAACCCAACATCACACAACCCAACATCACACAACCCAACATCACACAACCCAACATCACACAACCCAACGCCCAACCCAACTGACCCCCCAAGGTCGACCTGGGTGGTGTGTGCGGAGAGCGAAGCTGGTTGCGGCTGGCCTCAGACCTGGTGGGCTGGACGGACGCATTCCTGGACCGGATGCTCATGGCCGTGACGCTGCTGAGGGACGAGGTGAGGGGCCGGGGGCGGCATCAAGGGGGAGGGCGGGGTAGGGAGAGCGGGGGGGGGGGATGCACGCGGCCTTAAGCGGAGGGTGGGGCGGTGGGATGGTGGACGTGGGTCGGAGATGGCGGGATGGCGAGCCGGGAGCCAGAGCTGCCTGCGAGGGCGGGTGCTCAGGGTCTACATGTGCTCCCTAGGAAGGCTAAGGAGGAGGTTTTCCGCGGCTTAGCGTCGCTGGTGGCCATACAGCTTTTGCCCGTCGGGTGAGTGAACACCCTTGGAACACCCTTGGAAACCGAACCCAACCCAGCCCATCGCGTCCCATCCCAAACCAACCCAGTCCACCAACTCTTCGAACAACATCCCGTTCCAACTCCTGGCGCCCCCTCCCTCCACTCCACTCCACACCACCCCACTCCGCTGCTGCCGCACCTCAGGTGGAGCAGGGCCGCTTCGTGGTGCAGCCCCTTAGCATGATGGCCTCGTCAAAGGTCAAGGTAGGGAGGCCTGCGGGGGGGCTGGGGTGGCCTGCGGGGCTGGTCCATGCATCGAAACACACGCACAGCGAGACGCAAGGGTTCGCGGCAGGGAGGGACAAGCCGTGCGTGCCGTCACACCTTCCTCCGGCACATCCGGTAGAGCTGCCCCAGCACCACCCTGCCCCCGCATCTCCAAACGACCGTCCTACACGGTTTTCTCTTTCGTACACGGGTTCTCCTACCCCCGGACGTTGTCGGTTTGGTTCTTTACTCACGCCCGCGCCTCCCCCGGGACCTGTCCTGGTTATGTTTCTGCTCCTGTGTTCCTGGTTTTGATGCACTTTGATGCACAGGAGCGAGACCAGGGCGTCCCGGCGGGCGACCCGACGGGTCTGGGTTCCTCCCGCAGCGCGGAGAGCATCACCCTCTCGGCGGCGGCGGCGGCAGGCTGCGGGCTGGGGCGGCGGAGCATCCGGCTGGCGTCCAGCGGTCGCGCCGGCGGCGGCGGCACGCGCGGTAGCTCGATGATCGTGGTGGGGCAGCGGGATGGGAGCTCGACGGGTGCGGTGGCGGCGAGGGCGGCCGCAAGGGCGCGCCGGCGGGAGGTGCGGCGGTGGTGGTGGCGGTGGTGGTGGTGGTGGTGGCGGTGATGGTGGGGTTGGGGGTGGTGGGGCTGGGGTGGGGTGTGGGTCGCAGCGGGAGGGGGTGCCCCTCGTCAGCAAACATCCCCGCCGCCCCTCATCAGCAAACATCCCCACCCGCCCCGTCGCCCTCACCGCACCCGTATCTTCCCCCAAGGCCGATCGCCCGCTGCTGGTGGATACGGGTGCGGACGCAGCCACCGCCGGCAACACGGACGGCAACGGCAGGGCCTCCGGGGGGGTCCAGAGGGCGCCAGGCTCGGAGGGCGCCTTCGCTTCGGCGGGCGGCGCCGCGGCCGCCGCTGCTGCGTCCGTGATTTCGGAGTCAAGCCCCATGGCCAGCCCGTCAGCGAGGCAGTACGAGTCGATGGACGATGTGCGTGAGGATGGAGCGGAGGTTCCGGGTTCCGGGGGGATTAGGTAAAAGAACCGGGGTGTGTGTAAAAACCGGTTTACGCAACGGGACAGGATAGTTGGCACCGGGGGGGGGGCCATAAGGACCGGTTACACGGTTCCGGGAAGGGGGGGGGATGAGGTTCGGGGGGTTACAGAAGAGGACAGGTTTGGTGGGGGGGCGAGGAGACGCGTTTACACGAGGTGAGAGACGGATGAGAAAAGGCTAGCCGGCGAATAGTTTGGGGCATGACGTTTTGGCTGCGACGCATTGAGTGTGTATGCATTCTCGACACCCGCCCTCTTCCTCCCCCGCGTTACCTCTTCTCCCGTCACCCCCTATCCCCCCATTCTGGACCACCACCTTCATAGCCCTTGGTTTGTCGGTCGCGGACTCACGGATTATCCTTTACCCCCACCCCGCTAGGTTCTGGATCGGATGCGCAGCCTGTCCTTCCTGGACCCCAAGGTGTGGGACAACCTGCACCAGCCGGGCAAGGACGCGCCGTTCAAGGTAGGGCAGAGGGCGGGGCAGAGGGCGGGACAGCAGAGGTGACCAGCTGTCCTCCCTTTCCCGTTCCTTCACCATTGCCCACCTCCACCACTCCCAACGCCCCCCCCCACCACCACCCTGACCACCTTCCCTCAAACCCTAAAACCCGGTCCCCAGATCCGCGGCCCCACCTACCTCAACGACCCAAACGACCAACCCAACCTCCCTGACTCCCCCCCCCCCGTCCCCAGATCCGCGGCCCCACCTACCTCAAGGACCGCAAGAAGATCCCCGCCGGTGACAGCCGCTTCGTGCTGGCCTCCATGGACGTCATCCAGCAGCCGCCAGGGCGCATGCACGAGCACGTGGCCCGATTCATACCGGCCATCAGGTGCGGGGCGGGAGGGGTGGGAGGGGAGTGGGGTGGCGAGAAGACCGCCTCCGTGTGGGAGGGAGGTGGGGGACCGAGAAGACCACCTCCGTATGGGAGGGGTGGGAGGGACGGGGTAGGGCGGCAGCCGTTAAGGTTGGGAAGGGGGAGGAGGGAAAGGGCGGAGGGGACCGGAGAAGCGGCAGGTTTGTGTGTACTACGCGGGCGGGTATTCAGGTGTTCGCGGGCAGGCGGGCGCGGCCGTCATCTTAGGCGGCACGGCCACTATCATCGTACTCCCTCTCCTACACCGCCCCTGCACTGCCCCAAACCTAGAAGCGTCATGCGGCATCCCCCACCACCGGTTCGTTTTTGCCGCCCTCCCCCCCGACACGGGGGGGGTTCGAGGGAAACCCGTGGATGTCCGAAAAAAATCGTTTAAAACAGAAGTTTTGAGATGCATGCGGGAGAACTGGGTTGGGGATACGAAAGCCGAAGGTAGTAATATGACCTTTTGGCGGCTAAGCTATATCGGCTACGGCGAGACGAAAGGAAGCGAGGACCCCGCGCGACGCACGTAAACTTTTCGCAGAACCGGTTTTGGGCGCTATCAGGAGAACTGTGGGAGTTGGTGCGCTATGGGAGAGCGGACATCGCGGTCCGGTCCCAGTCCCAGTCCTAGTCGGAGTCCCAGTCCCGACCCGCCCGAATACCGACCAGATGCGTGAGGAAGCCGGTCATTACCAGAGAAGGTCCGCGGTCGTCCAGGAGAGGAGGCCGAAGCCGCGCCGCGCCGCCATGGGGGACGCGAAAGCCCAGACGCAGGTCCCGACGCCCGCAGACAAGAACGCAACGACTAGCAAAAAACTACCAGAACAGAGGACCAACCCAGCGGCGGAACTCACCTGACCAGGGCCCAGAGCGGGTGGGGAAGGCGGTCGACGCGAAGCATGCGGGCAAGGGGCAGCAGGGGGCGTTAGGAACAACAGCCAGGCGCGGAGCGGGTGGACAGGGGTCAAAGCAACGAAGAGGCCCCAGCGGCGCGGCGAAAGAGGCGGAGGCAGGAAAGGGGAGGACGGATATACGGGGAGACGGGGACGCGGGCTGGTACGGCGTTGTACGGCGTTGTACGGCGGAGGCCTGTATGACGGAGGGAGGAAGTGAGAAAATATGGGGCGTGAAGATGCGGGACAGGGGGGCAAGGCTAGCAGGCGAGGAGACGGGATACCGGGGGGAGGCAGTGCGCGGTCCGGGCTGGTCGGATCCCCACAGCACTGCCACAGCGAGGACGGCGCCGCCACAGTGCGACGCCGGCGGCGAGGGACGCGGGGGAGAGCGGCGGTCCGGGCGGGGAGGGGTAGAAGGGGCTGTGGGAGGAGACAGTGTGCGAATGGCGGGTGCGCGGGTGGGCGAAGGGGCGGGGGGGGGGCGGAGAGCGTGGCGTCGGGAACAGTTTCCTAGGGGTGTTTCGGTTGCGGTTGGGGGGGTGTTGGGGGCGTGGAGGGGGCGGAGGGGCTAGCGCGGGATGAGGTGCGGAGGGAGGGAGGGGGCGCGGAGGGAAGCCGGCGGCGTATTACAAGTGCGGGGTACGCTGGGGCGACGGCGGCGGGCGCGGGCCGCCGGGACGGCGGCGGGGCGCCGGGGCTGGGGGCTGCGGCTGCGGTGGCTGCTGGACGCTGGGGGTGGGTGCTGTGGCTGCTGGACGCCGGGGCTGGGTGCTGCGGCTGCTGTGGCTGCTGGATGCCGGGGCTGGGTGCTGCGGCTGCTGTGGCTGCTGGACGCCGGGGCTGGGTGCTGCGGCTGCTGTGGCTGCTGGACGCCGGGGCCGGCAGGGGGGTCTGGGGCTGCTGGCTGGCCCGACGAGGTGTGGGCCCCGCCGCTGGTGGGCGCAGCGGCGGTCAGGTAGAGCGGAGCCGGCGGAGCGAGAGCGCGACGGGGCGGGCAGGGAGGGCAAAGGCGGCGTAAACCACGCCCACAGGGTCAGGCTGGGCCAGCAGCTGATCCTGAGCAGGCTGGCCAATGAAAGCCAGACGCTCGGCCAGGAGAGCGGTGAGGGCCGCCGGTTGTTGGAGCGGGTCGCCGCGAAGGATCCGGGAGATCCGCTGAGTTTGTGTAGGCCAGTTGCTGCGGAAAGCGGAGGTTGTGAGCGCGAGCGCACTCGCGACTTGGACGGCATGGTCGTCGGGAAGCTGGTCCGGAAGCGCTTGCATATGCGACGGCCGGGGACGCGTGGTGCAAACTAAAACCTAGAGTGCTTGCAATATGGTTTGATTTGAGGAAACGGGAGCGCCGGGGCGTAAGGTGCGGCGCGCGCGCGTACGGCTGGACGGCCCGATGAGAAGAACGGAGACTGTGGCACAAGAGTACCACAGCAGAGACACACACGGCCTCTGGCCGCCCCAGCCAGAGTTAGAGCCGCGCCAATTGACGCCCTCCTATTGGTTGGGGGGTTCGAGGGAAACCCGTGGATGTCCGAAAAAAATCGTTTAAAACAGAAGTTTTGAGATGCATGCGGGAGAACTGGGTTGGGGATACGAAAGCCGAAGGTCGTAATATGACCTTTGGCGGCTAAGCTATATCGGCTACGGCGAGACGAAAGGAAGCGAGGACCCCGCGCGACGCACGTAAACTTTTCGCAGAACCGGTTTTGGGCGCTATCAGGAGAACTGTGGGAGTTGGTGCGCTATGGGAGAGCGGACATCGCGGTCCGGTCCCAGTCCCAGTCCTAGTCGGAGTCCCAGTCCCGACCCGCCCGAATACCGACCAGATGCGTGAGGAAGCCGGTCATTACCAGAGAAGGTCCGCGGTCGTCCAGGAGAGGAGGCCGAAGCCGCGCCGCGCCGCCATGGGAGACGCGAAAGCCCAGACGCAGGTCCCGACGCCCGCAGACAAGAACGCAACGACTAGCAAAAAACTACCAGAACAGAGGACCAACCCAGCGGCGGAACTCACCTGACCAGGGCCCAGAGCGGGTGGGGAAGGCGGTCGACGCGAAGCATGCGGGCAAGGGGCAGCAGGGGGCGTTAGGAACAACAGCCAGGCGCGGAGCGGGTGGACAGGGAGCGTTAGGAACAACAGCCAGGCGCGGAGCGGGTGGACACGGGGGCGTTAGGAACAACAGCCAGGCGCGGAGCGGGTGGACACGGGGGGGGAGGGCGGCAAACGGTTTTTTCTCGCATCCACGGGTCTCCCTCGTGTGCCCTCGTGTACGCTCACGGGCGTCCTTCCGCCCCCCTCCTCCCGTTCCTCACGTGCCGGTCCAGGGAGGGCGGTGCGCCCTTCGCCGTGGTGATCCACCTGGTCATCCCCGGCACCCCGCTGCTGGGCATCGTGGCCACCTTCGTCACGGACCGCCACCCCTCGCAGCTGGGCAACCCCCCGGCTCACCCCATGGAGGACGACCACGACTGGGAGCCCTTCGACTTTGTGCTGCACAAGTGGGTGGAGGGGGGAGCTGGCGGCGAGGAAACCGGGGGTTTCGAGGAAGACCCGGGGGTGGTGGTATGGGCCGGGCTGGGCTGGGCTGGGATGGGATGGGCTGGGGTGCTGAACAAATGGGTGGCGGGGAGGGGCTTGGAAGGGAGTGTCACACCCTGGCGAATCCTGGCCCATGCTGCTCCTCCTCCCGCCGCCGCCATCATCGCCTACACCCCTGGACAGGTACATGAACGGCGCCACAGCCACTCGAAACCACATGCTCAAGCTCATCCCCCACATCGCCGACGGCTCCTGGATGATCAAGCAGAGTGTTGGCACCACACCGGTCATCCTGGGCAAGCAGCTGAGGACCATCTACTACGAGACTCCGCAGGTGGGGCGCAGGGGGAAGGGGGGGTGTAAGCACACGTTTAAGCCGTGTCCATTTGGGCACTTGATTAACATGAAGAGCGGGGGGTGATTGGCGTCGTCACTCAGTTCCTGCCTGCCTCCCTGCCTCCTCTATCTCTCGCCCACTCCGTGTCGTACGCACTGCCTTTTCTCTCGCCCATTTCGTGCCGTACACACTGCCTCCTCTCTCGCCCATTCCGTGCCGTACGCACTGCCTCCTCTCTCGCCCATTCCGTGCCGTATGCACGTCACCTTATGAAACGCAGTACATCGAGATTGACATCGACATCTCCGCCAACAACGTGGCGTCGTACGTGACGGGGCTGGTCCGCGGGGCCACTCGCTCGCTAGTGATCGACATGGGCTTCGTTCTGGAGGGTGAGCAGCGGCGGTCGGCTGGCGGTTGGCAGTTGGCCGTTTGTTCCGGTTCAGCGGTCTCGGGGAGAGGCGGATCATCAGCCGTCAGAGGTCGCATCCATACACGAGTTTTGCCTGAAACAACGAACACTAGGGATCGCGCCTAGTGCCGTACCATAGGCTGCACGCGCCACCCTCACCCCCCATAGGACGCTGCGCTTGGGGGGTAGCTCGCACGCTGGGACAATCCCATTCCTTAGTTCCTTTCCCACCAAGCTCTCCCACATCACACCCACTTTACAAAACAACGCCTCCCCACGTCCCGCTCCGCTTTCCCAAATACACGACCGCCCCTGTCCCCGCCCCGCTCTTTTCCTCCCCCGACCGCCCCTGTCCCCGCCTCGCTCTTTTCCTCCCCTCCCTACCCCGCTTGAAGGCACCACCCCCTGGGAGCTGCCCGAGGCCCTGCTGGGCACCCTGCGCCTCTACAACCTAGACACCCGTAACGCCAAGCTCATAGACGTCAGCAACGAGATCCCGCTGCGGCCATCCAACGTCGCGCCGCCCGAGCTCCTGCGGCAGACCCCCGGGTCGGTCGGCAGCCTCGGCATCCCCTCGATCGGCAGCCTCAACGGCGGCGGCAGCGTCGGCGGCGCCGCCGCCGCGAAGCTGGCGGGGGCCGGCAGCAGCGTCGGCGCCTCGGGGCTGCGCCGTCGAGGGAGCGGCTTGACCACCGACAGCGCTGTAGGTGGAGGTGGCAGTCCGGAGGCGCCGCCGTCGCACAATTCCCCCTAATAACACCCACCACCACCACCACCGCCACGCAAAACCCCGTAATCACCCGCTGCCTCCTCCGCACCCCCGAGGACCAACTGACAGCCCCCCTCGCGCGTCTGCTGCTTTCGCAGCCTTCGCCCTCCTCCCGGACCTTCGCATCAATCAGCGCCAGCGGTGCATCTAGCGCCACTTCCAACAAGCGCTGAGGCACTGACACTGACACCGACACTGACACCGACACTGGCACCGACACTGGCACCGACACTGGCACTGGCAGGCTGGCAGGCTGGCTGGCTGGCTGGCTGGTTGGCTGGCTGGCTGGCTGGCTGGCTGGTTGGCTGGCTGGCTGGCTGGCTGGCTGGCTGGCTGGCTGGGTCCTGCGCGACTTGGGGCCGGGCGAGCGGCCGGGCGGGCGGCCCGGACTGGCGGGTGGGAGGATTGCAGCACATCCGCTGGCAGCACCCTTGCACTGATGGCTGTTGCAGCCGCGGTGCGCGGTTGTTGTTGCTGTGCTACAGGCACGGCTGCGGTCGTGGGGTGCTGCTGCTAAAGTGTGGCAGGACGGAAGGGCGAGAGGGCGTGAGGGAAAGAGCTAGTAGGGAGGTAGGAGGAATAGGTGTATGGGCGACCGCGCGGCATGCGTGCGTGCGCCAGGCGCAAAGCAATTGCGCACCAGGGCGTGCGTCAGACGCTTTCCCGGCATATTTGATAAAAGCTCGACTGGGTCTAGGTTTGTTTTTAAATTTGAAAAGGAAGTCAGGCTGAGAGAGAGGGAGAGAGAGAGAGAGACAGAGAGGAGAACTGAGCGACTAGCACGGTACATTACTTGCTCAACTTAAAGCGTGTGCTGCAAAACCTTCGTCCGATGGCTGCGTCGCCGAAGCTGTTGATGGATGTGGCAGGAAGCAACTCGGCCTCCAAGAGCGGGTTCAAGGCCAAGCCGGGAGGGCTGCGGGGGCCTTTCTTTGGGCGGTTTTGTGCGGGGGCGCGGCGGGCGGGACGAGCAGGATTCTCGGGGCCGGCCAGGACGTACTGTGTGGCGTTTGGTGCGTCCCCGACAGAGCACTGCCAGGGGCCCAGCCCTGTAAAATAAATTGGCGATTGTGTGGTACCGGTAACCCACGGCGGCGCGCCGCCGCTTTCCGAATTTCCGTGATCCTCGTGTTCCAGCGCCCGGTACTGTTGCTTCCGGAGCCTCACCATGAGGCTCACGAGGTGTGCGCAGTGCGACCCGTATGGGGCTGGGGCTGCGTTGCGGCACCCTGGTTACTCGCTGTGCCGGCGCCGTACGGTGTGCCTGGTGCTTGCTTTTGCATGGATGGCTGTTTTGCCGCATCCGGATGGATGGACGCCCAAGTGCACGCGCTCGAAGGAAGGTTATGACGGTGGCCGTGCGTTTTGCTGCGGGCGCTTAAGAGCTGGGACAGGACAAAGCTGCTGTCGTGGCGTGCTGCAGCACCGGCATATGGCCTAGGCGGTGGTCGGGCTGAGTTGGCTCCCGATGACGGCAATTGGTGTTTCCGATGTTCCCTCTTGGCTGCACCTTCGCCCGAGATTATCGACCGGACGAACGACCCGAACATCTTACACTGTGGCTGAAGCTCCGTAACCTTTCTTGGCTGACCTAATTTGACGTTCAGTTGCCGACCATGATGGTGGCGGGGCCGGGGGCTGTGGTGCTGATGTTTGCGAAAGCTCGTTTGTGGGGGGCCTGGTGAAAACATTGGTGCCGGTACCTTCCTCCTTGGCCGGAAGTTATTGACTGGGACGGCTATTGGTGAGGAATACCAATGGGCAGGGAGGGTACGGAAACCCAAACATGTACGGCCTTCGAATAAGAACGGGTCACGTCTGATGTGCATTCTATGTGTTAATAAGGTGGAGCGCAGAAGGGCTGGTGTTGTGGTGTGGGGTTGCGCAGCGTTGCCCTCCCTCACCTCCCCCGTTCGGATCTGCTCTCGTTTACCCCGATCTGATTGATTGTGGACCCCAAAAGATATTTATAATCATCCTTTACACTTTGGAACAGCAGCAATCGGCAAGGACCTGAAATTGGCATGGCCGAAGCAGAAAAGGGGGGGTAGAAGTACTTGTTATGGTGGGTTCCTTACCGAGAAGCATAGGTAACACATCGCCGGGCACTGAAATAGACGAACGAAACAGAAACCCAGTCGCTCAGCACAAGACAAACCAGCAACTAATAAGGCACCAGTGAGCAGTACAGGGACGAAAACGTCAGCAGCCCGCACCCTGGTTTGTTCTTCTACCTGCATCTCTTTCGGTGTCAGGCGATGCGCCAGATGGTGCGTTTCCATGACCTTTTGCAGATATAACCGAATTCCAATACATTAATCATATGATTATACATACACACCTGATTATCCACGCATGCCCAGGGCCTGTGCCCCTACCTGCGTCCGAGTGGTGGTAGTAAGGACTACCGATTTTAGATAGTACATCAGACCTACCCAATTATACGACTGGTCAGATGCCGTACAACCAGTATTATGATGACGTAACTGTTACTGAACACCACACCTCATATCCAAAACCAGGCCCAGCGGTCCCCCCCGAGCCCGGGCTCAACGTCCTCCCAAGGACTCCATGATGGCTAAAGAAGCTCGCTTGTGGCCCCTAACGCCCACATGGGGACCTGGGGGGTCCACCGCATGGGGCTGCCTCCAGTCCTGCGGGAATGGACACTAAGGCGGGAATACGGGGGGCGCCAGCGTCCTGGCGCGCTGACGCAATCACCCCGGAGGGCGGGGGGCGCAATCACCCCGGAGGGCGGAGGGCGGGGGGCGCTCAATACGCGATCACCCCGCCCTCATCCACACGCCCCGGTCGGAGACGACGACGGAACGAACCTGCCAGCGAGCACGCAGCCGTGCCGCCGCAGGCAAACGCCCAGTCCCAAACGCAAAGCTCCTAAAGGGACCCTACCTCCGTCAAGCATGCCGTACTTGACCCCCAAACCCAGCCCAGCACATACATGCCCTACAGAATTCCCGAAGCCCGCCCATCGATCCCTCACCAAGCACATTATGGGATGTAGTAGTCCTGGCGGCTATTACTGCCATGGAGGTGGGGCGCCGTTTTATGGCCGCGGCCTTGAAAAGGGCGGGGGCTGGTGGTCCCCCTCTTACTCCGGGTAGTGGTCTTCTGGATCGCGCCGTTCGCCGTGGGGTGGTGGAGTTTTGGGCCCTTTTGAGGGGCTTTGCTGCGCTGGGGCTTCCCCAGAAAGGCTGGGATGCAGTGGGGCCTCGGCATCCTTTCTTGCGGGTTGTCGCCAATCGCCTTGTGTGCGGGGGACCGGCTGAGGTACTGGTGGATTCCTGATCGGCTCGGGTTGTCTTGGGGAGCGGGGTTTCCCGTGCTTCATACTTTCTGGCTATATAAGCGTGTTGAGCCCTGCTAGGGGTCCGTGCATTATGGGATGAGAGGTGGCGGGTTCCGATGTTTGCACCGTTGCGGCGCTTCACTGGTTCGTCGGGTGCTGGGCTGTTAGGTTGGTTGGCGGCCAGTTCCTGATAGGGGAGCCTCTAGTGCAAATTCCCCCTGGGGTGCTGGCTGCTGCTCTGTATGCCTACGGCCTGTCAACTTGGTGTTCTGGTGGTTTGCCTTTGTTTCGGTGCATGTCGGTATTTGTTTCCTCCGTCTCGTTCAGTGTCAGGCGATGCGCCCGATGGTTCTACCTCTTGGTCTGGAACCCACTGTAACCGTTACAACAAAAAAAAAATTACCTGGAAAGGGCTCCGTGATGGCCAAAGAAGCTCCTCCGTGGTGGCCGCCTGCTGTATGTCTAGCAGCGGCGGTGGCTAGCTTACGATGGCGGGAGCTGCTTGCCACCGCCGAACCGCGCGGTGATGCGGAGCTCCCCTGGAACGTAGGGTATCTGCGGGACACCATGGATGAGGACTGCTTGAGATGAGTTGTGATGACTGTCTATTACGCGCCAGCATCGTACGTATTCCAACCCGGCTACATGACCAAGTAATAACCCCCTCCTACGCTGCCAACATCCTGCATCTCTCTCATCCACTCTCTCCCCCCCAGAACCCGCTCTTGCGTACGTACCTTACGCTGTCGATGTTCACCAGCAGGGGGACAGCAGCAGGGGGCCAGCGATTACACTGCCAAGTAAGACGGCCGACCCTTGCAGGCGCCAATCCTCGCAGCGGGGAGCTCCGGCCGGCGCGCAGTCGTACGCAGGCTAGGTCTCGGGCGACGAGGAGCAGGAAAGCTCGGGCAATATACGGTGGGCAAATTGGAGTGGCAGGAGGTGGGGGCATGTAGCAGTAGTCAGAGACGGAATTCCTTCGTTGAGGCGGCAATGATAAATGTCGGAGGGTCCACAAACTTGCTAAAGCAGGGTAAGCGACGGACAACAACGGTAACCTGTACGTATGTGGCTTGGCACACGCACAGGGTACGCCGGGACGAAGGGCGGGGCAAGGCGTCCGCTGCACCGAAGGCTGAATTACTGCAAGCTGGCTGCTGATGAAGGCTGCGCGGTTGACTGACGGCTGGCTGAGGCTGAAGGGTGAGCTGGCTGGCTGAAGTGCTGGCTGGGCGGTGCAGCAGATACCTTGCCCCACCCTATCGATCCTCCACGGAAGCCGCGCGCGATGCGAGCAATGCAAGCCGAAAACGCAACCCAACGAAGGTTTCCCGAACCTAACCTTCCTAGTCGCCGGCCAAGTGGCCTGCCTGCCCTGGCCGTACCTCATCCCCAAACCGAAACACCCAGCCAGCGGCCACCTCCGTGCCCGGACTCAACTGCCTACCTTGCCGTGCAGGGTTCCAGATCGAATTGACGCTGCAGTCGAGCCTCGAAGTGTCGCCAGCAGCAGCAGCGGCGGTAGCGACGGCACGTCTCGTACGTCACCGCCGCATCACCAGCATCCGAAAGAAGCTCCGCCGCCTGTAATCCGATGGGAACATGGTTTTGGTTTAGTTAACATTGTGTGAGATTGCTTGTAACATGTATGGGTGACGCATCAGCACTGAACTTGGACACGTTAGAAGATGTGCAATGGACACGCGAGCAAGCAACAGGCAGCATCCTACTTAAGGTACCCAAAACCCTCGCGACTGGCAATCCAACGAAGTAACGTTTCCCGAACCTGACTTTCCTAGTCGCCGGCCAAGTTGCCTGCCTGCCCTGCCCGCTGCCGCACCTACCTGCAACGGACCACCACCAGGATGCCCATCCAGCTGATGATGCATGTGTAACAGTCCGTCGTGCCTGGACCTTCCCACATGGGAGAGCCGGCCCCACCGCCCACATGGGAGGGCCGGCCCTATTGCCCACATGGGAGAGCCAGCTAGCCCCTAACGCCCTCATGGAGACCTGGGGGGTCCGCCGCATGGGGCTACCTCCAGTCCTGCGGGGATGGACACTAAGGCGGGAATACGGGGGGCGCCAGCGTCCTGGCGCGCTGACGCAATCACCCCGGAGGCCACCTGTCAGGTTGGGTGCCCATCACTGCCGGCGTTCGACAGGGGTGCCCGGCTGCGCCCCTCCTCTACCTCGCTCCCGGCCAGGCCCTCCTCTCCTGGCTGCAGCACGAAGCCATCGGCATCTCCCTCGCCGACCTCCGCCTCACCGCCTCCCAGTACGCGGATGACTGCACCCCCCTCCTCCGGGATGCTGCGGATGTCCCCCGCTTCCTGGCGGCCATGGACACCTTCCACGCCGCGTCGGGCCAGCAGCTCAACCTCCGCAAAGTGAAGCTCCTGCCCCTGCCCGGTGGCCCCCGAGCCAGCCCTGCCGCCGCCCCGCCCCCCGCCTGCCCCACGGCCGCCAGTGCCCCTCCCCTCCCCCTCACCCCGGTGGCCGCTGCCGCCCCCCTGGCCGCCCCCGACGCCGGCCTGGCGCCCCGCCTCGCTGTCGTCCCCTCCGCCGCCACCCTCGGCATCACCTTCACCGCTGGCGCCCCTGGACCGTACCCTGTGGACCTCGACCGGGTCTACAGCCGTCTGCAGCGTGCTGCCACCCTGCCCCTCTCCGCCTTCGGCCGCGCCTTCGCCGCCTCGGGCTATGCCCTCAGCCGTGTCCTCTACCACATGGAGTTCGTCGGCCTCCCCCCCCCTGGCCTGCGGGCGGCCCTTCAGGCCACCACCGCCGCCTTCGTCGACCGCCGCTGCACCCCCGCCGCGCATCAGGCCCGCGCCAACCGTGTACCTGCCGGAGCCGGCCTGCTCTACCTCGCCCTGCCCCCTTCCGCCGGCGGCTTCGGCCTCCTCCCTCTCGAAGCCCACGTACGGGCTCGCCACGCCGTCCTGGCCGTGCGCGGCCTGGCCGGCGCGTGCGGCCTCCTGCCGTCCGCCCCCCAGTGACCCCAACTCCTCCTCGCCCTCCTGCGCCACGGCCACCCCGCGGCCCACCCCCTGTGCCTCCTGCCCCTTCACGGCGACGCCCGCACCACCGCCGCCCCGCTGGTGCTCGGTCGGCCCCTCCCACGGGGCTCCCCGGCCCTCGCCCAGCTGATTACGGCGCTCGCCCATCTCCCGCCCGCCACTATCCTGGACCCCACACTGGCCGCCCCGGGACCCTGGTGCTTCTCGGCGCCCCTCTGGGGCAACCCCCTCCTGGTCGACGCCACCGGCCGGGGCCTGGAGGCCGACTTCCCCGACCTCGCCCAGCTGCGTGGGCTTGATACCGTGGGTGTCGCCATCCAGTGCTACAATGCCCTGGGCCGGGTCCGGACGGCCCTCGCTGTCGCCGCTGCCGGGGGGCCCCCCGCCATGCGCTGTACCGAGTACCTGCGGCTCGACGTCCTCCGCGACGTCCTCCGCCTCTCCCCCGCCCACCCCGTCCCGGCCTCCATGCGGGATGGGGCCACGGGCCTGGCCCGCGTCGACGCCCTCGTTGGCCGCCTTCCCGCCACCTGGACCATCGCGGCCCTCCTCGTTCCCCGGCCGGGAGCCTCAAGGCTTGACCGGCTGTACGTGTCCACGTGTATGCTGCCATATGTGGTATCGTCCACTATTGAGACATCCACCCCGTCCGATCATAGGGTCGCGGTCGTCACCGTTCTACCGAGGGTGGCAAAAGGCAAAGGTCCAGGCATGCCACGGGTGCGCACACACTTCTTGGCATATGAAGACCTCCGGGAACAATTCGTAAACTGGGTGCAGGCGGAGGGCAGCCTCCGCCCCGGTGTAGCGGACCTGCCAGGACTGCTCGCTTGGTGGCCGACGTTCAAGCGGAGAATGGGGGCTCTAGCAGGGGCCCTTAACAGACAATGCCGGCTGCGACGGATGCGGCCTGGGGTCAGGTTGGAGGTGGCAGTTCAGGCGGCCAGGGCAGCGTTTGCAGACGTAGAGGAGGGCGCGGCTGAGGGGCCCCACACCTGGCAGGGTTTGGTGGCAGCGCAAGAAGAAGTGGCCGCAGCCGCCCGTGCGGTAGGGGCAGCCGATGCGCGTACGGCCAGGCTAGAGTGGCTGCGGGATGGGGAGCGCCCGAGCCGCGGGCTTACGGCGCTAGTCCAGCCTCCAAGGGCAAGACAGGCGGTGGTAGCGCTGCAGGATGGAACTGGGCGCCTTGTTACAGACGCAACACGACTGCCGCAAATGGTGGCGGAGTACTGGCGCGAGGTGTGCAGGGCACCGCCACATGTGTCATCGGAGGCGCGGGAGGAGGTCATTGCGGCCCTGCGAGCCCAGAATCTGCGTATTCCGGAGGCCCAGGCGTGTTGTGTAGGATCGCCTGAGATCTTGGTGGCTGAGGTAGCCGCAGTACTGAAGGCCGTCACCCCGGGCAAATCGCCAGGGTGGGATGGTATTCCCTCAGAGCTCTACAAAGCATGCCGTACGCAGATAGCACCGGTGTTGGCTGATGTCTTCACGGCAGTGGGTCAGTCAGGCCAGGTGCCCCCCGGGTTCTTGGATGGCGTGATCACAATCCTGTACTAGAACCGGGGAGCGCTTACGGCTCAGGGCAGCTATCGGCCTATTACCCTGCTGTGTACAGATTATAGGGTGTTGACTAAGGTGTTGGCCTCCAGGCTGGGACCGGTATTGGGAGGTGTTATCTCGCTCGAACAATCGGCTTTCCTGCCAAAGCGCCTTATTGGGGCCAATATACTGTTCCTGCGGCAGATTCCCCATCTCATGGCACAACAAGGTCGGTCGTGTGTGCTGGCTTTCCTGGACATTGCCAAAGCATACGATTCTGTGGACAGAGGCTTCCTGTATGAGGCGATGGAGGCGATGGGGGCGGGTGCGGGTTTGATGTCCTGGACACGGATCTTACTAACCGACACCAGGTCGTTGGCGGTGGTCAACGGGCACAAATCCCGCCTGGTCCCTATAGAGGCGGGGGTACGGCAAGGCTGCCCGCTAGCACCTCTGTTGTATCTGTTTGTAGCCCAAGCCCTCCTTTCCTGGTTACAGCAACGGGGGGTTGGCGTCCGGCTTGCGGTAGGGGCGGGCAACATAACCACCGCGGTGCAGTTTGCCGACGACACTCAGGTGCTGTTGGAGGGGCCAGCGGAAGTGCCGGCTTTCCTGGCGTCCATGGAGGTGTACGCTCAAGCCTCTGGGCAACAGCTGAACCTGGATAAGGTTGAGCTACTGCCAATTGGCTTCGAGGGACCTAGCCCGCATGACATGGGTGGGTTGAAGGTCGTAGCGTCGGCCACGGCGTTGAATCTGCCGTTTACTGACGAAGGGGGGTCCCCAATGTTGGACTGGGAGTCCCAAAGGGACAAGGTAGTAAGTAGGTTCTCGCGGATTGCAAGGCTACGCCTGTCCACGTTTGGCAGGGCGACAGCAGCCGCAGCATATGGGATGCACCGTGTCACCTGGCACATGGAGCATGGGGGCCTACCCCCAGACACCATAGTGGAAGGGTTAGAGCGGGTGGCGGCGAAGCTCATTGACCGGGATTTAGCCCCAGATGCTAGGGAGCGCCGAGCAACAGGTGTCCCACAGCGGCTGCTGGTCGGGCACCCATCCCTCGGGGGCTTTGGGGCCATTGCCCTCAAGGAGCACGTACGGGCGCGCTGGGCTGGTTGGGCCCTGCGTTTTGTATTGGCAATGGCGGGCCCCCGGGAGCGCCGGCCCCCATGGGTCAGCTGCCTTAGCATTTACCTGAGGGGGGTGCATCCGGCGTTTGGACCTCTGAATCTGCTCACAGCACAAGGCAGGGGTCCGTGGATGGGAGCGGACGAGATGCCGGCTGATATCCGACGGGTGATCACGGCGCTCGCGGCCTTGCCCCCGGTACAAGACATCGCTAGCGAGCCGCTGGTGCCAGGCCCGTGGTGTGTACACGTGCCGATCTGGGGCAACCCGCTCCTCCCAGCCTGCCAGTCTGGGCAGGTGGTGGTCGGCAGGAGGCCGGGCTTGGAATACTTACACCCAGAACTGGTGGGGTGCTGGGCCATTAAGACGTTGGGCGATGTTCTAGCGGCTCGTGATGCACTTCGGGACTTCTTAGTCGCGTCCGAGACGGCGGTGCAGACGGCATGGCCAGCGGGATGGCGGGGGCTCGTCGTCCGAGTCTTAGATCCGCGGTCAAGAGCAGCGAAGACGTTTCTGGGGCTTGATCGGTGGCGGGAATGTACGGGGGCGCTGGAAGCGTTGCTAGCTGAGGTGCCAACCCCGTGGAAGCAAGCAGCGGCACTGGTGATGCCGGTTTCCTCCCAGGGTATACCCCACGTTCTACCTGGGACAGAGGAAGTGGGGTCCATGCTCACCGCACGGTTGGGGTGGCGGTTGGGCGGGGGGGAGCCGCTGGCGCTGCGGGATATGACTGTTCGGGTTGGGACGGCTGTGCAATTGGTCGAGTTCGCGGACGCCCGGCGGGCCGCGCATGAGAAATTTGTGCGCGAAGCGCTGGGGGGGACCGGGCCTGTCCTGCCAGCGGCCCTGAATGCCTTGCAGCAAGTGTTCCGGCGGCTCTGGTCTGGCATGAAGTGGGAGCCGGCCTATAAGGAGGGATGGTGGCGGTTGGCTGTGGATGGGATCCCCCTCCTCGGGAACTCTCATATGCGGACGGCAGCAGCAGCCCCTTGTGGGTGCGGTGTGCCGGCTGGAGAGCCTCCAGGGGCGGGTACCCCCCGCTTACACCACTTTTGGTTCTGCCCGGTGGCTCAAGCAGTGACTGCCCAACTCGAGACCCAGCTCGGTGCAGGGGTGACACGGGCGCAAGTTTGGTTGGTGCAAGCACCTATCGGGGTACAGTCCTGCGTCTGGGATGTAGTAGTCCTGGCGGCTATTACTGCCATGGAGGTGGGGCGCCGTTTTATGGCCGCGGCCTTGAAAAGGGCGGGGGCTGGTGGTCCCCCTCTTACTCCGGGTAGTGGTCTTCTGGATCGCGCCGTTCGCCGTGGGGTGGTGGAGTTTTGGGCCCTTTTGAGGGGCTTTGCGGCGCTGGGGCTTCCCCAGAAAGGCTGGGATGCAGTGGGGCCTCGGCATCCTTTCTTGCGGGTTGTCGCCAATCGCCTTGTGTGCGGGGGACCGGCTGAGGTACTGGTGGATTCCTGATCGGCTCGGGTTGTCTTGGGGAGCGGGGTTTCCCGTGCTTCATACTTTCTGGCTATATAGGCGTGTTGAGCCCTGCTAGGGGTCCGTGCCTTATGGGATGAGAGGTGGCGGGTTCCGATGTTTGCATCGTTGCGGCGCTTCACTGGTTCGTCGGGTGCTGGGCTGTTAGGTTGGTTGGTGGCCAGTTCCTGATAGGGGAGCCTCTAGTGCAAATTCCCCCTGGGGTGCTGGCTGCTGCTCGGTATGCCTACGGCCTGTCAACTTGGTGTTCTGGTGGTTTGCCTTTGTTTCGGTGCATGTCGGTCTTTGTTTCCTCCGTCTTCTTCAGTGTCAGGCGATGCGCCCGATGGTTCTACCTCTTGGTCTGGAACCCACTGTAACCGTTACAACAACGGCACACATTTGGGAACGAATTGGGAGGGAGCTGCAGCGCCACAGGCGGGTGGTGGCAACAGCAGCACCACCCTTCCCAGTAAGCCAAACAGGGAAGGGCTGGCACCGTGTACATAACAACGAACGGGACCACATTCATTAAAAATAACGTGATCGGATGAATCGTTCCGCCATTGGACGCACACAGACGGGACGATAAAATGATACTGATGTAAGCAGCATGCGAGCAGACAGATTACACACGCCCTGACGTCTACACTGTACGTTGTTGCCTAAAACGATTTCATGGCTCTTTTTGTCTGCCCATGGTTTTGATTGTGACCAATCCTTAACAGACCAAACCAGAAAGAGATCAACCTGGACCAACCCAATGCCGCCGCAATCCACACAGGGAGGGCCGTGACCTCGTTCCCAGCCCTGCTGTGGCGGCATTGTGGAGGCTCTGATTCCCCGCCGGAGGTGCGTACAAACGCAACAGCCCGTATGGCTGATTTCGAGATTCAACTAACCAACTTTTGCGCCCTGCGAGCGTCTGTAATGACCGCATGACACCAACGGCCGTTAGTTCGTGCATTCTCAAACTGCATTACTAAAGAGCTAAACACGAGTTACTTGTAACTTGTATATTGCTATCTAGTAGTGATGGTACAATACCCATCTGGGAAAGCCAGTGCGTCGCCGCAGTTCCCTGCGCCTCGAGACAGCAGGATCCGAGGCGACGGGGTCCGAGACGACAGGGTCCGAGCGAGGCGACAGGGTCCGAGACGGCAGGGTCCGAGGCGACAGGGTCCGAGGCGACAGGGTCCGAGACGACAGGGTCTGAGACGGCAGGGTCCGAGACGGCAGGGTCCGAGGCGACAGGGTCCGAGGCGACAGGGTCCGAGGCGACAGGGTCCGAGGCGACAGGGTTCGAGGCGACAGGTTCTGAGACGACAGGGTCCGAGACGGCAGGGTCCGAGACGGCAGGGTCTGAGACGGCAGGGTCCGAGACGACAGGGTCCGAGACGACAGGGTCCGAGGCGACAGGGTCCGAGATTCGTTGCCATCGCACGCCATGGGCGGGGGGGTTGGAAACACTCCAACAGGCTTGCACCCAGAGCCGCCGCACTCACTCCGTTCCATCCTGCGTCCTTGCACGCAAGGCTTTGCTCTCTGCAAGCGACACCTTAACGAGTACTGCCCACCACAATCAAAATAATCCCAATTAGTTCTCTCGCTCAGACGTCATCAATTCCACAAGCATAGCCGCCCTCTTTTGGGTTCAGGCTATTTTTCTGTGCAGACGCTTTCTCCCGTCCTAGTAAATTGCTGGACCGCAGCAGCCCAAGGATCTAGTCAGCGCGCGATACATAACCCCAAAGCATGCACCCAACGCTAGCTTGAACATAACATCAGCGCCCAAGGCTGACCCCCATCTAACCTAACACCAACCAGCGCCAGTCCCATTTCTGGCATCTGCACCGCCCGGTCATATCCGGTGAGTGCACAATGAATGGCACCAACCCCACCGCCGCGCTGCACTGCAACGGCGACCTTGCCTCTGCGATCCTTCCGGCCACGGACACCCCCGGGGCCATGGCCCCGGCCACGGACCAACGGATACCGTTGGCGGTTGGGCCGAGGACGATCTGTCAGGTCGCTTGGGACACAGTTTAGTTCGTCGCTCACGGCGGGTGACAAATCACCGCACCACACCGCACGAGCGTGCCCCGCTGATGAATGGCCTCGAGCTGGGCCTGAGCCCATCCAAGCAGATGCACCGCCTCAGCACCGACCGGTGCCCCCAACCCTAACACCCCCCCCATGGTACAGTATACGTAACCTTCAACGGCCAAGTGCGTGATGGTACCGCGGGTCGGCCCCACATCCTTGGTTCCGTGCGGCACGTCCTGTTGCGCGCCCCACCTGAGCCTTATAGCCACGCCCGAACACAACCAAGCAACTCGCTCTCCTGCGTCAACGAGGACTTTTTGGGAGGGGAAGACGGGGAGGGTCAAGGATCCATCGTGCCCTGGGTGGTAATTCCAATGCACGTCCAAGTGCCACTCGTCTTAGTCCACCAAAGCTACATCCCGCTGGCGGGGCCATACCACCAAACATCATGGCCTCAAATAACAGGGCCGCTACCTCTCATGCCCCTATGGACGGAGCCGCATCAACGCATGGGACCAGACTCCGCCCCCCTGCCACGTTCTTCCGCAGGCCGACAGTGGGCACCCTCGCTCGGCGCAACCACTCGAAACCCACCAGCGTGCACGCCGCGGCAGCCACATTCGGTATCCTAGCACTGATGGGATTCCAAACTTTAGGAGCATTTACTTCCACCTGGGTATGCCTGCGATTGTATCATAGCATGACGTCGGCCTTATCAACAGTCACGCGAAGGAGCCCTGCACTGCGGCCAGTCAGCCGCAGCGCTCGCTGAAGTTCGTTGAAAAGAACGAGGAATGTGCGCAATGCGATTATCCATTTGATTGCCACCAGTACCCGTACCGAAGTCCGTGCGTTCATCCGCCGGTTGGGCGCCATTGGTGCGCAGCCAGCAGCGAGCCACAGAACGCCTCCCAACCGCAACCCAAAAAGGGCGAGCACCTCTCCCAGCAATCGGCTGGTATACCTACAAAACCCCCGGGCCACTCCAGCCTGGACAACGAAATTGGAGGTACGCTTTTGCCGCCTGAGCGAGAGCCACAGGCGACGGCACTTGCGGTTCGCTCGACGCGCGGCCCATTGCACCACCGCACGCGCCAATATGTTTGTGCGTTTTCTTGTTGTTCCGAACATACCGCACCATAAGCGGCGGCCCCCGCCAGCCTTACTCTGGTGCACGGCATGGGCTAGTACGGCTGCATACCAACTCCGTACCGGCTTCGTACGGCTGTTTACGAGCTGTTTCCCGGCCAATTGCCTGCTGTGCGGTATGGCATGGCCACCACAGCCCGCGCTCTAGCTAGAGAAGGCGGCGGCGGGCGCGGGGGCGGCAGCGCTCCACACTTACCGCGTTTGTACGCAACACGAGAGCAATGTATACAAAATGTTTAACAGATAACGCAGCACGCTCGCTCCCTCATTCCCCCGTGCGCCGCAGCCTCGGTACCCCTGCCCTCCAAAGGGGCGGTGGCAGCGGCGGCGGCGGCCATGGCGCCGGGCGGTGGCGCAGCGGCGCGGCCCTCTCCAGCCGCTGGTGGCGGCGCACGCGCCTCGGACTCCGGCTCTGCGGCAATCCCGCCATCCGCATCGCTCCCGCTTCGCCGGTGGTTGGCCCTGAAAGTATCGTCAGTCCCACTTCGCGGGTTCCCGCCCTGGCCCACACCCGTGCAGTCGGCCGTGGTGAGACTCTGTGACGGCGCCGCCGCCGCCGCCGCTTCCCGCATTTCCCCTGCCGGAGTGGTGGAGGACAGGATGGACCGACGCCGGCTGTCGTACAGCTGCGAAGAGAGTTTGTTGGGAGGGCTCGCAGCAGCCGGAGCAACTCCCGGCTGCCCCTGCTCCCCCGGCTGCCGAAGCTGCTGTCGGGGCTGCGGCGGCGGCGGTGGCGGCGTCTCGGTTGCAACGCATGACACGACAAGCTGCGACTGGTCCTGAGCAGGTTCTGAGCGGTCAGACGACGCAAGGCACTGAAGCGCGCGACCCGTGGGTCGGCCGCCACGCGCCTTGGCGGCCCTTGCAACCATGGGGCTGGTGCCGGGCTGAGAGTTGAGGACAGCGCCGGAGGCGGTGGCTCCAGGGGAGGCCCCAGAGGCGGTGGCGAAGGTCCAGCGAGACCAGCCTTCGGAGCCGAAGGCGCCCACGGGCGTTGCAGTGGTGGCAACGCTGGGGGCCGTGGTGGTGAGGCTCAGCATGCGCAGCCTGAATCCCTGTGCTATCGTACGGCAGGTGGATATCGATGCCGCGGTGTCGCCACACGTGACCTGGCTCTGGTGGCTGGGCTGCTGGGACAGGTCCGGCGACAGTGGGTTGTCGTACGTCTGCATTGAGGGATGGCCGCCGCCGAAGGCGACAGCGGGCATCTCCGGCTCGGCAGGCCCCCCCCTGGAGGCTCCGGCTGCAGGGGTCTCGGGCGTGGGGCTCACCACGTTGCTGCGGGTATTGCTGCGAGAGAGGGTATTCGCGACCCGGCCGCCACCAACGCCGCCGCCGCCAATACCGCCGCCAACACCGCCGCCAACGCCGCCGCTGATGCCATCATGATTGCCGTACAAGATATCCCGCAGGACAGAAACCACCTACGCGGTCACGGCAGGGGCAGGGGTATCAGGGGGATTCCGATCAGCACAGGCAGGAGAGCGCCAGAGTCTCGGGTAATTGCGGGCGGGGCATGGACGTGAGGAGACCCGTTCAGTTGGGGTTCTTGAGGCCGAGAACATGTTCGGGAGGCTGGGGCAAGCTGTTGCGTGGCAACGGCGGCAACGGAAGTGACAGGTGTCTTGTGGCCAGCCAGAGGGAACTGTTCAAGTGGTTTGGGGGCCGTCAAGGGGGTTTGGGGGCAGTCAAGGGGGCTTGGGGTTGGTCAAGGGGTTTGGAGGGGAGCAAGGCCTTACCTCAGCCATGGCGGGTCGCTCCAGGGGGTCCGCATGCCAGCACGCGCGGATGAGGGAAGCGACCCGTGGGTCGATGGACGCTGGCATCAGCGGCCTCCGCCCCTCGACGAGCATCCTGTGCGGATGGTCGAACGGAGCGGAGGGGGAAGTCAGGAGGACATACAGTGTGGCGGACCAAATCGCTATCATAGGTCAGCACACACCTGAGTCCTGCATAAATATTCCCACACGTATAACCCACCTAGGGAAGCGCCTCACGCCCCTCCCCCTCCAGCAGGTCTGGGTAGAGCGTTTCGGCGATCTTCCCATTTCGGTCTGGGTAGCAGCCCCCGGTCAACGCCAGGCCCGGCTATCTAGACAAGTAGCACACGCGCACAGCTCAGGTTAGATCACAGCTCCGCGCCGCACCGAACGTCACCACACACATACACACACACGAAATGCTTCACACACAAGAATTGCTCAAGCTTGCACCTGCCGCTATGTGTCCGAAGACAACGCGCCAGCTGTTATACCGGTTCCCATGTCGTTTATGCCTGTATTTATGCCCCCCCCCTCCCCCCAAAAACACACACATACACACCTGGTGAATCCCAGTCCGTCGCGGCCCTGGTGCGTCCTGCTGATGAGTGTCCGGCTCATCATCTCGAAGAACGTCACAGCGAAGCTAAATACATCCGCCTGGGCACACAAGGGGAGGGAGGGGGAAGGAGGAGCAGGAGGGGGAAGGAGGAGCAGGAGGGGGAAGGAGGAGCAGGAGGGGGGAATGTAAGGTTTGCGGGCCCTCAAACGGGTTCCTCGAGGATTCAGGAGGTGGTCGGAGGGAGGCCCGCGCGCAGCGCATGAGAGAAGGGGGAACGGCGTGGGAAGGGGCGAGGGGGTAAAGGGGCCAAGAGAGGGGCGGGCCGGGCCCATACGTGCGGTTGGAAGATTCTGGTGTAGGCCGCACGGGGGGCATGGGGAGCCGAGGTACGGCGGCCCGCCACAAACAACCTCCGCTTCGCACAGCCCTGCTGCGTCATACCTTTTCGTTGTACGGCTGCTCCTGCGCCACCTCCGGACTCATGTAGATGCTGGACCCGCACTGGCCTGCGGAGGGGGCGGAGGGGTGTTGAGGGGTTTGGGGAGTGGGGCAGCAGGAGGGGTGTTGAGGGGTTTGGGGAGTGGGGCAGCAGGAGGGGTGCTGAGGGGTTTGGGGAGTGGGGCAGCAGGAGGGGTGTTGAGGGGTTTGGGGAGTAGTGCGGCGGCAGGAGGGGGTATCAGGCAGGTAGGTAGGCGGGAGGGTCAGGTCTCCCAGCTGCAACCCCGCCATAGACGCAGCGCGCTAAATAAAGAGAACCATGGCTAGGGAATTCCTGCACATGGTATCGTCGAGAACCCCCAGCAGAAGCTCGATCAAGCACGGCATGACAGGATCAGACAAAGTCATATTCTGGCAGAGCCCCACTACCGCCAGCACGCGCTCCCAAACCAGCATCTACACCCGCCGACAGTCACCGCACTCGCGCCCGTCCACCTTACCGCTCAGCGGAAACACGCGCTCCAGGAAGGGGATCTCGATTAGATCGGCCCCACCGAAGGACGCCGTGACGCCGCTGCGCCTGGAGGCCATGCTCCCAACGCCGAAAGAGTACGACCTGGGTTTCTGCCCGATGGGCACGTGGCGGTTTAGGTGGTTGTGAGAGGTGCCCCTCGGCGTCGTCGCCGCACGTACGACAGCGGCGCCGCTGGCAAGCGGCGACTCGGCGAATGCGGGCGTGGCGAGCGCGGCGGCGGTTGCCGGGTTGGTGGCGGAATGACCCCGCCCGAATGACGGCGGTACGGCAGCGGGCGTCCTAAGCAGGGGAAGGCGTGCGATTGGGTGAGGTTGGGCAGGTAGGGCGGGGTTGGGGGTTGGGGGTTGGGGGTTGGGGGTTGGGGGTTGGGGGTGGGGGTGGGGGTTGGGGTCGGGGTTGGGGTTGGGGGTTGCATGGGGTCGATGGGAGGGAGGAAGTTTCGAGCCGTCGTGAGCAGTTTCGACGCAGCTGAGACGGGGGCCGTGAGGATGCGGACCTCGAAGGAGGACTGACGCACCAGGAGCTGTCCTGCTTCGACCCGTCGGATGCCGTCAAAGGACGCCGCGTGGGGGAGGGAGGGGAACCGCCAGCCGGCTCCATAGCACGTAATCCAATTAACCTCGTCCCGGTTTGTCATACATCGGCTCCCCCTACTTGCCGTACCCCACCCGCACTAGTTCCCTTCCATTTCCTTCCCTTCCATGTTTCACGTAGCGGTACTAGACCCTTGCCCCCACCCAACCACGGGACATCCACGGGTTTCCCTCGAACCCAACCATCCAACCACCCAACCACCTAACCTAACCACCCAACCACTCAACCTCCCACGTTGGCACTCGCTTATCCCGGCGCGCACTCACGCACTCACCTTTCAGCATCGTACATCTCGGTGACAGCACATGCAGCAGCAGCCGGAGCCTGCGCCTCATCCACCGCAACAGTGCCACCTTCAGCGGCCGAAGCCTCGGCGGCGGCCCCCGCCCCCAGCCTCGGGCAGGACATGCGCCTCGCCAGCCGTTGGCGGTTCAACCAACCCTGAAGCGCCCAGCCGGGGCTTCCCATCGAGGGGACATGAGGCACGGGGCTGGTCGAGGGGTCGGTCACCTCCCGAGTACGACCACGGGCGGGGGATAGGGGGCCCGGGTTCTGCACTTCCGACAGTGGCCTGCTCGACAGGGCCTGGGTCGGGGGGTAAGGACGCAGGGGCAAGGCGACGAGACATGAGTGCTAGGGGTTAACAATGCCCAGGTGATCTAGTGTCAGTTCTTAGGGTGATGTCAGCTCTTTGGGTGGTGTCCGTTCTTAGGGTGATGTCAGGGTTTAGAGAGTCAGGGTTGAGAGTACCAGGGTTGCACGTGATTACCTCCCGGCCGCGTCCCCGCAGCGCCCCCGGCGACGACATTCCCTCCCATTAAAACACACACAGCGTGACGGTCGTGTCGCGCCCCCGCCTGCCTCCCCGACCCCTGACTGCCTGCGCCCCCGCCTGCCGACCTGCCTCCGCCCCAGCTCACCTCCACGCCGACTCCGTGCGGAATGCCTGGCGCCTCCATCCCCGGAGTACCGCCATATTTGCCCTGCTGCTGTTGTTGTTGTTGTTGTTGCTGCTGTTGCTGCTGCTGCTGCTGCTGCTGCTGCTGCTGCTGCGGTTGCTGTCGGTTGCTATTCGATAGCATATGGGCTGTACGGAATGGAGAGACGAGCTGCGCCTGCTGGCGCTGTCCCTGGGTGCCGTACGACGCCGCCACTGCCGCCACAGCGGCGGACGCCGCCGCCGAGCCCATAGAGGACGTCCGCGCGAAGCGGCTGCACGCCAGCGCCGCCGCACCGCCGCCGCCGGCGGCTCCGAAACCCGTCGGGCTGTACGGCCGCTGCGGCGGCTCCAATCCGGAGTGCGGCGTCGCCATCTGCGACGCCCCGCTGGCGGAGCTGGCGGGGCCGCTCGAGAAGGCATCGCCTTCGGCTGTGACTCGCAGCCGCTCGCAGGTCTTAAGCAGTGACGGCGGCAGCAGGAGGCTGCCGTCTTCGCTCATCCGCGGCGTGTGGAAGATCCCCGAGCTGGAGGCGTGAGCCACTTGGGATGACACGCGAAGCATGGGGCGGTGTTCGTCAGGACGGATCACCTGCGTACGACGCACATGCAGTACGACGAACGATATTTTTCGCTTCGTTCGGGGTCCTGGTAATCGGCTATTTTTTTCCAATGCCGGACTGTAACTACTGGTAACACCTATGGGCAAACATGAGCGCGCGCGTTTGGTGGCGTAGAGCCGGCCAAGCGGAAGTGGCCGCACGGCCGTGTATGACGTAATGCTGTTGATGGTCGGAACAAATAAACCGTTCGAGTTATTAGGATCGCGGAACAGGCAGTGGCGCCCTTTTGAGGGCCAGCACCTGCATTAGTTTCCCGCTCAGCAGTGTAATCTCAAGAAGACACGATCATTAGTCCAGGCGACCCACGCGTGTGTTTGTGCGTGTGGGTTGGGTGTTACATTAATAGAACCGATAATAACGCGACTGGAGAGGGGTTGGGGGAAGAGGGGGGCCCAGCGACGCGACAAAGAAAGGAAGAGCAACCTCGAAGAGGATCCCGGCATATGGCGGCGCTCGGCGCTTATCTTGGCATATATATATTTTTTATATTGCTAGGGCGGGCCGGTGAGGATTGCTAGGGCGGGCCGGTGAAACCCAACCAACCAACCAACCGTGCAACCAACAACGGACTGACTTTATACAGTCCCAACCGACCTGGTGGAGCCCAAAGTCGCACAGCTTTGCTTGCAGTCGGACTTTGGGGCCCTGCCAGTGGCTGCGGCCGGGTTCGGCGCCGAGCAACACGTTGGCGGGTTTGACGTCTGCAAGGAGGGGAATGGGAACGAGGAACGGGGGGCCGGCGGTTGCAAGTTGCAATACGTACGGGCGGGCAACGGTGACGGTGACGTCGCACATGCGTCGCACATGGCATACCGGTAGTGTGTGGCTTTGCCGGCGTGCCCAGAGCGCGGGGCTTGGCTCCGAAATTGGGTTGGATTTGGATTTGGATTGGATTTGGGTTTGGGTCATTGGATTTGGATTTGGATATGGATTTGGGTTTGTTTGTGCATCATTTACATAGACATTGTTATCATGAGGCTCTAAGACATTGACATAATGCGGCTCCGAGAGGAGGCCCGTGGAGAAAGGGGCTTCGATGAAACTATGGGAGACAAAACAAAAGAGGTTGGGGCGCGGCAGCTGGTAGGTGGGCGCTGTTGCTTGCTTTCAACTCCTACTAGTGAAGACCGGCTGCTCCATCCAGAGGGCACCAGGCAGAGCTTGGGGCAGATCCTGCAGTTCAGCGCCCCCCTGCCTCTGTCCCCCCGGCACCCTGCCCCTGCCGACCTCGGTGGATGACGACTGGGTCACGCTGATGGAGGTACATGAGCGCCTCCGCCACCTGTGGGCCGGGTTGGGGCGATGGGGAGTGTCCCGTGGGTCGGCGGCGGGGAGACATGTGGGAATCAATGCGGGAGATGTCGGCATCAGCCCCATTCGGCGGCACGCGTTCATTCTTGCCCCAATCCCATCCAATCCATGGCAGCCGCCGGTCCCTGCCCTCCACAAAACGAAAGCCCTTCTCCCGCTAATAATCCTACCTCTTCCGTACACATTCCGGACCCGTGCTCGGCAGACCTACGGGTTTCCTCTCAACCCCTATGTCGGCCGCACCTGCAGCAACCAGGTGAGTGCCTCCGTGTCCGAGTATAATTGCTCCTTGGGCGACTTCATCTGCCTGTCCACCATATCCAGCAGGGATCCCCCCTGGAGCGAGGGAGGGATGGGCAAGGTAGGGGGAGGAAGAGGAGGGAGGGGCGGGTTGTAGTGGGTAAGGCAGTTGCAAGCCATGGGACTCAGGAGGCGGGAGGCAGGTGGCGAGCGAGGCGGTTGCTATGGACGGATGGGCGCTGCAGAGCTTGCATTCCCTCCGCTGTCGGCTGCCCCAATCCGGCCCGCTTCGTCCCTCCGATCCCCGGGCCCTTCCCATCGTGCTTCTCCCTTCTCTCCTCTCGCGGCCTAAAGCAATGCCCCTTGCTCTCCCCCCCCCGAGGGTCCACGGGTTCCCTTGGTCTATTATTGTAACCCCGAGGGTCCACGGGTTCCCTTGGTACTTCACCTCCCCCCACCGGTCTTTATGCCACCCCAGCCAACCCCTTCGTTGCCCCCCTGCCTCCGCACCTCCAGAAAGTCCATCACCAGCGCGTGTGTACTTTGGTTCCCCACCGTCACCTGGCACATTGCCCGACATCTCACGATATGGCTGCGGGCGGCGAGGCAGGCGGGGGAGGGGGGGGTCACGGGGTCTGGGATGGGGCCCGGCTGACGACGACACGTGGATTGCCAGACACCAAACGAGGGTGGGAAAAAAGACGAGCGAGGGCAGAGGGAAGAGAGCTGCGTGGGGGCCGACACGCACCTTATAAACTGCGCAGCAGCCTTCTCAGATGCACATGCAAGGGGTCACCATGTTCAGAGGAAAAATAAAGGGCGGGGCCCGCACCCCACGCTCCGCACACCGCACCCGTGCCTGCGCCCTCTGGCTGGAGCCCTCGCTCATCGTCCCTCACGACTGAATTCTGCGAATTTCCGGCCTCTCCCGTCCTATCCTGCCTCTCCCTTTCCTCCCTCGTCCCCTCCAATAATGCTTAGATAGGCACTCACGGGTGATTGATGACTGATAACAGATTGGCCTCCCGTAGCAGCATGGACGTCACTAGACGGTGGGACACGTATTCCGGGCGCAGCACCTGCATGAGGCGCACCGCGCACCACTAGATCACCCGCCGCGTGATAGTCATACATGTGAACGCATTCTTCAAAAACGTATATGCTGAGAGGGCGAGGGCGGGTCGGAGCGGGCGGGGGGGAAGATGCCGGGCAGCAGGAACAGAGCTAGCTCCGTGCGGCTGAGCGAACGCAACGAAGGGCTGATGCATGCGGGCGGCCATAGATCGACTGGAACAGTCAGCGTATGCAGCGTGGCATTGCTCATGTTTGCTTGAGGGCGCAAAACTCCTCTATCTATCTCCCACTTATGCCGCCCTCGTGAGCTGCCTGGTATTGCAACGCACGCGCGCATGCCGTGGAGTTCCGAAGTTATTGGGCTTTCATCAAAGCCGCCGAGGATTACTCCCCTTGCTCTGCAATCCTCCATGCATGTCATTCTCTAGAGCTAGCGCAAGCTGATGCTTGATGAGATAAAACATCGCTGCCGTTGTGTGGCCGTGCGTGCACACGTTAGCCCTACCTTACTTCACGGACGTGAAGCCTTACCTTCACCGCAACGATGTTCGACTGATGGAGCGCTTTACGCACTGTGGCGAAAGAGCCCTGGCCCAATAGACGACCCAGCTTAAGCTTAATCGGGGCGCCAACCAAAAGGTTCGATGATACTGGCTGGGAGACTTCAGCCGTGAACCGCGCATGGGCTTCAATAGGTCCCTGAACATGCCCCGAGGCCTGGACTGCCGACAATGCTTCATCGTCTTGTGCGCCGCTCTCTCCTAGAGCTCCCATAGCGACGTTCGGTCCAGCCACTCGTCCTCCTTCCGCATCAATGCAGCTGTGGTGCTCTAGCATCTTCGCTGCACCCCAAAATATTTATTATTAGGCTAGGGCACTATTGGCTAATGTTGAGTCGTGGGGACGGACGGCAAGCGAGTGCCGTCCCAGCTTGGCACTCCACGCATGTGCCAATGCGAAGAAGTTAACATGCGTTACTGTCACATGCTCGACCAGTTATACCTAATTGGTCGGAGTGACGTGTGGCAGCCTCCTTTACGGCGACATAGATGACGATATCCCATAGCGATTAAGGAATGTTTTATTAGCCAACTTAATTTGCTTCCGTCACACGATTGTAGGAGGCGCTCTTACCATACAACTACGTACCGTTTCTAAAGCGTTACGAAGTACGGTTACCCACCTTCGCACTGGGACGGAATATGTAACTCCGATATTGCAATTAATGGGTGTTCTTGCCTTTTTCAAACTCGAACTTGTACATGCACATGTCCGGCGGCTGCAGGCAATCCTGCTCGTGCATTCAACCCTCCAAACCGTTACGGACTGACACATATTTAAAAAGTAATAACAGCTTGGCATAGTTATCATGGACTATACGTGTTACTTTCTCCAGCAATCTGCTGCCTTGGAAGTTGAAAGTTGGGCGTGTGTAAATGGTTTGTACTGGTACCGCCGCCGACTGAAGCCGAACAGGACATGGTTAAGAATCGTTTTTGTGCACGATGAGGTAGCTGTATATAATTCTGTATGATGTGATATAATGTCATACCGAGCGTAAATAAAGCTATCGCCTCAATTCCGTCGTTGTATGTAGTACAGCCTCGTGAGCCTCTGAGCGGCAGCTTGCCTGAAGTGGCCATATGCTGCATCACCATGGCTGTGATTAGGAGCCCAAAGCTTCGAAGCCACAGCTCGGCTGCGAACAAAAACCTGACGACTCGTCGGTAAGTGTGATGCAGCCTGATGCAGCACCCAAGCTAACCAATACGAAGGGGTGCGGGTAAAACGTATTATCGTATGCAGCAATGTGTGTAAACTATTTGTACGGGGCTCGGGGAGCCCTCATGCTAAGTTTCCACAGATTTGGGGCTCATCGCGGAACCTTAGAGACAAGATCAATCATAGTAGAGAGCCACACTTGGTACGCTTTTGTAGCTTCTGCTGGTGCGTCCTGACCGGGGTCTGCTATTTCTCACCAAGCCCAGTCCCTGTGCGAACGAGAAGTTCAGGGAATGTAACCATTGTTTTGCTGTAATCGGAAAGACGGGTGCCCGTCTTTTTGGCGAAGCAGATGGTCGTGTTATTTTCGGCTTAGTATGCGTGGAATGGAAGGGCGTATGGAGGCTGGGATCACGTGCTGTCCTTGACTTACCATGCCAGCTGTGGCGACAGTAGCATGCAGCGCCACCGGAAATGTCAGCATAATAATAATGCCAGCATAGTACTAGACGCTTTGTCGCCTGTGGGTGCGGGGAGCTTCCTGGGGCCGGCGCCGGCCCGGTGTCCCCTCGCCTGCACCACTCCTGGCATTACCCCGTCGCTTGTGCGGTGGTCGGTGCGCCCGAAGAGCACCTTGCGGTCCTGTCTGCCCCGGGCTGTCGGTCGCTCGTGGTCGGCAGGTAGGTGCCCCCGCTGGCCCGTGTGGGACTGTATGGCTGGCTGGTGCAAGTCGCCCTGGCCGCTCTCCCAGCTTGCATATGGTGAGGCCCGGACTTATTGTGCTGGGTTCTCCAGGGCTTGAAGACACGGAAACATTCTACTAAAGGTGGCCGTTCTGCATACCGCCAGGTGGAAATGCCGCCCGTTCGCGGCTGTTTCTCCGGTCATTTTACTAACTTTTGCGCGCGGCCTTCCAGCACCCGCTCTTAACCTCTGTGTACTGGGGCCTTCCGTTGTGCACTCGGCCAGGCGGAAATAATGCAGTTCGTCTCGGTTGTTTCTCCGGCCACTATTCTCCGGCATCGGCGGTAGAATATACGGGCTCGGTGCTCTTTACACACGGTCTCGGCCCTCTTCATGTACGGGCTCGGCTTTTTTAGCAGGTCGTGGCATGACGCGCATCCTCCGCGCGACCTTCCAGTCTCAAGTCCTTCCCTCCGTCCATTTCCTGAACTGAAGCTACGCGCGGCGTTCTTGTTTCATTCAGCTGTGATTTCGTCGCCCTCATCTGCGACGATATACCCCAAAGCGTGCCGGAGCTGCCGTGCCTACCAGGAATGCGCCGCTGCAGGCGCCTGGATTGCTTTGCCCCTCTTGTCCGCGTATATTGCATGCGCTTCGTTCCTTCGTGTTCCTCTTACCACCTTGTCTCGTCTTGTCAGCATGCCATGGACGGAGATGGACTCTCACGCCACGGCGGGGGTTCTCGCCCACAAACACACAATCTCGTTGCGTTCGCATTTAAGGACTGCATGCATGTTAAGCGTGGAACATTCTTACCCATTTTACCCATATTAGAAGTAAAACGCCGACGAAATGAAGCGGTGTGAAACTTCAGGCAGGGATCCCTCAACCGGAATATATCCTAGTAGCGGATGGTAGGGGCCGGACCTGGCCTGAAGTATCGCTTACTTCCAGGGCGCCCCCTTACCTCCAGTGACCGCATCGCTTGTACTGCAGTAACATATCCACTTAGACACTCCGCATCGACGCACTTAGAACGTTGACCGCAGTAGATCACGCACAGTGACACGACACCCCTGCGTTGATTGACTAACTGTTGGACATTTGGGATGATAGAAGTGCGCATTGCGAAGTATAGAAAGGATAACTCGCAGGTCACTTGGGGGCCCGTTTGTGAAAATCGCAGGCTAGTTAGAGGGCCGTGCGTGGAAACGGTGTTTTTAATTCCTCGCAAACATGAAAAGCCGTGAAACCTCCCAGGCGAACGGCGCGTGTTTATGGGCAGATAAAAGCATAGAACACAACGGCGGTTGCCTGGCACATGGGGCGATGCCCCCAAGCCGGCCCGTGGGCCGCTTGCTGTTCCACCGCTATGTAACGTGGCCTCAAAGGAAACAGGGAAAACGTTACAGCTATGGGAATAGCAGTCGGGTGGACGCAAAACGAGCCATACAAACCCTTCTTACGCGCGGCCTGCCGCACTGCTCACATGCTACCGGTACCGTAGAATCCTGCTGCGTCCACCTTCCGAGTCCCACACGGGGGCGCTATTCCGCTTGCCGTACTGCCTGCCAGCCACGATCCTGCCGACCCCGCGCGAACCGTACAGTTGCCTACAACACGCGAGCCGTGTGCGTTCCAATCAAGTTGAATGGTGAGCGTGACGATGTGACGAAAATGCTTCCGTGCGATATAAGGCCTCTATAAGGTCTGCACAGGCCGCGGTCTAGACATCAACAGTGGCGTCGGCCGGTGAGTGCACCAGGACCACGAAAGAGTACCCCTCTCCAGCTTCAAGGAGAGCCCGACCATGTCAGCGGTTCTCTCAAGGGCGCAGGGGGGAGCTCTCCCTCTCGACGCCTGGTCCTGGGCAGCAGCTAGAAACCTAAAACCCTAGAAACGTGGTAAACAGTCAGACATGGGCTACAAATGGCGCACGAACACCCATGCAGCGAACCGAGCAGCGCTGCCTCGCCCATTACTGCAGCCGCGCGCTTGACAGCATTACTAACCGCTTGGTGGTGCGACGACGGCCCCTCTGTCCTCCTCTCAAGCGTCAACCGCGAGCACCCTACACCCGCGAGCACGGTCCTCGCCTGCCTCCCGTTTTTTCGGCGGTGCCGTGCCAGTAGAATCCCTAAATCACCACTTGCATGTACGAGGAAACGTAGGGGGCAGGAGGCCTAAAACCCGCAACCCTGAGGCCGCCCGCCGATCCAAGAAACTCCGTGCCTCTCCAGCAGCAGGTAAACACGCCGCCCCATTACCCAACTGCAACGAGGTCCGGCTGGCGCCTCCAGGACTCACCACACGCGGACGCCGTCGGTGTGTGATAAGCAATACACGCACACACATACACACACACGCGCACACACACGGCCTGCTCAGTCTCCTTCGCGGCTCAGCACAGCATCTATAAAACACACGGCCTGCGCGCTGAGCGCGCTGACTCCCAGAGGCGAAGGACACAGGACGCAATGTGTGCTACTACAGTCCACATACGCCACCCACCCAACACCACGTACAGTATACCGCAGTCTGTGCGTTCACGAACGAGGACAACGTACACGCCACCGAGAGTCCGGGGGCTGCAGCCAAGGCATCATGTGCATGTGCTAAAATGCGCGCAGCACTTCAGGTCGCGTTCACATGACAAGGGAAGGCGACAGCGGGGAAACACGTGGCTGATAGGCAAGTAACATCCCCCCAACCATACCCATACCCGCAGTCACGCACACACCGCAACCCACGCGCGCCAGTGCGATCTGACGCCCTCACCAACATCCGCGCGCGTCCATCGATTCTTGGATGGACAGACGCATCTTGAGGGCATCCCCCCACCAGCCGGCACCGCTAGTCCTCACAACCTGAACGCCTGTCCGAAAAACGCGTGTCCGAAATTATTTGCCGGCTGGTTTCTGCCCACCATTGCCTATGTCGCGCGACCGGGTCTTCCCGCCCCCTTCCCCCCATCCCACAACTTGCCAGCGGCGCCTTGCGCCGCAGCGACCCAACGACGCCGACCCTCCTACCTAATCCCGGTGGATCCGCCGGTCCATCCTTCCACGTATCCTCCTAGCCGGGACATCAACGGGTCGCGACAGGCCACCCACTTGGATCCGGCCCGGATCCAAGTGTCCGCTAGGCTTCTTAAACCCTAAAAAACGGCTCTCAATCACCCCCAGGGCCTGGTTGCACAACACAACCGCACCCTTCCCCGCGGAGGGTTGCGCGTCAGTAGACATTAGGAGAAGCGCCTGAAGTCTTGCAAACCCCGTCTTGCAGCCCCGCTGCTGGACCTGAGCGGGTGCTCACGGTGGGAAGTGTGCCGGCGCCACGCCGGCGCCAGTCCGTCGCGGCTCTCGCAGCTCGGGGCCCGCCGGCGGCGCGCTACCGCCGCTGGCGGCAATAATAACATTATTGATGCTGATATAGCAATACCGGTAATGCAGCCGGGCGCGCTGTGCGGCACGGGCTTGCGTGCCATTACGAACCGATACCCTCGTCCTAAGCTCACGCAAAGAACGACATTCAGCCGCGTCTCAGCGCGTTGCCCTCCCTGGAGCTGTGTTGCGGGAGGCCGCCCAGTCAGCATCCCCCCTACATCGCACTGCTGAAGACCGTGACAGCTGCGCCGCCCCTCTCAACGGGCAACCGCTGTACGGCAAGTGGTTTACACGTCACCCCTCGGAGAAGTACTCAGCTGACTCACCGGACCTCCTCCTGTTCACGCCCTCCCGTTTAGATTACGGGTATCCATGTTCTCGCGGCACGGCGGGCCTCCCTTTGGCAATACGGCCCCTCGCCGCCTCTTCCAGCCCAGGCCCCCGCCTCCACGCGGCGTTTTCCACTCATAGCAGCGCACCAGCTTTAGCAGCGGCTCGACTCATTCCTCGGCAATGCCGCGCCCAGTGAAGCAGCGTCCTACCCTACACATACCCTGCACCTCCCCCGTTCCCCCTCCACCTGCCGTCTCCCCCAACTACGCGGCCAAGGGAACTGGGCTGCACGGTCTCCCCCCGCTACGCTCCAAGCTCCGATTCGCCGCAGCGAGCTGCGAGCAGTACATTCGTTCGCAGACTGGCACCTGCGCCGCCAGCAACTGCCGGCACCTGCGCCGCCGGCAACTGCCGGCACCTGCGCCGCCGGCAACTGCCGGCACCTGCGCCGCCGGCACGTTCCTAGGACTAGACCACACATTTCAGAGCGCGGACGGCTGAGCGTGCGCCGCTCGCCCCATTCTGCGACCGCTAGCACGCAGGGTAAGGCGTGGCTGCAGCCGCAGCCGCAGAGTGCATCCGTCCGCCGCCAACTCAGCAAATGACGCAGCCGCACGGCCCGCAGCGCGGCTCCGGAACCTGGCCGCTCGGCGAGTCCAGCCCCGCGGTGGGCGATCCACGTGATGTCAGGGACTGCAGGCCGCTGGCGGCACTGATCGCGCGCGGGAACTCGGGGCCTGAGAGGTTGGCGGGTGCGGGCGGCTGGCGGCCGGGCGTGGGGGCCGTGGGCTGGGGCTGCGACCGAGGCACGGTGGGCCGGCGGCGGAATGAGATGCCCCTGGAGCGGCGGCCCAACGACCTGCTGGCGTTACGGGGGAGGGGGCCGAGTGGAGGAGGGGAGGGGCACAGGCGGACGGGAGGTGGAGGTGGAGGGGTATGTGGAGGTGGAAGGGTATGTGGAGGTGGAAGGGGTATGTGGAGGTGGAAGGGGTATGTGGAGGTGGAGGGGTATGTGGAGGTGGAGGGGGGAGGGGAACCGGGACGGGGAGATTAGCCGGCGACAGCGTGTCGGGTTCGGGTGTACGGCAAATGAGCAGGTGTGCGAGATCGGGTTTGGGGGAGAGGCATGGCGGGAGACCAGCCTGACACACGGCAGCGCACAAGACCTGGTAGCGAGGTGGGGTTCGGGGAACCCCCTAAACACGATTCCCTAAAACCAACACCCCCTCACCCCCGGCGCCAACCCAGGCGCCCTTCGCTGCCCCTTGCCTCCCGTCCCCCCCTACCCCTCCCATCCCCGCCACGCAACTCACGCGACCGACGCAATGCTCTTGTGGCTGGCCAGACTCCGGCCACTGCTGCGCTCCTTGGGCCCGGTGGCTGTGCTGCCGGGTGCAGTGCCGCCGCCGGTGAGGGCCATGGGTGAGCCGGGCGCCGCCAGGCTGAGCGTCCCCCCCGTGCCCTCGCCGAACAGCGAGCCAGCCCGGTGGGTGCCAGACGCGGTCACCACGGCGGCCGCCTCTGCCTCGTCCATGGCCTCCAGCGCCAGCTCCATCTGCCGTACGACCAGCGGCATGCTGGGTCGGTCGGCGGGGTTCTGGAGGGGCGCCAGCGGAGGGTGCGGTGGTGGTGATGCGAGAGATTGGGAGCTGACCCATTGGTCGGCACTTTAAGAAATCGTAAACGTTGGCTTACCTCACGTCGCCGGCTTTCCCCTACCCGCTCGCCCGGCTCCCTTGCATCACGGGCCCCCCGGTCCAAATACAGAAGCTCCCCTGCGTCCCTTCACTCCGGGAACGGCCGGTCTTGAGGCACTCTTGAGCTTATCTTAATCAATTTTCCAAGCCACATCTTGAGAGGGCTTGTTGAGAGAATGCACAAGAACCCAGCTTAAGACCCCGCTGAAGATCCGGGTGAAGTAAACTGCTCAAGGCATTACACCGAAGAGCCCAGCTCAAGGCGGGGCTCAAGGTCCAGGCTCAAGCCGACATCACTAAAGACATTGTCACTGCAAAAAGTGTTACATTTCACCCCAGGAACCAGTACGTTCCACCACAGGGGTCAGTCTGTTCTTCCCTACAAACTGGCATGTTGCACCGAACTAGCTAGCCACACACCTGATGGGGCGCTAGCTGCTGTGCTCCATGCCCCTTGCCTTCCTCAAGTAATACTGACCTACAGGCTTACTTCGAGCTCACAACCTGCCCCTTCACCTCGCTCGCGGTTCCCTTCACTTCACGGTTCATATCGCCTCTGCTAGCTATTGCTGGTGTTGCCTACCCCATCACTATTGCTGTAGATCCAGACCATGCCGCTACTTGCTCAGCTGAGCCCTGCAGGGCCCATACACCGCTGATGCTCACAATCCATGCTCACAATCCATGTCACGCTGCAGCAGCTCCTCAACGACCAAATCCAGCAAGCCGCTGCTCCATGCTCTCTGCTCCATATCCTGCCACGTCCATAAAGTCCTCTCCCAGCTGTGTGTCCCGCACGTCCTGCTGTGGGTTTCATCGAGGGTTGGTGCCATAAGTTGAAGTAGTTTTCTATCAAGGAGTTCGTTGCAACACTCTCAGGCAGCACACGCAGAAAACAAGCGCCACTCCCATGCTTACCATCACAGCGTGATTTGCCAAATGCTTCAGCAAAGTTGGCAGCATACAGCACAGCCAGGTTCTTAAGATAGATGTCAACCAGTCTTGGCAGGATTCGATCACCTGCATGTATTCCAGGAAAATGAATCATTTCAGATAATGAAAATTATCCATTAACTAGGGAAATAAAGCCACGCAAGCAGAGCTTTGGGTTTGAGGTCAGCAATGGTCTTCATGCTCACCGGCAGCTCTCGAGCTTTGTTATAATGCTGGCAGCACAAGTCCAGTGGCCCTAACTTCCATCTGACTGCGAGCAGCGAGCAGCTGTGGCAGGTCCTGATGGTCGCCTTCCTCGCTCGCTGACCATAGCTCGCCAGGCAAAATGCTGAAGCGCGACGCCCAGAACTTAACAGGCCTGCCTAAAATATAATTATAAAGATGCATTGCTCCACTAGAAGCCTGGAAAAGTGGCAGAGTGGATGCGTGGACACCTGGTCAAACATTGACGAACACTGCTGCTGCATTGCTATTGCCTGGCAATATCGATAAATTATATGTATATTGCATACGGTTATTATTAGTGCTGAAGGCGACAACAGCTCATCGTAGAAGAAGTTTTCAGCTCACAGGCGCAGTAACTAACAATGTCGTACGCGACACTTTGTCGCGTACGACGTGCCCTTCACATGATGCACTGGTTAATGTTATATTACATATAAGCAATGTGCAGGTCGCACTGCTGAGATTGTTGAAAATATCTTGGGAATCATCTTGGGTGCGTGCTTGGTAAAGGTTCTTCTGCTTTGGGTACTTGGTCAGGTTCTTGCGTAACGGTTTCTTAGGGACAAATGTTGGGCTAGCCTTAAGCTCTACTTCCGCTGCACCTTGAGTTGCATCTTCACCAAAGTGCGTTGCCAATGTCTTGCGTCCGAGGGTCTTGGTTGTAGCTCTTCAGCTTTAGCATAAGATCGACAAAACATGGGGTCAAGACCGGCTCAAGAAAGGCTCAAGTGGATAAGAAGCCTCTCAAGATATGGCCGTTCCCCGTGTGCTTCCCCTTCCCCCTGCCCCGCCCCCTCCCTGGCCCCTCCCCGCTTTCCCCCTGCCCCGCCCCCTCCCTGCCCCCTCCCCGCTTTCCCCCTGCGCCCCAGGGCCCTCCGCCCCCCTAGCGCAGCTCTTCTACCCCCCTAGCACAGCTCTCCTACCCCCCTGCCCCCTATCGCAGCTCACCTGCGCCCAGCACTGCTGCACCAGGTCCCACACGGCCTGCGGCATGCAGTCCGGCCGGTGGTGCCTGAAGCCCTGCGCGATACGGCCGCTGAGCGCCTCCAGCTCGTCCTTGCTGTACAGCTCCAGCAGTAGCACGCGGCCAAACACCTCGTACAGCACGACACCGAAGCTGAACACGTCGACCTTCTCGTTGTACGGCTCGTGGCGGATCACTGTGCGGCGCGACGTAGGTGGGTAGGTGGGTAGAGGGATTTGGGATTTAGCCCGTGAAATTTAGCCCGTGAACCGAGAAAGCAGAAGTTGGTGGATTACGGCTTGGACGGGTTTGGCCGGATTTGGGCGGGTTTGGGTGGGTTTGGCTCCAGAGAGAGGCCCCCAAACCCACAGTCCTGTACCCCTGGGCTACGCACGACTAGCCAAGTTATAATCCCACACCACCAGAGGATTGCCTCCCGGGAGGATGGAGGAAGCTAAAACCGTAAGGGAACACACGTGGTCGTACGACACGGCATGGCTTGAAGTCTGACAGCCGCCCCGATCACAACCCACCCTCCGGCGCCATGTACAGGAGGGTGCCAGCCCGCCCCGTGAGGGCGTACGCCGCCTCCCCCTGCGGGGGCAGCTCATCGCGGCCGGTCCAGCCACCCATGTTGCTGCTCACGGCGCTCTCCGAGACGTTGCGCTGGCAGGGAGCAGGGAGCAGGGAGCGATGGAAGGAGGGGGAGAGGGCCGGTTGGCTCCAGGCACGGGTGGGGTGGGGTGCTGGTGGTGGTAGGAACACGGGCGTGTTTTCTGTGTCGCGCGTTTCCACGCCCCGTAAGAGGAAGCGCATGGGCCGGCAGGGGAGGCAACGAAATACTAGGTGGAGAAAGGTGGGGCTGGGGGTGTGGGGGATGTGGGATTGGGAGGAAGATCCGTGGATGCGAGGAAAACCGTCTAGAGCAGACGTGAGGGGGTGGGGGTTGGGACCAGAGGGACGGCGCCGGCAGCTGCCACGTAGCGCTGGCTTCGACCTGGCTCAAAACTATTTCTTCGGTTTCGAGTTGTTAGTGTGTGACATATGGGTGTCTGCCGTCCTGCACCGCGTCAGTGCGCGATGACGACGGCTTCGGGGACTACCCTCTGCGCCCTCCGCCTCCGTGCACGTGGTCTTAACCCCCCTCTTTTAACTCCCAGCCCCGCCTTCCCCCCTTCCCTCCTTCCATCGCCCCCCGCCCCGGCCCCAGCCGACACAGCCCCCGGCCCAGCAACTCTAACCGCCTTCCAACCGCCTTCCCAACCGCCTTCCAACCGCCCTCCAACCGCCCTCCAACCGCCGCTCACCGCCGCCAGAGACGCCACCGTGGAGCTCGTCTGGCTGCCCGCCCCCGTCACGTGCGCCAGCATGGGCGAGGCCAGGGCGCTGGGCGTGTGGCCGGAGGCGGGGGGGGGCAGCACGCTGATGGCGCCCACGCTACCTCCGCCGGCGACTATGATGCGCAGGCTGGCACCGGTGTTGGCGCGGGAGGGCGACGCGGTGCCGCTGACCACGCCGGCCAGGGCGTGGGCGCCGCCGTCGGCCCAGGACGCGGCGGTGTTGGAGTGGGTGCTGCTGCTGTGACGGATCAGGCTGGACTGGCGCGCACTGCGCTCGCCTGCGTGTGGGGGGGGTTCGAGGGAGACCCGTGGATGCCCGAAAAAAATCGTTTGTGTGCGTGGGGGTGGGAGGGAGCGGGGGGAAGGGGGAAGGCGGGGCGGGCGGGCCGTTGGGGCGAGGGCGTTGTGGCAGAGACGAAACCCGTGGTCCGGCGCAAAACTACACAGGAAAACACACTACCGGAAGATGGAGAAGGGGGCCGTTGGGCCGGGGGGCTTTGGGGCGGGGGGAGGGGCTTTTGGGGCGGAAGGGGGGGGGCATTTGGGGCGGAGGGGGGGCCTTTGGGGCGGAGGGGAGGGGCTTTTGGGGCAGAGGGGGGGGGCTTTTGGGGCGGGGACCGGGCCTCGGATCGGCCCTTTTCTCACATCCGATGCAGACGTTCCACGCGTCCGAGCGGACGTGGTGTGTGCCGCGCTACCGCCGCCCAGGGTGTCTACAACGCTCCCACCGGCTCCCTCCCATCCTCCCTCCAAACCCATCCTCGCCTCCCACCCCGAGCCTCCCTTACCCGCGCTGCTCTGCCTACCGCTGTTGCCGCTAGCGGACGCGCCGCCGCTGGTGGTGCGAGGCACGGGGAGCCCGCCCCCGCCTATGCCCATCGCCCCCATGGCCGCTGGCGGCCCCGGTCCCGGCAGCTTTGGCGCAGGGCGGCCCAGTAGGCTCCCGGACCCCGCGACGGGGCCGTAGCTGCTAACCGGGGAGCTGGGGTCGCTGATGAGCGCCGCCGACGGCACGGGACCGCTGTTGCCGAAGGCGCCGCTGGCGCCGACGCCGCCGCTGCTCTGGCCCGCGCTGTTGCTGGCCACCAGCAGGCCCCGACCCCACAGCATCTTCTCCCTGTGGATCGACGCCAACGTGCCGGAGCCGCCGCCGTGGCCGCCGCCGCCGGCGGCCTGCAGCGCCGCCGTGGCGCTGCGCGCCGAGCCGATGCTGGTGTACGACGGCGCATGGGAGTCCATGGACGAGCGGCGGCTGTAGGTGAATGAGCCGCCCTCGCCGGGGCCCCCGCCGCCGGCGGCGGCGGCGACGCCGGCGGCGCCGCTGCCCGAGTGGACCGTTGGCGGCAGCCCGAGCGGTGAGGTGCCGGTGAAGGACCCCCCGCCGTCGGGCCGCAACCGTTTAACGACTTTGTGGAGCTCACGGTTGAGGACCACGGGGGCGGTGGTGTGGGCGGCAACCTGGGAGGCGATGGGCAGGCTGCCGCTGTCCGTGCCGACGGGGCTGATACCCGCCGCCGCGCCAGCGGCGGCCGGGCTGTGCGTCCGCGGCGACGCCGCCGCCGTCACCGTCGCCACCCACAGCCGCCCGGCGCCGAAGGCGGAGCTGCCGACCTCGCCGCCGCTGCTGCCGATGCGGCCGGGGGAGAAGACGCGCGGCCCCTGCGCCGCCGCCGCCGCCGCCGCCGCGTGCGCGTGCAAGTGGGCGGACGCGGACGCCGACGACGCGCCGCCGCCGCCGCCGGACGACGCGGTCTCCAATGTGCCGTCGGGGCCGCATGCGTCCACGGGCAGCGCGACCTCCAGCGGCTGCCGGGTGCGGCGAGCCGGGGGGACGATGCCCGATGAGATCCTCGTGGAGACGCTGCCCTGCCGGTCCACCAGCTCGCCCTCCGCCTCGGGGATGGTGCCGCCTAAATGGTGCGCCGTAGGCGCCATGCGCGTGGACTTGACCCTACGAGGGCGGGGAAGGAGCCGGAGCGCGCCAAAATCATAATCCTACGCCATTACCGGTAATGGTGGCGGTGGTGGTAAGCCGGCGCCGGAGGGTGTTTTTGCTCTCATTTCAACGGCAGGAAGCTGGAGGGAGATGAGATCCGCTTTTTCACAGTGCTGGTACGGTATGGTACACGAATGGCGAAGCGGACGTGCGACAAAGCAAAACGGGGGGGGACCGGCCAGCCGCTACTCCACTACCCCCACCCCGGCGCCCCGACGGTCCGGCCTACCCCCACCCCCACCTGCACCCCTATAACCTGACCAGGGCCCCACTTCATCAATAATCATCCCCCCATCGGCCCCGGACCCTCCTACCGGTGGGCGGGGGGGCTGAGGTCCATCGCGTGAACACTGCTGGTGGGAGAGGCGGGGGTCCCCCCCACGCCCAGGCCGAGGTGGCTCATCCCTCGGCTGCCGTTCGACGTGGTCCGCATGAGGACAGTGGCGGCGGCGCTGGCGCCGCCGTCACGGCCGCGGCTGGCCGCGCTGCCGGCCATGCTGGGCGCGCCGCTGGGCGCGGCTCCGGAACCAGAGCTAGCGGCCGCCAGGAGCATCGCCGGCTGGCTGCTGCTCTTCGAGGGGTTGGGGCCTCGCAGCCCTGGCGACGCGGAGACGGCGGAGAGGCGCGGGCTGCTGCCGTTGCTGCCCGCCGCCATCGCCATCGCAGCCAAGTTCATGACCGGCTGGCTGCTGCTCTTCATGGGGTTGGGGCCCCGCTGACCCGGCGACGGCGCACCTGAGGCGCCTGCAGCCTCCGTCAGTTGGCTCGTGCTCATAGCCAAATGCGGCTTGCCTCGCGCCAGAGGAGGAGGCCCCCCCGTCGCCGCCGCCGCCGCCGGCACTGTGCTGGACTGGTGGTGGCTTCCGCTGGCTCCGCCCATCCAGCTCAGCCCGACCATCGTCCGTTCCGACACGTTCATGACCGGCTGGCTGCTGCTCTTCATGGGGACGGGGTTCAGGCGCCGTTGCCCCGGCGACGCCACGCCTGCCTGCACATAGGGCCCGGCCAGCGCGTTCCCGGAGACCGACATGGCTGGCTGGCTGCTGCTCTTCATGGGATTGGGCCCCCGCGCGAGGACGGGCACTCCCTGGAGCGCTCCGCCCGCGGCCGCACCCCCGGCGGCCAGGTGCACACCGTGGGAGGCAGGAGGGGGCCCCATTCGGCCGTTGCCGCTGCCGCTACCCGTGGCGTTGCAGCCGGAGGGGTCTACGACGCCGCTGTAGCTGCCGCCCGTTAGCACAATCATGCCGTGGTCGCTCCGCGTAGACGTAGCGCTAGGGGGGCGCATCGCCGCCGCATGGCCTTCCGGGCTGTACGGCCCGACGCTGGCGGTCCGTCGTACCAGCCCGGAGCCGGCCGCGGCGGCGCCGCTGCCGCTGCCCGTGGCTTCGGTACGACGGGGCGCGGTTGAGTTTGGGGAAGGGGCCATGGGGGTGGGGTCCGCACCCGAGGCGACGGCGATGGCCGTCAGAGACGGGCGCGCCCCCAGCTGGGGCTGGGGCGGGAGGACCCTGGGCGCACCGGCGGGGTTCAAGGAGGCTGAGGAAAAGGTGCCCTGTGGTCGAGGGAGGGGGCGAGAGCGCGCAGTGAGCAGGATGGATTGAGGGTTTGGCTGGGGCAAGTGCCTGGGGGGTGCACGGTCTGGGTTGGGCGGGGGTGCACGGCGGGTATCGGGCTCGTTGACGAGAGCACCACGAACCCTATCCACTCCCCTCGCCTGCAACTGCGCCGTCCTTCAGCCCCTCGCCTGCAACTGCGCCGTCCTTCAGCCCCTCGCCTGCAACTGCCCCATCCTTCAGCCCCTGGCCTGCAACTGCCCCGTCCTTCAGCCCCTGGCCTGCAACTGCCCCGTCCTTCAGCCCCTGGCCTGCAACTGCCCCCGCTTTACAGCCCGGGCTCTACTGCCATTCCGTGCTCCTAGCCGACCCACCTGCAGCACGTGGGGCCCGTGCTGCCCCCCCGGCATGTTGCCCTGGCTGTGCCCGGGGGAGAGCAGGCTGCGGGTGGACAGCGCCGCCAGGGCCCGGCCGCCGCCGCCGCTGGTTCCCACGAGGCCGCTGCCGGCGGCGCTGCGTGCGTTGGGGGCCGCTATGGAGGCGTTGCGGGAGTGGGAGCCGTACAGCGGCTCCATCTCGGCCTGGGCTCTGCGTAGGGAAGGGCAGCATAGGAGGGCGTAGAGGGGGTGGTCAGGGGAGCGCTTAAGACGGGGGCGGGGGGCAGGGGTGAAACGGGGTGGCGTAGGGACGCTCGTGATTGTCTCACGAGGAGAGGAACGGGGGTGACGGCGGAGAATGGGGGTGTGGGGTGGGTGCATGGTGAGCGGCGGAGAGGCCTTTGCGGGTAACGGTGGCCTTACTTTGACGACGACCTGGATGCGATGTCCAGGTTCAGGTCCTCCTCCATCATGGCCAGGTACTGCGGGCGGGCGGCGTGGACCCAGTCGACGACGCATCGGGGTTGGGGGGGCGGAGGGGAGAGGGTTACGGGACGGAGGGGAGAGGGTTACGGGACGGAGGGGGGGAGGGTTACCGGACGGGAGCGCCGGTTGACTAGCCAGGCATAGTCATTCCGTTGTCCCAGTCCCCTTGTCCTGACCTCCTTGTTCCGGTCCACCAGCACCCCCGTCCCCAGAACCGGCCGTTGTAGGACCGCCCACCTTCTCGACCTGCGCTGCGTTGCTCCGGAGCCGTGTTCCTCCCCTGGAGCTCGTTGCCGGGGAGCCGCCGCTAGGCCGCGGCGCCCGGGTCGGGCCGGGGGCGGACAGCGGCCCGCAGCTGTCCGCTCCAGAACCGCTGATAGTGCCGCCGCCCGCCGCCGCCAGGGCTGCCGCTGCGGCGGCGCTGGGCCTACCGCTGCTGGAGCGGTTGCCCATGCGCAGGGCCGCTTCGAGTGTCAAGCCGGCGGGGAGGCCCAACTCGCCCGTGGAGGGGCCGGCGTGGGAGGGCCGCAGCCGGGAGCCGCGTTCGGACATGCCGGTGGTGCTGCTGGCCTGGGGGGAGGCGCAGGGGGGTGGGAGGGGAAACACGTAGCACTGAACACGTGTGGTACACGTCTGGCGCAGCGGAGGCGCAGGGTGGCGTTGGCAGCGGCAGGCGACGAGAGGACGCTTCCGGGAGGAGGAGTCTGCTGGTTGGTAAGGTGTACGCGCTACACGGCACCCAGCGTCGCCCCCCGTCGCCGTCTACTTGGCTACAGTCAACGTTGCCTATTACTACACCTCAGCCGCGCCTCCGCTCCCGCTCTTTGGCGCGCCGCTCCGCTGGACCGTCACCTTCACCGCCCTCGGTTTGTCGGCCGTGGATTCGCGGATTCTCTTAGCAAACCCCCTCGCCCCGCCAGCTCGAGGGCAGCTCGGAGTGTCGGCCTGCCCGTGTTTCCTCCCTCACTTCCTGCGACGACCGCATGCACCCCCCACACCACATGCACCCCCCACACCACAGGCTACACCGCCCCCATCCACGTACACAGGATTCCCTCCACAGGACCTCAGGAAGCAGGACCCCAACCCCCCAACACAAGCGCAGGGCCTTACGCACCACAACTCCCTGGAGCTGGATCATCATCTGTCCCGCGCTCATGCTCTCCATGCCGCCGCCAGGCACCAGCTGGTGGGACAGGGACGATTGCAGCGGCGCAAGCGCCCCCAGCGCCGCACCGGACCCGGTGCCGCCGCCGCCACCGCCGCCGCCGCTGGTGCCCGTCGTTAACCCGGTGCCGCCGGCGGCCGTCATGCCGCTCGTGTGCGACGACGCCGCCGACTGCGACGCCAAGCCCCCCATCGCCGCCGTCGACATGCGCCCCTGGAGCAACATGTCCAGGGAGGCGCGTGTGGCCGCGAAACCCGGGACTCCCCCCTGCTGCTGCAGCACCCGGGCGCTCCCCCCGGACCATTTGGGAGGCCCGGGGCCGCTCCCGGGGCCGCTGATTTTGGGGCTGCGGTATGCGCCGCCACCGCTGCCTCGAAGGCCGCCCATCGCCGGAGCGGAGGGGCCAGTGGAGGGCCGGGTGATGCCGCCCACCATGGCGGCGTTGGTGCCGAAGGCGGCGGCGGCGGCCGCGGCAGCCGCGGCGCCGCCGGCGAAGGGCAGCGGCTTCGGCGGGCTTGAGGAGTACATGGCGTTTGCGGCGGCGTTGTTGGCGGCCGCGTGGGCGGCGGCGTGTGGGTTGCTGGGCTCGAGCGAGTCGGTGTGGCTGAGGTTGGAGTTCTTGCGCTGGTAGTTCGGCTGGTTGCGGGAGAAGGAGTCGCCGTCGCGGGAGACGGCGCGGCGGAAGAGGCCCTGGCAAGCGGAAGGCGGGAGCCGGGGTGTGGCGCGGTTGGAGGATGGCGAGGAAACCGTTGCGTGGTTGGCGGAGGGGACAGGAGGGGAGGGGGGGCACACGCGGAGACGGGGCATGCGGGTGGTCGGCAGGACCTCGAAGGTAGCTCTGTCGACGACCTGGCCTCTGCCCACACAAGCGCACCCGCCCTACCTGCCCTTTCCCCCCGTCCCGCTGCCCTGTGTTTCGGCCCCCGTGTTTCCTCTGGACTCCACCCGCTGCTCGCCGTGCCGTCGAGCGGCACCACGCACTTTGCCATGGCGCAGCATCCTCGCCCTCGCCGCGCTGCAACACAACCCACGATACAAGCCCCCCGCCAGGCCCCCGCCCCCCGCTCCTCACCGTGGCGTCCTCGGGCGCCCGGGTCGACATGAGGCTGCTGCGACGCGAGCGCGCCTCGTAGCGGCCGCCGTGGCCCATGCCCCCCCCGCCGCCCATACCGCCCCCCTGCAGGTACGCCCCCCCCGCCATGCCCATTCCCATGACGCTGCTGTGCAGCGCCGCCAGCGGCGACGGCGGGCCCATGCCGTAGATGCTGGCGCCGCTGGGGCCCTGGGGCAGTAGCATGCCCGGCACCGAGCCGGCGGCGGAGCCCCCCGCCGGCGAGTGCCGGGCGGAGCGGCGGGTGAGGGAGCTCGAGTAGGGTAGCTGCAAGGAGCCGCCGGGGCCACCCACAGCCAGCGGGTCGCCGCCGAAATTGTGCTCGTAGCTGCGGCGGCGGACGGTGACTACGGGCCGGCTCATGTCGAGCACCTGCGAGGGACGTCATGCGGGGTTGCAAGGAGGCGTAGAGACCCGAGTTGGGGGGGGTTTCAAGAGAATCCGTGAATCCACGGCCGACAAACCAAGGCGGTGACCCGAGTTGGGGGGGGAGCGTAGGGACGCGAGTGAGGCAGCAGAGGGGAGAGAGGCATCGGAAGTCTAGTTTGGGGTCCGGAGTCTGCGGGGGCGAGCGGGCGGAAGAGAATCGCGCAGCCGATGGAATGCATGTTGCAGGTGCGCAGCCACGGGCGTGCAACCGCCATGTACGCGGTACGGACGTACGGCACTCACCACGTGCAGGCCGAAGTCGCACACCTTGGCCGTCAGGGGCCGGCCTCCGCCGGGCCTTATGGCCATCGAGACCGACCCCGCCCTGGAGATGCCGCCCTCCGCCGCCAGCGCCGCTGCGGCGCGCACGGACAGCACCCTCCGCACCAGGCTCCCGTGGGAGTTGAGTATCCCACCCCCGGTGCCGCTGTTCATGCCGCCGCCGGTGACGCCCATCCCCGTGAAGCTGGACCCCAGCGCCGACATCCCCAGGTCAGTCCCGGCGCGCAGCGCCGACGGCTGCGGCATCGACGTCGACGGCAGCGCCACCGCCGCCATGAGCACGTTGTCGGTCTTGACGTCCCGGTGCACCACCGGCGGCGTCTGGGCATGCAGGAACTGCAGCGCCAGCGCCACCTCCATGCACCAATGCAGCGCCTCCTTGTCGGTATACGGCAGCGACGGCATCTCCATCGTCACCGAGTCCAGCCGTGCCGACAGGCCGTGGCTGCCGGCGGCGGCGGCGCCGCCGGGCGAAACCGCCACGGCGGCGGCAGAGGGGCGGTTGCGCGGCGACGCGGGCGCGGTGCCGCCGTCGCCGGCGGCCGCGGGGGTCTGGGAGCGGCGCCGCAGGAAAGAGAGGTTGTGCTTCAGCTGGCGCAGGGAGTTGGATCGATCGGGGGCGGCGCTGGAGGCGCCGCCCACGGACGCCATCGCAGCCGCCGCCAGCTGCTGCTTGATGCGCTGCTGCTGCTTGTGCACCCGGGCGCCGTCCTGGATCAGCTTGGTGAGCGTGCCGGCCTGGCGGGCGGGTTCGAGGAAGACCCGTGGCGGGCGGGTGGGTCGGCGCGCGGAAGTTGGGCGTTGGGAGGGGGGCCGGGAGAGGGAAAGGAGAGAAGGAGCGGGGCATCAGTGGCGCGGCCGCTCCGTGCCTGCCCTCCCACCTGCAACTCACCCCCAGCCGCTCCTCGCACGACGCTCGAGTCCGCGCAGCTCCCCCACCCGATACAAGCCGACTCCGACCCTGCCCCACTCAACGCACTCCCGCACTCCCTTCGCGCAGCTCCAGACACCCGCCGCCCGCGCCGCGGAGTGCAGCGCCCCTGCCCCTCCCCCGCCCGGCCCCCTTCCCCGCCCCACCTCCATGAGCTCGGTGACGATGCCCCAGGTGAAGCGCCGCGTGGGCAGGCCGCCGAAGTTGGGCGGCAGGTGGGCGAGAGCATGCAGCCGCACGATGTGCCTGTGGGCGCGTGGAGGACAGACGGAGGAAGGGTACGGCGGACAGTGGGTTCAGGAAGGTGGGATCAACCAAGGCGGTCACCAAGGTGACGGATCCCAGACGGGTCGGGTCGTTACTGAACAGCCGGCAGCCCGCCCTTGCTTGACCCTCTCTTCGCTCGGGTCTGACCTTGTGGTCCGGTTGTGGGCACGCCAGTGTGCCAGCCAGGCACGTGCCCTCGAGACTAGTGGTGGAAACGTACGTTTCCACCCCTACTCGAGACTGCCGGCGGGTCCTGGGCGCCGCGAGAAGCACGGAGCATGCAGAGACCCCAACCACTGCCAGGAAACGCCGCGGCAGCCAGTCAAACCCCGGCTAATGTGGGTCGGAGCACCACCCCAGATCACGCATACACCTGATGTGGGTTGGACCACCACCTATCAGCCGCTCGCGGCTGATGTGGGTCGGAGCACCACCCCATATCACGCATACACCTGATGTGGGTTGGACCACCACCTATCAGCCGCTCGCGGCTGATGTGGGTCGGAGCACCACCGGCTCCCTGCCGGACCCCAGCACCCGAGGCCCGCAGCCTTACCAGCCGCACCTTACTTACCTTACGTTCCGCCTCCTGCGCGTCCTGCGCATTGCTTACCTCCCACCTCCTGCGCGTCCTGCGCATTGCTTACCTCCCAAAACTAGGGTGTCCTCTCCCCCCTGGCCCCCCTATGTGCTGATCCACAGATTTCCTCTCGTCCCTCCCCCCCCGGCCCCGCCATGCGCACTTGTGCTGCAGACGCGCCAGCACCTGAGCCTCCCGAAGGAACTCCTGAAGTAGGAGCAGCGAAGGAGGGAAGCAGAAGAAGATGGGGCGTCAGGGCGGGGCATGACTTGCTGCCATGCTGATGTCTGCAGACGGGGGCCCATTCAGGAGGGGCCAGCAGGGGCACGTGCACGGCTCTACGGGCTGCGTGAGCCATGGTAACAGCCAGGCTCGCGAACCCGTGGATAGCAAGCACTGCCGCAAGGTGGCGGCTGTCAGCAATGCCCGATCCAAATGGCGGAAAGCAAGTTTGCTGCAAGGAACGGGCGGTGGCTCCCGGGAAGGGAGGTTGCTGCCCGACAGCGACAACCGGCATGCAGAGCGGGCCCATTCCACCGCTGCTCTCGCGCTTTGTCTTTTGGTCCCTGCGTAGCCCCCCTCTAGTCACCTTCACCACCCTCGGTTTGTCGGCCGTGGATTCGCGGATTCTCTTATAAGAACCCCCTCTAGCCGTGAGGCGGCCACAGGGTGCGTTGCAGGTAGCGTTGGGATTAAGATCGGGGTTCGAGGGGAGGGTAGCGTGCGAGCATCGCGGCTCCTCGTCCATTGGTTGTTACGCGAAGACCCTCCCCAAATACGAATAATTGCGTGTCCTCCAGCGGTCCTCCAGCGTTACTCGCCCAACTCCCCTCTCTGCTGCCTGCCGCCCCCCCCATTCAAGTGGCCCTACCTGCAGGGTTGACTCGCGCTGCGCTGCATGCGGGTGCAGCACTTTGATCGCAACCGGCGTGGTCCCATCAAGCGTACCACGGTAGACCCGGGCGCTTGACCCTCCGCCAATACGATCATGAACCTGCAGGACAATGCCCGTCATGCATTGTGTCTTTGTTGATCACGAGTCGAATGCAGGTAGGATGGTCCAAGTGGTGGTGGTGCCAACAGCGGGGTGAGTCCAGGGGTGGGTGGGGATTTGCCGCCGCCACGTGGTTCAAGTTCCTACCCCGACAGCCTGTGGCGTATGAACCCTTGCACCCTTCGTGCCCGCACGTTCACAGCACGCCGGAAAGTCCAACTCACCTGCAACCTTGCGTCCAGCTCCTCACCCGCCAGCAACTGCAATGCAAAACCGAATCAGGATGCTTCCTTTGCAATAGCCTCTGTGCTTCCGTCCCACCGGACGAATGCAACCAGCACACCTGTAAATCTCCCACGAAGCCTGGAGTGCTTCCAACCAAGCCAGTAGGCTGACCAGCGTCTCCACTGTTGCGGACACTGAAGCTGAGCTCCTTGGAACGCTCCATTCCCTACTTCGCCAGGTGTCCCGCCTCTGGAGAGACTCGGCTGACTGAAGCCAAGCTGCAAGTCGCCTTACATCCTCAACTCCCCTTTCCACAGAACACCTAATAGCAATGTGCTACTATATAGCCTGTGACGCTGTGCCCCGACGTCCGATTCGCTTGTCATCAAGAGACTGGGCTGGATTGTAAGTGACTGTGTTATCTTTATTGAACGTCACAACATCTTTAATACTTGGCTATAGTCATGTTGTCACGTTATTGTCAAACCTCTGTGCAGGTCCCTCACACCCCAGCTATCTGAAGGTTTCTGTCGACCGTATACACCATGCAACTTGATAACAGGAATACACGGGTAAGTGTCAACGTCACGGACTGTTGTTGTGAACTATGGACTTGTACTGCAAGTCGCCAGGGCTGAAGTCCACGTACTTCAGGATGGACACCTGTTGACGTTGTGGCTATCTAACAAATAAGTACAGAAGTCGATTTCACACGAAACTATGGGTTTCAGGCAATTGGCAAGTCCCGTCTAGTGGACTCACCGAGAACCTCAGCCGATTTATAAGCACCATTCCTGATTATATATTCCCTGTGCACTCATCGGCAATAGCTCTTTATGAATGTGCTAAAATGGAAGGCATAGCTCAAAAGTATGCAGGCCCAAACGCCCTGCTTGACGTTTTACATATGCACAGCCTCAGGGCCGGTGCAGGCAATCGATGCCCAATACTGCTGGACAATGTCCAATACTGCCGGAAAAGTGTTGATTCGATTACAGGCCTCGCTGTGGAGGAGGGAGGTATGCCTTACTTTCCTGTGGAAGGGCGGCAGTCGACGGAAGAGCATAGAAATGGTACACCTGTCTGCGTTGGTCTCCTCTCCTCCACATTACCCGGCAGAATACAACCAAATCCGCAACTTCTGTGCAGAATCGATATTGCTGAAAGTTGTGGGGTTTTAAGGTGTTTCCATGAGGGGCTTCGCGATGCAGGTATGCCGATGGGCAAGATCAATCGCACGTAGGGCGAAGTAAGAGGACGTTGTCCCTATGGGAGTTGGCCAGACAACGGCGTGCTTCGCACCACGCGTCGCACGTTCGCACCCCGAGAGTTGCGGCATAACAACAGAGACAGCTTTCTGGAGAACGTGCACTTACAATGCGTTCCATATTAAATCGCTAACTATGCATAGGGCTGGATCCGCCACTATTCATGCCGACCGTACCTTTCCGCACACAACCGCCTGCTCGCAGGAGCGGCACAGCGACTGTGCGCGAGGTTTGTGAGGGAATCATACGTTGCAGACTTCAGAGTATCATAGGATAAAACCAGAACAACTATTTCGGAAAGTCTGCCACCTTGTTGCGGGCAAGTTGATTACAGACCTACGCATTCCATGTGTAGCCTACGACATGGCAGTAGGATTTCCATTTGCGCACATGCTGTACAACTGTGCAGGTGGATTGGAAACGGTATTGCGGTCTTCACAGTTCCAGTGACGTACGACTAGGAACTTATCGATGCTGCCTTATGCAACGGAAGTAATACATGAAATCTTCTTACATAGGGAAGGGGAACCTGCTAACATAGGTCCACGCATTGCAGCGTCAGTTCATTTGTGCCGCGGCTTTACCAACGCACGCGCCGTGTTCGCGAATCGCTACTTTATCCTGAAATTCTCTACATAGCCTTCTACTTTGATCCTAGCAGCAGTCCTTGACCAACGTACGAGAACGCACTGTGGGCGGGGTCAGGCCAGCGAAGGAACGCTACGCAGCAGTTGAGAGCCCCGTGACTTCTTGTCACGCGAGACGGAATTGCTCAATGGATCCACTCAGCGCTACGCAGCCAGATCTCGCCGCTGCTCAGGTGGTGGCCTCTGGCTCCAACAGCTTCGCGAGTGCAGCGCCCGGCGGGGGCGCGGACGTGTTGGCGAGGCAGAGGCAGGCGGACCAGAGCTCTGCAATCCTGAAGCTTAAGTCAGTGCAGCTTATGTTACGATAGCTGTACTTGCGTTTTCCGTTCGTTGATGGCTCTGAGGCGTGTGCCGTTGCGCAGGGGTCTCCCATATTCTGCCACAGAGGCCGATATCCGCCATTTCTTCGCGCCGTATGAATTGAAGGGTGTAAGCTTTGTCTACGAACCTGATGGACGGCCCAGCGGCTTGGTGCGTCTTGCCCGTCGAACACAAGGGCTCCAAGCTCGTCAAGGCTGATAGGCCGGCCTTACGGGAGCCACCTTGGTTTTTCTCATTAGGTTATGCTATTTGTGCTGGGCCACGCTGGTTCTAGCGCGGTGGTCGTTGCGGCATTACGGACTCGCGCCAATCGAGTTGAGATTGCAAGTTGCCATGAGTTTCTGTTTGGCTGTTTTGTTGCCCGCAGGCATTCGCTGAGTTTGATAGCAAAGAAGAGGCCCTAAAGGTGAGTGGTGCTAACTCCTCGCGTGTGTGCGGGCACTCAACTATTCAGCTGCTGATTGCATTACTTGACGCACAGGCTCTTTCGAAGAACGGCGAGTACATTGGGCAGCGCTACGTGCGTCTGCTGCATGTGCCGCGTGCTGAGATGGAGGAGCAAGTCCGTCTTGGCACCTTGGCTATCCCAGGCGCCGCAGCAAAGCTCCGCTCGCGAATGATCCGATCGCAGCAACGTAATAATGCAGTTTACATGGCTACGGGACCGATGCAGCTCATGCCTACTGTCATGCCTGGCGGGCGTCCCGTCATGGCTGCTATGGGTCCGCCGGGAGGACCTGGCCCCAGTGCAGGCATGAACGCGGCATATAATCAGCCTGGAGGGCCTGGGCAGGCACCGGTGGAGTCACGGCTCTGGTGCGTTTCGGCTATCCTACGACTGCATATTTCCCGGCGGTTGGGATTTGTATTGCCCACGGGATTTTAGCAGATCGAACTGTGAACATGTGCTTAACGATCATGGATCAATGGTAGCGGCCGCGCATCGGCAGATAATTTGTGCACACTTAAATGTATTTGCACCCTGCAAAAGCGCCTATGAAACGTCACACTTTGATGGGCGGCTAGCAAGCGTAACAACGCACCTTGTCATTGGCCATGCCAGTTGCTCATTCTCAGCCTCAACTCCCATGATCCCCTGCCTCCGTGACCCAAGGCAACCGGCGTACCAGCAGTCGTACCAGCAGCAGGCCAGCCAGCAGCAGCAAGCGCAGCAGCAGCTGCAGGCGCAGCAGCAGCAGCTGCAGGCCCAGCAGCAGCAGCTGCAGGCCCAGCAGGCGGGAGGCATGCAGTACCAGTCCCCGGCGCAACTCGCGGCGCAGTTCTCTGGACTCGGCCTCGGCGGCCCTCAGCAGGGGGGCGGCATGCAGCAAGGCGGCCCCCAGATCCCTCGCGGCGCTCAGGTGCTGCCGCAGGCGCTGACGGCGCAGTCGCTGCACATGCCGCCGCCGCCGCAGGGCCACTTCGTCGCCGGCACACGCGTCGTGCAGGCCGCCACCTCGCCCACGATCAAGATCCGCGGTCTGCCGTACGGCAGCAGCCCCAGCGAGATCCTCGCCTTCTTCCAGACGTACCATTACCTGCCGGACACGCTGCAGATCGGCCTCGATCAGCTCGGCCGCCCGTCAGGTGAAGCCTGGCTCAGCTTCTCCGGACCGCAGGAGGCGCTGCGCGCCGTGCGCGACCTCAACCGCCACTACCTGGGCAACCGCTACCTGGAGCTCAGCATCTGCTGAGCATAGCGGCGCGAGGGCTCGGGTCTGGGGGCAAGCTCGTGCTGGCAGGCGGAGCGCGCGCGGCAGAATCCTGCGTTTGGCGCCGAACTGAGCTGCGGCAGTTGGTTGCGGAGGCCGCAGCAGGCGGGCGTCTCTGGCTCGGGGCGAGCCTGCTAGGCCGGGGGCGGGGGGAGGCCGGGAGAGCAAGTGAGGGAGCTCACAGGCAACGTGAGCTTGACCTAGCGGCTGCGGTTGCATCGGCAGCAACCGATTTGGATTTGGGATCCACTGGAGCCGTTGCAGCTCGTGGCGCAGTTGACGAGGCGGCGCTGCTGCTCGGACAGGCGGGAATCAAGAGGCCGGGGGGGGGCAATACCAATGGCCGGCGTCGCCCGGTTTAGGAACAGGCATGGCCTACTTCCCCTGGGCACTTCATGTGGACGCGATGCGGACGCGAAAACCCTGAACTCGCTCGGCTTGACGGTTGTCGCTGCCTGATGCTTCGTCGACCACTGCTGCTGCTCAGCGCGCGGCACCCTTCGGTGGGTACGGCGCGCGCGCGCGCGCGCCGCGACGGCCCCCGTGCAAGGCACGATGCAACGGCAACAACGGTGCGGCAACGGGCAACAACGTATGGAAACGCCCGCAGATCGAATGAGCGTTTAGCCCGGTAGATGCGCATTATAGGAGCTGCTAGGAGACGACGGCCGAGGGCATCCAGTGCTCCGTGCACAGTTACGCAGAGCTGAAACAGAGAGTCCGAATTGCTGTTGCTATGATATGCAATTTCGCGGGCCAGCCTGTTCGCTGGCGGGGCTCATACACCGGGCTCTTCGACGAGCTCCAGCTATGGGCGTGGATTTGCAGGTGGCGCGGCGAGTCCCAGCAGAGGCATCGGAACGGGCAGCTTGGTCCAGGCGGCTTCGAAACACGCAGCGCTCGAATAGATACCGCTGCACAGCACCGCTTCTCTTTGCAGCACTTGGTTTATCATTGGGTATGTTTGGTTAGCGGGGTCAGTCACGTGGCATGCCTTTGGGAGTGGGCGTACGTCGAGACTGCGGGGCGGGTGCGTCGGTGGCGGTGGGTTTGGGCCGGTGGTGCTCGGCGCCCGCGGGGCCTTACGCGTGTCGAGTCGCCACGGTGTGGCGCATGGCGCACTGCGCTGCTCTGCAGCCTGGAGTTCTGTTATGGTACGGTCAGAGCAAGGGCGGGGGCCAGGGGTGTGGATGCGGCCGCAGCAGAAACTGGCGGCTCTGCGGAAGCAGAAAAGGGGTTTGGTCCTGCCGAGGGCCCGGGAGTCGTTTTGGGCTGGTGTTGTGGGGCAGGCGGGGTTTTCGGTTTCGTTCTGCTCCAGAGGGCGAGAAGGGTACGGGAAAATGGCCCGCTGTTGGAGATATGGAGAGCACTCTATGATGATTCTGTTGCTAAAGCGTGGTTGAAGCATGGGAGCGCCCGGGGGTGGCGGCCATGCGGGGCCTGTGGACGAACTGCCGCGGGTGCTGTCTGCGAGGTCTGATGCGGCGCGATTGCTAGGACTGGACTATTGGCGCCTGAACATGCCAAGCTGAAGTCGGTTGAAAATGGAGCCGCGGGCGTGCTAATGCAGGAGCTTTCGCTGCTGGCTTTGGTTTAGGGTTAAGTTGGGCATGAGCAAGCGGGGTTCGGGGAAGCCGGGGTTGCCGAAGCTGATGGATGTGGTAGATGGTAGTGTTCGGGGAGGGTCCGGGTCCGGTTCAGCTTTGGCGCTGGTGGGGTTTATGGGGTTGATGCCTGGGGTTGGGGGCATCTGGGTTGGCAGCCGGGAGCGTAGCTCCCGTCCGGCAGCGGGCAGCCTATGGGAATAGCTGGGGCACATGCTTTTGGTCGGCGGAGAAATGTGTTGCGGACGGGGTATGATGCGGGACGCAAGGGATGCATCATTGCTCCGAGCGCATTGGCAAATATTCAATTGCGCGGTTGCTTTTGCAGCAGGCCTAAACTTCCTACCAGTCTCGATGGCAGTCGTGGAGCACATGTTGCCTCTTGCGCCCAAGGCCCATCATGCATTCGGCCTCCTCTGTACACCGATGTTGTGTTCGGAGCAATTCAGAGCCGACGTCCTTTAGTTTGATTTCTCGCGCGGCTCTTTGGTTCGCCGCCTGGCAGTGGAAAGTCGCGTACCGCGGATTGGAGGTTAGGGTCAGTTCAGGGGCTCAATAACTTGGCCGCTGGTGGTTGGTATGGACGTGGGAGAAGAATGCGTGTGTGATTGTGAGCAAGTGTTGGGAGTCGTTCGCCCCGTGTTTATCTAACTGTACTTGTGCTATCAGCGGCATGCTTGCAGAATGGTAGACATGGCGTTGGTGTGCGTACATGCGCCTCCCTGGCTTGCCCCTGTCGTATTATCGTACTGTAGCGGGGCCGCAGCGCGGTTAAAACGCGTGCGTACGTCTCCTGGTCGTTGGCTCTGTCCCATAAGCACCTCCACCTGTACGACACCGTGCAGGAGGCCGCGGCTGAGGGGCGAGGAGGCCCGGCTGGCGAGCGTGGGCTGGGCCGGGTGAGGCGGCCTCGCTGCGTCGATTGTTACGTTGAAACAGAACGCTGTGGTGCAAGCCGGACCCTGTAGCACGTTACAGCAACGGATCCCGCACGTAACCGCCCAACGCCGCGTACGGCGCCCTTGCATGCGCCGGTGGATGGACGCCGGCCCCGGTCCAGCGCGCCACGAAAAACTCCTCCACACGACGAGCCTGCGACGGGTGTGGCGGTGAAAACCCGTGATGGAAACGAGGAAAAGGGACACGGAGAGGAGGGAATGTGCCGGGGGGGTTTCTGAGGCAGCGCCCACGCCGGGATTCCGTGCCTCAGCTTGGCAGCAGCGACGGAGCGCCACGCCGAACGATGTGCGGAGCATGATTGGTCCCTCCCTCGCTCTTGCTTGCAACCCTCGCTCTTCACGTGCAACCCTCGCTCTTCACGTGCAACCCTCGCTCTTTTCTTGCGCGGCTGACGAATCATCCTCACCAGCAGCACCCCATAGGGCTCGCCTTTGGACGTCAGCGGCTGCACGTGCACCGTCAGCATGCCGTGTCGGTTGCCGAAGGCGATGTCGGTTAGGTACCTGCCGCGGCGGTTGGGGGTGGCAGACAGTGGCGCGACGGAACGGGCGTTCAGCCGATCGCCATGAGCAGATGCTGATACCATAATGCTACCGGTACTCCATGATCCCAACTATTTGGATTTTGGATGACAGCCACAGGCAGCGCTCGCCGCACCCGTCCACGCAGAGGTTGCTGCCTCAGCACAGCGCGCTACGCGGTGCCGCATTAAAACCGGTGCCACAGTAAGATACGGTGCGGGAAACAGATGTCGAGTTGAAACCTGGGTGGTGTGAAGGTCCCCAGGGGCGCGACAGCGCTGCGGGGACCGCACAAAAGGGCGGTCGGTGACTCGGTGTCCGCGAGCGAGTGCTCCACCCCCCAAAAGCGAGTGCTCCACCCCCCAAAAGCGCCTTCGACAAGTTCCTCCAGCTACCTGTATCATCTCAGTGCTTTACCTCCTTTGCCCGTCCACGAGTTTCCTCCCTAGTGTCATCGCCCCCCCCCCGCCCGGTGTTTCATCAGCCCTAAACAGTGACGGCCCCAGCGCCAGCCCGCCGCTCGCCCTAACGGCTATTGCCACCCGGCTCACTCGCTCCCCAATCGAGAGCTTAGCCAACCACTCGCTCACTCACGCGCGCACTCACCTGTCCCCCACCATGATGAGGTCAGAGGCGGGGCAGCCAAAGTGCGCCTCCAGCTCCGCCGACCCGCCGGCGGGCTTCTTCTCCGCATGGCGCAGCACGGGGATGCCCAGCGCCGCCTCCATCTGCTTCGCCTCCTCGCCTGCAACCCGTGCGAGCGGAGCCCATGGAGGCCATGGGGTTACCACACCGCGCACGAAGAACCTGCACGAGTGCCATGCAGTTTCCAACCCCCTCCGATCCTCGTTTCCTAAACCTAAGTTCTCCAGCATGCAGCTCCAAACACGTGTACCCAACGGTTTCCTCCTCGGCTTCCTAGTCTACGGGCTGTTCCTCAACCCCCCACGGGCTGTTCCTCCACCCCCCACGGGCTGTTCCTCAACCCCCCACGGGCTGTTCCTCAACCCCCCAAGATGTGTTTACGATTCGGCACGGCAGCGTTACCCATGGCCGCAGTGGTGATTTCGCCTCCGCTCCGGCAGCAGCCCCGCCCCCAGTAGGTCCCCCCCCATAGGTAGATATAATACCTACGTCGTGTAACCGGTCTTTATGCCACCTCCCAGTAGGTACGACGCGCGCCTTCGAGCGCGCATCCTTCCATGCCCGCATCTAGACCCTGCTCGGGGCATGAGCGCCAGTCCTCCCCCTTGCAGGCGTTTAAGATTCTCCATCTTATGCCCGCGATCGTCGGCGATTTCTAGGCCCACTCGGGCGGTCCCCCGCTGGCTCCTGCCTATTTACCCCGCCGGGCCCTTTCCCTCCCTCCCCGGCCCCCTTACCCTCCGGGTCGTACTGCTGCAGGCCCGCGCTGTTGCTGTACAGCACCGCCCGCCCTTCGAAGGCCGCCAGGCAGCGCGTGAGTGTGTCCTGGAGCCGAGGCTCCACTTCAAGCGCAAATGGCTGCGACAGCGTGTTGTCCTGTGAGGGCGGTGATGGGGGGAAAGTCAGGTTTTGGGTTCAAGTTGGGATTGGAGTTGGCGACTGCGTTCGGCCGGTGCCGGCGCCGAACGTGGGTACGCAAGGTCATTAGTGACGATTTTCAACTATAAGACAGCCCACACATGTGGCCAAACTTGGGGTCACACGGACGTGGGGTATCAGCCCGGACGACGTGGGGTATCAGCCCGGACGTGGGGTATCAGCCCGGACGACGTGGGGTATCAGCCCACGGAACGACTCCCAAAGGCGGTCGCGTTCTACGATCCGCGAGGGGAAATGAGGTCAGCCCCGCAAGTAGTCCTCTGACCGGTGAGGCGCGCAGCCGCCTCGGCGTGCCCCACCCAGATCACGCGCAACTCGTGCGCATCGACTCCGTTCCCCCAATCCTGCACAGCCCCGAGCAGCCCGGTCTGTTATCCTCCCTAGAATGCCACCACACCAACACTGCCAGCCGCCCCTCCTTTATCAACCTTTTTCCCTTCAGCACGGCGCCAGCTACCAAGTACGGCAGTCGTACCTTGTCGAACACAAGGCCCCGGAAGCCAGCGGCGCGCAGCCCCTCCCAGTCCACGTGTCTGATGTCCGGGGCGGCCAAGTGCGGCAGCGCCAAGCTCTGGTGGCCCTGCGCTTGGGTCGGTCCAGGGAGGGTGGTTGGGTGGGTTGTATGCCACCTGGCTGCAACGGAAGGCATGAGTGCAGAAGGGTACAGATGAGCAAGAGGCGGGTGGATGGGTGGGTGCCGTACTGGCGCTGCGCGAAGGCCGTGGGCAGGGTCGAGTGGTCAGGTGGTCGGTGGGGGAGCTGGTGAGGGAGCTGGTGGAGGAGCTGGTGGGGGAGCTGGTGGGGGAGCTGGTGGGGGAGCTGGTGGGGGAGCTGGTGGGTTCTGAGACGGTTGCCGGGGCTACCGTGCCACCAGCACCAGCCGACCAGCTGCGGGTAGCTCCGTCAGCAGCAAGGCGCAGCCATGTGCACAGACCGCAGAATCATCCATCGCCCACGGCAGGCCGCAGAGGCGGCAAGGAATGGGAACCGACGATGAGACCGGCTAGCCAGCTACCTTCGGTAGCTAAACGGCTAGGCTATCGTAGCCGGCTAGGCGAGCCAACCAGCCGGCGTCGTTGGCAAGAGACGGAGAGGGGCAGAACAGACCGAGCCGCTTGACACAAGAGCTATGTTGAGGGCGACCGGGCAGAAGAGGAGAAACGCAGAGGGGCAGCGGAGGGGTGGATGCCCAGCTGCTCACCGTGAAGAGGCTAAAGAACAAGCCGACACCAGCCGAGTTGAAATTCTGCTGCACCCGAGCCATTTCACTGGCCTGGAGGCCAAGGGGGAAGGGAGAGGCGGCGAGGGAAGGGGAGGGGAAGGCCGGCGGCAGCAGGGTGGTATGGGAGTGCGCGGATCTGGGCCATCACATGCTAGGCAAGGTGAGTGCGGCCATGCTTCGGGAGAGACAAGGCCCCATCTAGGCTTGGGTTCGGAGCGCGGACGCCGGGGCCGCTGATGCCCACATGGTGTGCCTCGACGTACGAGGCACTGTTACTCTTTGGTGCGAGCGGCCTGTGCGGGCCCAGCAGGAACACTGCTATGCGCATTGCAGTGTGCCAATGGCGAACACAGTTTGGAGCTAAGCTGCGCGGGTAGCTGACTCGCACCGATTGCCTGCCCCCGCTGCCCCCCCCTGCTTTGTGCGCTACGCGACACCACACGCACCTGACCGGTGGTGCTGTGCGCGCGAATGAAAGCAAGACGTGCAGTGGGTTGTGCTCTACAGGCCGACGGGCAAGGGGCTCGCGCAGCGTGTTGCGAACGATTGCCTATAACCGTGCGCATCCGGCTGCCGCCCTGGCCGTGGCCCGGTATCCTCCTGCTGCTGATTCTACAGGCTTGCTGTCTGTAATTAAATATTAGATGTACGGTACAGGCCAGGCTTTCACTGGTCTTGCATAGCCATGCTTGCAGATGTGAGATAAGCCAAAGATTTCGAAAATATCTCAATGGATGGCTGAGAGAAACCACAATTTCGACATTCAAGCTCGATTGGTCTACTAGGACGACTCGATCAACGAACTTCTACGCCGTACGTGACTCCGAAGCCACCCGGTGCTCAGTGGTCACAAAGTGCCTTCAGCACAATTGAGGGCTACTATGATCAGATACGTTTCCTGCATCCACTCAACGCAGCGCTGCTGCTCGTAAGCTGAAGTTCCTCTAAAGCAATTACATGCAACTATATCAGTGACCCTCCGTGCCATATTTACATTGTTGACATCAATTACGTTATCAGTCTTAGGTCAGAGCGTCGTGGTGTAAGGACACATTGTTACCTTCAGCGGCCCAACGCAATTGTTGGCCCAAGCAATTCAGAAGGGTCATAATGCTGACGGTGCTCCAGCGCCAGTTAGGGACGCCAACAAATGGCCTTAACAGACAGGCATCTTCAGAGATGCTGGCGTCGCCTGGCGGTGCGGCTTTTGCTGACACACGCAGTTGCAGAACTGCACCACACATGCTTAAGAGTGTTTCACTTTGCGTACGCAGCAATTTCAAGAGGCGTCTCGCGCAACAACAGCTTTTCACGTAGAGCGCCAACAGGTGAGGCCTGAGGAAGTATTGGCCACGTCGGTCTTCTGACGTGCGCTGAGTCGCTCACTTTCTCTCACCACGCCTCGCAGGAGGCCTTGGCAGCATTCCGCAATCGCGGTCGCGCCCTTCTCTTCTGGTAGCTTGTAGTGGTCCGAATGGATCCTTCGGGGACGGCAGCGCCAGCGATGCAAACTCGCCCGGCGAGGTGCGTCCATGCATTTAACGGCCGCTCGGTTGCCGCGCATTTTGGATACTCCACAACTCAATTTCCCTAAATGTTTAAATGCCCGCAGTTCTTACCACTGGGTCATGGCGAAGCAAAGGGACAGTCACAGCAGCCGCAGCAGCAGCCACGCGGCGGCAGCAGCAGCATGCGCTCACCAGACGCCGCCGCTCTACCGCCGTCGCCTTCAGCGTCCACACATCCCTTGAGGCCTCGCAATGAGCAGGCCTGGGACTTCGGTGCAGAGCCCTACGTTCCCAGTCCGGCGAACCTGCCGACAAATGAGGACAATTCGCCGGTCTTGTACCCGCCGCGGTCGATGCGGCCTCTGCACAAGGAGCTGTGGACTTTGACCGACCAGCCGGGCGTGGACCTGTTCCTCGTGGGGCCCCTGGCCTGGAGTCGTCTGCCCCAAGTCTTTGTCATCCTCTTCGGTGTGGGGGAGAGGGACACGGAGGGCATCTACTCGCTCCGCGCGTTCGGCAGCGACGGCATTCCCCATGAGACCATCATAGCCTTTGAGTGCGAGGAGGAGGCGCAACGGTAAGCGCTGCGCCTGCCGCGTGGCCGGCCTGTTTGGTGGAGTAGGGGGCCGCACAGCCACAGCGCAGCCGGTGGCTATTGCCGGCTTATTTCTTGCGGCAGCATTTGCGCTTGCCGTGTCACCAAATGGAATGCGCTGGCCCTCTATAATGGCAATCGTGAAGCCGTTCCTGTCCATAACCAGTGCCTTGCTGGCCAAAGGCAGGCTGGACTGCCAGTTAGGACCCCACCACCACCTACACCTCCCCACCGGCCCCCGCTTTCTCATGACCACATCTCCCGCCTCTCCCCCCCTCATCCCAGTGCTCTAGCATGCGCCCACAACCTAGGTGTCCGCCCACCATACGCCAACTATCCTGTCTTTCGGCGCCAACGGCTTTTATGCCACCCCCTCATCCTCCCTGTACACCTGCAGATATGCTGGCCTGCTGGAGGCCTCCATGGACCACATCCCCCACGTCTGCTCCATCCCCCCTCGCGAGCTGCTGACCTTCTGCCTGGACCAGACCTACTCTTGCCGCCTGGAGCCCAAGGGCTCCCTCCTCATCCCGCCCGACTTCAACGTCTCAATCACCGACTGGGAGCGCTCGCTGCGCCTGCGCGACGGTAAGTTTGCCGTGCTGGATTCGGAGCCCGACATCTTTGGCGCCGCCACCGCGGGTGGCGACGGCGGCGGCGGAGGCGGCACCACCGCCACGGCCACAGTGACCGCGACCACGACCACGACGGCGCCGCTGGCGGGCCAGCCGGGCAGCGGTGGCGCTCCAGGCAACAGCGCCATGCACGGTAGCAACAGCAACCTGCAGCCTGGCGGACCGGGAGGCCAGCACCCCTCGACGCTCGCTCGCTATTCCGGCCTCACCGGCTCTGAGCTGGAGGAGATCCGGGCGCGGCTGGAGTCGCTGCTCCCCGCCGACGACTAGATGCAGAACCGGCGCTCTGCCCCGCCCGCCCTGAAGTCGCCGCCGTGCGCAGGGCGGCACGTCCTTGGCGGGGCTGGAGTAGGGCGGTGACGACCGCGCCAAAAACGTAATGCGACGGGCCGAGAGGCCTGCACCGTGTACACTATTATATGGTAGACAGCAACCATTGCTGGAACCGAGAAGGACGCGGAGAAGGAGCCGGAGGCATGTCGATGGCGATGATGATGTGAATGTGTGGCTGGCATGGGAGGCCGGGGAGGAGGCCGAGAGTGGGGGGCGTTATCGGAGGGGGTTCGCGTTGCGCTGTGTGCACGGCTATGCGTGCATGGCGACCCAACGGCCCGAGGGGCAAAGCCGTCGTGCTGACCCCCCTCGCAGTAACCCCTCAGTCCCTCCCGTGTACATTACCTTAACGCTTGTGCGGCGCGCCGGCCTACCCGGCTGGTGGGGCCTATAGGGCCCCCATGCGTGGGCGCATTTTTACCTCCGCCACCGCTCACATTCGTGTGGCAGGAACCAACGGGCGCCCCGTTTGATTGTCCGTAGTGTGCCGTCCATGGACCCAAGGTTGACTGACACCCCGCGCGCCGCCATCCTTGCTTGACCGTGCCTGGGCTGAAGGAGGGAGGGCGAAGGACGGGAGGTGCCGGCAGCGCCGCCGGTGTCGGCCGTTGCAGTTGCAAGTTGGCCGTTGCTTGTCCGGAAGGCATGGACTGTGAGACGTGTATGGAGAGCCCTTCAAGGGGAAAACTGATTTTGGGTCTTTCCATTCGCTATATGCATGGCGCGGCGGGAGGCGGATTGCGGCGGTGGTGCCAGCCTGATACGTACCAGCGGTGCCGCCGCCGCTCAGCCTGGTCCGCGCGCATGGGCGTTCATTACATGCGTGGAACCCGCCGGCGGGGCTCTGGAGGAGTGTGGGTCGCGTCGCCTTGGATGTGTTTCGACCGTGCATGTCCTCGTTGACGTGCAACGTGCTGTCAACGGAGTGTCGTACATCACGTGCCGCTGCGACGCGTCAACGGCTCCTGACCGTCCAGCACCTATGGTCATGCTGTCCCTCGTGTACCATACCTGCGCTTCGCGGAGGCGGAGGCCCCTTCCGAGGCCACGGATGGAGGCAGCAGCCTACCAGAGCGCGAACCCGACCCCCAGGGCCGGCCCGGACGCCTGGGGCCGGCTTTCCGCTTCATGTGTGTTTTGATTCGTGCAGTCACGCGGGCATGGTGGTCTCCAGGACGGGCATCAAGAAACCCGCCCGATGCCGGTGCGCGGCGCCAGGTGGTCTGTCACACGCCAGTTATTTTGTGATAATGCTGCTGCTGCTGATGATGCCGGTGGTGATGGTGATGTGCACATTCGGTGCAGGAGCGTTTTTGATGCCGCCTCGCGGCGTGCAGGAGCGGCTTCGGTGCGTGTCGTGGCTTAATTACAGAGCTGGTTTAGTGTCTTCGCGCATCTTAACGTATTTGCCTTATCTATCGTTGTGTGCCTTGCCGACTGCCCACGGGGGCGCCCCTTTTGAGCCCTGCTCCGTCCTGGAAGGGACGGAGGGGACGGGGATGAGCGAAACCTCGGAACATGGATTGTCATGAGCGTGTCGCTCGGGGGTTGGTTTTTACGCACTGGGTGTTTCGCTTTATGCACCCGTTCCTGTAGCTGCCCTACGTGACTCCGAGCGGCAACAGAACGCTTTGCGTGTGTATACTGGAAGTTGTCCCTGGGATAGCGAGGGCGGGCTCGGAGGGGGAGCTGCGTGGAGGCCTTGTAGGGCCAGTCCCGCTCTCGCCCCTTCGAGGCGCCTAGAGGTTGAACGGGGTCATTTCGCTCCAGGAGTGGCACGAGGCCGGCTCTTGCCTTCTTTTGTTCAAGGGAAGTCCGTTGGGATCGCTCGATTAGTTGAGTTTTGGATTTGGATTTCTTGACCCGCACAGTCCTTGCTAGAACAGGCGCCCGGGGGGCGCGCGGTCTTTATTTTGCGGCTGGCTCTGCCGCCGCCGCCGCCGCTGCACTGCGGCGATGCGTGTAGCTCGGACGCCGGTTCAGCAAGCATCACAGAGTACTGATGTGATTATTGGGTTCAAATTGGCGCGGTTGAGGGGTGAGGGGGCCGAGAGCGAGGTTGTGGGCTGTCCGGGCGCCCGAGTCCGCTGCACTCGGGCCGCTGGGCGGTGTTGGTGTTTTGACTTGGGTCAACAGCGGAGCGCAGGGCCTGGAGGGACTACCGGTTTGGCGGGGGGGGCCGAGCCTCACAGCCTCAACATGGGCAAATGAGAGCCTCAGAGCCGCGTCTTCTCGTTGACTTGGCACCCACCATCGGCAACCGGGCGGGGCACACCTTGCTGGTGTTGACCGCAGTCGAGATGGCGGCGGTCCGCTGTCTGCTTGGGGGCAGCCCTACTCGCCCGCCTCGTGCAATTATCCTCCTGTCGGGGCATACTAGGCCGCCATCATCGTAATACTGGAGAATTCCTTTTGAGAGCGTTTTTTTGGCCCTTGCTCAACGGGCGTGGGGGCGACGCAGTCTTTACCACCGCGCACAATTGGCTCACTGCGCCGGCTGCTGTCGCGTGTGTCCAGCTTCCGCTAAGCCGCGAAACTCCACGGAAACACGGACACGTGTGCGTGTGTGGATTGGATTGGAAGCATCCCTTTTGTGTCCGGTGCGTGTGTGTGCGTGTGTTAATATCCGTGGATGCGTCGCCAAATGGGTGTTGGCTAAAACAGCCGGTTTGATGGGCTTTGAGGCCCTTTGAGAGCATCATGGTAGCCCCCTTGAGAGTACTATCCCTTGCAATTCGGATCCGAGGGAGTTTTCTGTTGCCTAGTTTATGAGAGGCGGTGTAGAGGTTGAGGCGTCTTCCAACTCGAGGAAGGATACCCTGATGCGACAAAGCAGCAGCGCTGCTAGCCGCAGTGAGCTGGTTCACACGTGTACACAGGGGAGTCAGGGTTGTTCATGAGCGTGTGCATTGCGGGGCGCCGCCCGCCCGGTCGGGCGGAGGCGAGGTAGATTCGCACCATTCTTTATTCCACCTGAGATGGCGACTGCGGCTTTCGTGCGCGACGTGAATACTTATTCGATGTAACGAAAGCATACGGCTTCTGATCAGGCGGGTGGCACCCGGACCTGCGCAAGCTACACCCTGTACGGCAGCGTGTCGGCTGCGTGGGTTGAGGCTTGAACGGAAGCCGGGAGGGGCTGCTTCCTGGAAGGAGAACCAACCAGCGGGGCCTGGGCTGGGGAGCGTCTGTAAGGACTGGTAGCTTAGACATCAAGTCATCGATAGGGGAAAGGACAGTTGACTGGCACCAGGCAGCACCAGGGGCAAGAGGTGTGAAGGGGGTGCAAGCCAAGCGCGCACGGCCTAGCGGGATTTCCTACGGAGAAGGACAGTATACAAATACCAGGAAGGCTAGATAGCTCGCGCCGCTACAGCCGCGCTGATTTCCGTATGAACGTTGTTTAGGAGACACCCGCACGGCCAATCGTATTCACCTCCACCCCTGCTGGCGGTTGCCTATGACTAAAGGCGTTGGTGCCGTACCGTAAGGCGCCACCCACTCGCCTCGTGTGTCGCAACTCACATCGCAACCCCTTCCTCGCCGCATCAGGTTACCTTCCGCAAGTTCCTAGGCACCCGACGTTCGCACTGGCGTGACGCTTCGCCGTTTGGGACCCACAATTTAGCGTAACCGCGGGCGCCCAGCTTTTCCCCAGCCTTCAACCCCTAGGTAGCATATTCTCGATGTGTTTTCCCGCAGCTGGGTTGGCTTCGGGCGAATGCTCCGCGTGCGATGCGCCGGGCATGGGCGGTGGCAAGCCCTGCCGCAGTCCGCCGGCCCGTTTCTTGCAATGTGCTAATCCGCTTGGGCACCCTCTCCTCATCGTCCTCATGGCACGCGCTCTTGGCGACGCCCCTCCGTGGGGGCGCTCGTATCGCAAGACGCACGTGCCGCAGCCGCTTCTCCATAATGATGGATTCAAGGACGAGCGGGATGGCAAGTCTGCTTCAGGCAGGTTGCTGCGACCGGGACGGTGTCCAATCATAAAAGGCATATTCGATCCGTGACGGCGCCGTTGTAACGTTATGTGTATCCCAGTGCATGTGAGGCCCGTGGAGGTTGGTGCTAGGCATCGCTGAGGGCTCAAGCGTCGCATGCAAGCTGTAGCCTCGGGACTAATTTTGCTTGGCCACACACGCGAAACATTCAGTGTTTAAAGTTTGCGTACTGTAAATTGACAGATACTTTATCATACTACGCACCGCGAGTAAGGGGAACCCCGGGTCGCAAGAGCAGCTGCATTTGCTGCACTTGTTCCGGTAGCAAGCAGGATGTATCGATGACGATTCTATACGTTATTTTATGCATTTAAACAGTTGGATAGGGTTCCCATGAAAAGTGTGTTCATTGCGCAAAAGGCCCCGGCACGTTAGATTCCCTCGGGTGCAATTAACAAGCCAATTGCAGAGCGTTTATATATATCCCATACACGGATAGGAGTGCGGCGCCCAACATTAGGCCCGGCGAACACATTCCGCTTGGCGGCGTCTCCTACTTGCGTCCACGTGAAATTGGCCGTGTCGATCCTTAACAGCCGATCCAATTTCCGTGCTCCGAGCTTGCATATCAGGTCGAGCTCAAGCGTACTTTCAGGACTTTGTGGTGAGTCGGTCGAAAGCCCGAGTTGGAATGCCGAAACGGCCGCGCTGATTGAGCACGACAGTGCTAGCGACTTGTCACGGCTTCCGGGAATTGTCACGGTATACGATTCCAGGAAAGCACTTCCCGGCTTTCGTGCGCGGTCGTGCGCGCTTGCGTCCACTACGACCCTGGCCACCACGGCCATCGCGTGACCCGTCTCGGGCCGCTTTTTCGCACACCCACAGCCCTTGCCCTCTTTTGCAAACCTTTGTCCTTCTTTCACATACAACCACAGATTACGACACCCATCAGGCCGGGATGGCCTCTCACTTGCAGCGGCCCGCCGGCATGGCCGGCGCCATGGCGCGCCGGCCCGCTGCGCTCGCGGTCCCTGCGCCCCGCTGGGCTCCTCGGCAGGCACGAATGGTTCCAGGCGCACCTATTGCAGTCCCAGGTCATCGCCTGAGCCCACCCACCAGCACTAGCGACCAAAACGGAGCGCCCACTGCGGCTCCAGGGCCGGTCACGGGCGGAGCTCTTTCCTCCGTCGACATCACGGAAAAGCTGGGGAGCACCAACCCCCTCATTCAGGCGCTCAACAGCTCCCGCGCCAGCATGCTGGAGGCGCAGCGCGTGCGCGAGGCGCTGGAGGCAGAGGCGCAGGAGGTTGCGCAGGTGGGTCCAGGGAGGGAGGCGTTACGCGAGGAAATCCAGGAAGGGCGAAAGGGATGTTGGGGTTACGGAGCGGGTTGGTCTCCAGGCGATGTGGGTCAGGGACGAATTGCAACGTCAGACGAGGCGGTGGGGGGGGCGCATGTGCCGACCGTGGGCTGGGGGGACCGGCGGGCCGGGGTATGGCGCGGCGGCGCACGCCTGCAGCCCCCTGGCTCGCCGTTTTGGGAGGCTCATGTAGACGTCACAACGGTCCTATGATGGATGGTGACGGAGGGGAGGGAGGCGATTACGCAATTATTGCAAGGTTCTGATGTGGGTTTTCAGGGTCTCCGTCGCCAGATCATGGAGTTGGCCAGCTGGAAAACAGCAGCGCTGCTGCCAAGCCGCGTCGAGATGCCGATACCGTCATGAGCGGTACCTCTTCGCTCGACGGTGTGGGGGGAAATCTTGCGGGCGACGAAAGCTGACGAGTTTTCGAAGCGCTCATATGTCTGCGATTGCTGCCAGGATATTGGGCGCCGGCGATGTCTCAGGGTTGATGTGTGGTCTGTTGCGGTGGTGGAACGGAGGGGCGCAGGGCGGCAGGCAGGCCCCTTAGGCTCGGAAAGAACTTGAACTTGAACTCGAACTTGAAAGCCTCGGAAATCCGCGGAGAGGTGCAAGAGGGGCGCATGTCCCCAGGCGTGTTGTGGGGTTGGCTGGCGGGAGGTGCCGCCAAGGAGCGAGACGCTGCGGGCCCCTCCCGCTCTCCATCCACGTCATGTCGTGTTCATAGATTTCCCAGCTGCCCGCCTCCTCACCAGCGCTCACCCACCCTTCTGCGCCCCCCCCGGCGTATACCCTCAAACCCCGTGTTAGCAAACACACAACATGCTTTCCTGACTTGGGCCGCGTCGTTGCCACGGGTTTCCTCTTCGCCCTCCGTAACCCTGCCTCTCCCCCTTTTCCTCTTCGCAGCTGGCTGTGGAGGCGTCCGAGGCCAAGACCAAGGCCAAGGCGGAGGTGTTTGCCACTGTGGAACAGATCGAGGAAGCCACCAGGCAGCAGCAGGTGGGACTCGAGGGGTGGGGGCGAAGGTGGGGTGAGGGAGGGGGTGAGGCCCCCTCCGAGTGGAGGTGTCTCTGTGGTTGGCTGTGTGAGCACAAGCAACATACCGACACCGCCGCCGGATATCCTCATATGTTCCACTGCTTGTCCCACTGCTTGTCCCCCTCTGCCGTTTTTCGTTTCCTCAACCAAGATCTCCAGCAACCAAGTTCACCAGCAACCAAGCTCCCCAACATGCATCTCCAAACGTGTGTCCCAAACGGTTTTCCTTCCTATACGGCTTATCCTCGCAACCCCCTCTGCGCTTCACCTCCCTATCACCCTTCCGTGGCCCTTCACCCGGATTCTCTTATCAAACCCCCCCTGCCCCCCTCCCATTCCCCCCCCCCACATACACACACGCACAGGTCTGGCTGGACAAGGTGTCTGCGCTGCGTGACCGCAAGGAGGCGGCGCTGGCGGAGAAGCCCACGGCGGAGGTCGGCCTGGAGGTGAGTCAGCGGAGAAACGGCGTCGTGCGGTGCCATACCGCTCGCGTGATGTCGTACCTCTCGTACAGTGCCGTAGCCGCCGTACCACGGGGTCTTTCCTGAGGCCAACCAGCGTGCCGCCCGCGCGATTGGGGACCTGCTATCGGGCAGTCACCGCGCCGCGCCTTTAGGAGCCACACACACAGCTCGCTACGCAGCCCTGCTGATGCTGGGTGCGTCGATACGCAAAGTAGCGCACAGCACGACCAAGCAGCAGCACAGAAGCCACGTGCTCTTGAATCCTCCGCGTGCGGAGGGTGAAAGGCGGAAGGTGTGTAACCCAGCAAGCAATAACGTCTTGCGGCAGACAGTGTGCGAAGTGTAGCGCTCGACGACAACTGGGGCCAAGTGGGTCAGCGGCAAAACGCTGTGTGGTGGGCGGCAGCCCCCATACCACCGGTCCGTGGGTCACGATACGGCTTTCCCCCCGGAGTCCCCTCGCCGGTCACTGCTCGCTCGTCACTCAAGCCACACCCAGTCCTAACAAGGCACGCCTCCCTTCCCCTCCCTCTCCCCCTCCTAAAACAATAAAGCATTGTGCTCCTGAATTAGGAATGTGTTCCTGAATTAGGAATACAGTAATAATACAGGAATTAGGAATACGGTAACACAGGAATTAGGAATACAGTAGGCTTTATTCCTCCTGTATTCCTGATTCCTACCTACTCCTACCGTATGTGTCGACCCACGGGTTTCCTCTCATCCCACCCCTCGCCCCCCCCCCCCGCCTTCCCCTCCAGCTTGACGCCTACGTCGCCGCCATGGCTTCCTTGGACTCGGAACTGGCTGAAGCCGAGTCCCGCGTCACTGAGATCTCCGACTACATGCTGGGGCTGCGGGCCACCATGGAGGAGCTGTATGCCAAGGTGGGGCGAGACGAGGAGGGATGAGGGGCTGTGGTGGGGGGATGCGAGGAGGGAAGGAGGGGCTGTGGTGGGGGGATGCGAGGAGGGAAGGAGGGGCTGTGGTGGGGGGATGCGAGGAGGGAAGGAGGGGCTGTGGTGGGGGGATGCGAGGAGGGAAGGAGGGGCTGTGGTGGGGGGATGCGAGGAGGGAAGGAGGGGCTGTGGTGGGGGGATGCGAGGAGGGAAGGAGGGGCTGTGGTGGGGGGATGCGAGGAGGGAAGGAGGGGCTGTGGTGGGGGGATGCGAGGAGGGAGGAGGGGCTGTGGTGGGGGGATGCGAGGAGGGAAGGAGGGGCTGTGGTGGGGGGATGCGAGGAGGGAAGGAGGGGCTGTGGTGGGGGGATGCGAGGAGGGAAGGAGGGGCTGTGGTGGGGGGATGCGAGGAGGGAAGGAGGGGCTGTGGTGGGGGGATGCGAGGAGGGAAGGAGGGGCTGTGGTGGGGGGATGCGAGGAGGGAAGGAGGGGCTGTGGTGGGGGGATGCGAGGAGGGAAGGAGGGGCTGTGGTGGGGGGATGCGAGGAGGGAAGGAGGGGCTGTGGTGGGGGGATGCGAGGAGGGAAGGAGGGGCTGTGGTGGGGGGATGCGAGGAGGGAAGGAGGGGCTGTGGTGGGGCGAGACGAGGAGGGAGGAGGGGCTGTGGGGGATACGGGCTATGCGGTGAGGGGCGGAAGTACAGTGCTACGAGGAGGGGAGGAGGGGCTGTGTGGTGAAGGCAAAGGAAACCGGTCTCGCCGGTAGACAGCGGCGTCGGCGGTATGCAGGGTTTTCTTTTCGCAAGGGGACCCGGTTACCCCGGTACCGCCCACCTGCCTTCTGCTCGCGCGCCAAGGCCATCGTTTCGCCTGCGATGCACTCAGACGGCCATCCCCCCCCGGCCCTCCTCTGGACCACCACCTTCACCGCCCGTGGATTCGCGGATCGTCATATAAATCCTCCCCGGCCCTCCTCCCCCCCCCCCGCGCCAGGCCGTGATGGCCGAGGCCGCCGCCGCCAAAGCGGAGGAGGTGGCCGCCGGCGCCATGAAGGCCGCCGAGGCCGCCGTGAAGGACGAGATGCAGGCGGCTGCCGTCGTCAAGGAGACCCAGACGGCGCTGGAGAAGACCCTATCCGCCATCAAGGACCTCGACAAGAAGGGAGCCGAGAGCGGCATCGCGACGCCGGCGGCCGGTGCGCCGACGGCTGCCGCCGCCGTGGCGGCGGCCGCCGCCGCCGCGGTGGGTGCCAAGGAGGTGTCGGCGTCTGCCGGCGGCGGCTCGGCGGTGGCGCCCAGGGCACCCACCGCCTCCGTCGCGGCGGCGCACCTGGTGGACCCAAGCAACCTGTACCCGACCAATAAGGCCCAGCCGGTGAATTGGGTCAAGATCGGCGCGGTGGCGGTGGGGGCCGTCGCGGGCTTCTACTTTTTCAACAGCACCGACCCGGGCCGGGCGGCGGTGGCGGCCGCCACTTCCGTGGTGGCGTTCGTCAAGGTGCGTTGCTTGGGTGCCCGTCTGAGGGCTGTCTCGCTGGGCGGATTTGGAGGATTTTATATACATTACATGGCGGGTTTTATAATATATATCTACATATTCTGGGGGGTACATATATACCCCCCAGGAAGGGGAGGGGGAGCATAGAAACCGGTTACGCGACACGGATAGGATAGCTGGCGCAGGAAGGGGGGGCGATGAATTGCGCGTTGCTCGTTTGTGCCACCAGCAAGTGAAGTGTCGAAGACAGGGAGGGCGTTGAGTTCGAGTTTCCGCATTTGGTCAACGCGGCGCGGTGTGTAATCGTCAGCCCCCCCCCTGCCCCCGATCGAGTAACCTGTTTTCTTCTGTAACCCCCCGGTCCCTTCCCGCGTCCGCACCCGCCCTCAGGACCAGCTGGGTCACATCCACATCCACGAGGCGGAGCGGGGGCTGCTCGAGACCATCATCCTGCTCTTCACCTCCATCGTGTGCGTGCCGCTGGTGGTGAAGGGAGTGCCAGGTGGGGCCCGGGGCGGGGGGGGCCCGGCTCGGCGGGTGTCGCGGGGGTGGAGGAAGCCGACAAGCTGCGTGTTTATGAGGGGTGCCACGTCGGCTGAGTGGATGGGTTTGCCCGCTCTTCCCTTTCCGCCACCCACCCACCCATTGATCGTTAAACTGCATACAGCATACTCTCCCCCCTTACCCTCCTCCTCCCACTCTTTCCATCCTCCACCCTAACCATCCTCTTCCCACTCTTTTCCATTCTCCCCCCTTACCCTCCTCTTCCCACCCTCCCCCCTGGAAGGCGGCAACGCCGTGCTGGGCTACCTCCTGGGGGGCGCCATCGTGGGGCCTTATGCGCTGGGGCTCATCTCCGACGTCAACAGCATCAAGCACCTGGCAGAGATTGGAGTGGTGCTGCTGCTGTTCAACATCGGGCTGGAGCTGTCGCTGGACAGGCTGCAGTCCATGGCCAAGTTCGTGTTCGGTATGGGCACGGCGCAGGTGGGTGGCCACGGGCTATTGCGCATGGATGTGGGTGGACTCCCCAGGGGGAGGGCGGGGGTCGTCTGTGCCCAGACGTGAAATTGCCGGGGGCCGTGCCCGACGGGGGCCGTGCCCAGACGTGAAATTGCTATTGCAGCTTCTGTATCGTACACCCACATCATCACCATGGGTGTGTACGTCTTCGAAACCTGGAGCCCTGTCCCCTCCCCTTGATCAGCACCTCAAGCACCCCTCGACTGCAACGAGAGTGCGGATTGGCATTGCTCTCCTCCCCCTATGGCGCTGAACGCCACTTCTCAATCTTTCCCCTTTCACCTCTCCCCCCCCTCGCACACGGGTTTTCCTCGCATCCCCCTCCTGCAGGTGGTCTTCACGCTGCTGGGTGTGGCCGGTGTGGCCATGTGGGTGGGCGGTCTGCCCGGCCCTGGAGCCATCATCCTGGGTGGCTCGCTGGCCATGAGCTCAACCGCTGTGGCCATCCAGGTGGGGGCGGGGAGCAGGGCAGGAGGGAATGGAAGGAGGGAATGGAGGAGGGAAGGAACGGGGGTGAGGCAGGGAGGGAGGGTGAGGGCGATCCGAGGGCCAACAGCGGGTAGCTGGTTGTGAGGGGCTGAGGAAGGGGGAAGGGTCAGAACTCGTGTCGCGCGGGTGATGGTGTGGGTATGGGGGTTCATGTCGGCGAAACGAAACAGGCAGCAAGGACGGGCGAGGTGGTGCTGCGGGGCAGCGGCATCTTCTCGCACACCACCGTGTGCGGCTTCCTAGTACACGGGCTTTCCTCACAAACCCACCCGTGTGCGGCAAGCAGAAGGCGAGGCTCTCACCGGGCCTTGCAACCACGCTCCTCCTCTCTCTCGTGTCGATTCACCGGTTGTCCTGCCCTCCCCTCCTCCCCTCCCCTCCCTCTTCCTCGAACCCTCCCCTCCCCGTCCAGGTGCTGGAGGAGCGCGGTGAGATGGGCAGCCGCCACGGCCGCGCCATCTTCTCGGTGCTGCTGCTGCAGGTGGGGGGGGGGGGTTGTAGCGGTCGCGCGCGCAGGAACGTGCGGGAGGCGGGACGTAAGCGGCGACGGAGTGCACCAGCGGCAACTGAGTGTCCGCGGACAGAGCGAAAGCAAGGCGTCACGCTTATCAGCATCAATACCCCGAAGCACCCACCCTGCACCCTCCCGCCCACCCTCCGTCTCCGCCTCCACTCCGTATCCACCCACCCAAGCTATTCGCCGGCTGTTGTTCCTCCCCGCGTCCCCGGGCTCCAATGTCGCGCAAACGGGTCTGCCCGCCCCCGTCTCCCTTCCCCCCTTCCCCCTCCACTCCCCTCCCCTCAGGATCTTGCTGTGGTGGTGCTGCTGATGCTCATCCCGCTGCTCGCGCCCTCGCCGGACGGCAGCAGCGGCGGCTTTGCGCGCATCGCCGGCGCGCTGGGGCTGGCGGCCGTCAAGGCGGTGGTGGCCATCGTGGGGATCATCGCAGGTGCGGTAGCGTGGGGGAGGGTTGGGTTTGGGAAGGGTTGGGTTTGGGGAGGGTTGGGTTTGGGGGTTTTGGGTTTGGGGAGGGTTGAATTTTTAGGGTTTAAGGGTAGGGAAGGCGAGGCGAGGTCGCGCACGCGGCATGACATGGCCTGTTTGACGGGGCCTGCTCTGGAAAGGTGCTTATGGATCTGAGCAGGTCGTCGCTGCTGCAGCCGGTGCCTGCATGCCCAAGGCCCCACAGCTCGCAGTTGGCAGTTACAAGTTGGTAGTTGGCAGCTGGACCAAGATCCGGAAACTCCTTAAATTCCCCACATCTCGCCCCTTCCCCCCCCCCCGCGCACCTCTTCCAGGTGGCCGCATCCTGGTGCAGCCGCTGTACAAGAAGATCTCCGAGTTCGCCAATGCCGAGATCTTCGCTGCCACCACGCTGCTGATGGTTCTGGGCACCTCGTTCCTCACGCAGCTGGCGGGGCTGTCGCTGGCGCTGGGGGCCTTCCTGGCGGGACTGCTCATCGCGGAGACCGAGTTCGCACTGCAGGTGGGGGGCCGTTGGGGATGGTATGGTACGCGAGGGGACACACGGGGTGCATAGTATGGTCGACAAGGGGACCCTTGGGTTTGGTGTGTATGTCCGAGGGTGGGTTTGACATGCGCGCCTTTTTAGGTTTTACGTCTGTGAAGCCTCCCCGCCTCCCTTCCCTGCGCCGGCCACTGGCTGGGTCCTCCCCGGTCCACGCACACACCGCGCCTTCCCCCTCCTTCCGTACCCCCCCCCCTTTCTTCCCCCGCGCCCAGGTCGAGTCGGACATCGCGCCGTACAAGGGCCTGCTGATGGGCCTGTTCTTCATGTCGGTCGGCATGGAGATCAGCGTGCAGCTCTTCATCGCCAAGTGGAAGGAGGTGCTGGCGGCCATCGTGGTGCTCATCGTGGGCAAGGTGGGGCGGGGGAACCGGGCCGGGCTGCGGGGGTAAAGGCGTATCCGCTGTGGGGGCGCCAGTGGGAGACGGGCGCGATGGCATAGCAGTGGTGGTGGGACGAGGTGACTTGCTGCCTTCGGAGCAGCCCGGTGATACCAGCTGAAACCCTTCCCATCCGTCGACCTATCTCGCCACCTGTCGCGACATGTTCCCGCCTACTGTTCCCCCACCTCGCCGCCGCATCCTGTTCCCCCACCTCGCCGCCGCCTCCTCGCCGCCTCACCTCCTCTGCTCAACACCGCTGCACCCGCTGTTGCTGCCGCCTCCTCGCCGCCTCACCTCCTCTGCGCCACACACCCCGCTGCTGCTGCCGCCCCCAGGTCGCCGTCATGGCGGCCGTGGGCCCTCTCTTCGGCCTGTCCACCCTGGTCTCCATCCGCTCCGGGCTGCTGCTGGCGCCCGGAGGCGAGTTCGCCTTCGTGGCGTTCGGCGAGGCGGTGTCGCGCGGGGTGCTGCCGGCCAACGTCTGCAACCTGCTGTATGTGGTGAGTGCTGGCTGGGGGGCACAGCGTGACGTGTACCTCGATCTCCTTGTCGGGAAGACCCTGGGGCCCCACCCACATCCATGCGCAGTTGCCCGTCGACCCCCGTGCCCACCCACCTGCGCCGAGTGCACTGGGGGTTGGGGATTGGGGGTTTGGGTGTTTGCGGCTGGGCATGGAGCTCAAAGACGACTCCGCACGTCGTCTGGCTTTCTGGCCCAACCCATTTCCGTCCCGCCACAACCTCCCTTCGCCGTCCGCGCCTCCGAACCCTCCGCCGTCCGCGCCTGTGCCCTGCCGCGCCGTGCTGCAGGTGGTCGCGCTGTCAATGGCGCTGACCCCCTACCTGGCGGAGTTCGGCAGCCGCATGGGGGCGGTGCTGGAGAGCTCGGACCTGGTCGCGTTGCAGCCCAAGGTGGGGGCTGGTGCGGGATGACCGGCCGCTGGGAGGAGTGCGTGCGGGGCTGGGGGTGTACGGTGGAGGTGTACGGGGATGGCCGAAAACCCGCCCGCCCGAGTTTTGTGTCGTGCGCAAGGGCTAGGGGGCCGGGGCTCTTCCAGGCCAGCAAGGGGCAGCGCAATTACACTCGACGGCACAAGCGCGGGAGAGTGTGTCAGTGCAACCCCTGGGGTTCCTCCTGCTTCCTCCTGCTTCCTCCTGCTTCCTCCTGCTTCCTCCTGCTTCCTCCTGCTTCCTCCTGCTTCCTCCTGCCTGAGGAGGTACGTCCCGGCCTCTCCCTCCGGCTCGCAGGAGGACGAGATGAAGGAAATGAAGGACCACGTCATCATTGCAGGTGAGGGCCGGCAGCGCTGGTGGTTTTGGAAGGACTGGAAGGGTTGGAAACGGCGGACTGGCTGGGTGCGGGGCTGCTGGTGGCTGGTGGGGGGGAGACTTCGCGCACCGACACATGTTTGCGTCGTGCCTCACCCCGCCCCCCGCCGCCTGGGTTGGACTGCGGCGGCGGGGCACGAGCGATCGCGCATGTCATAAACACACGGCATCCATCTAAGCCTGCGGTGGCGCGCAACCACGTTGCCGCAGTTTCGCAGGGATGCCATATCAGCATCAGCAGCCGCTGCTTTACGGCGGTGGCTGGCCCTTGGGCAAAACCCAGCTGCGCACCTCACAGTGGCCGGCTGGGTCGCTTGCGGGTTTCATTCCTCAATACCTGGGTCGCGCTGATGCTCATGATGCTCACTACGGTGGCGAACGGTCTCTACCAGTTACCTAGGTGTTATCCTAGGCCTCCTACCGGCATATTTTAGAACCATGTCGCTTGGTGAGATGCGCGTTCCTCGCCCAAAGCGCATCAGGACGATTGCACATCGCCATCGCACCGCACCAAAACACACGGCATCCATCTAAGCCTGCAGTGGTGCACAACCACACCGTCGCAGTTTCGCAGGGATGCCATATCAGCACCAGCAGCCGCTGCTTCATTGCGGTGGCTGGCCCGTGGGCAAAACCCAACCGTGCCACCTACAACGGCCGGCCAGGTCGCTTGCGTGTTCCATTTCTTAATACTCTTGAGCCATAGTAATGCCCGCTTTTAGCGCGACCTACCTAATAGTTGCGTTGCGCACTTTTGGGCCCACCTGATCCGTGCGATATCACCCTAGTCCCTGGCGCCCGAGGCGATGGCGGCTGTTGTCTCCCTCTGCGCCTAGTGTCGTCCTAAACCTCCTTCCGGGTTCAGTCCCCGACATTCCCAGCGTTGCGCGCTCAAAAGCGGATCAGCACGACACACACGACGGTGCGGCACTTCCACACGGCATCCATCTAAGCCTGCGGTGGCGCGCAACCACGTCGTCGCAGTTTCGCAGGGATGCAACACTAGCCACAACAGCCGCTGATTTACTGCAGCGGCTGGCCCGCCGGCAACACCCAACCGTGCCCCTCAGAGCCGGCTGGGTCGCTTGCGTGTTCCATTACTTGATACCCGCGTCGCAGTAAAACCCCCACAAAAGCGACAATTTGCGGTGCCCCTTCTACGTATGCGCTCTAAAATCCTAGTGCCTGCGGGCATGGTGACTGTCGGCTTTGCGGCTTACGTGCTCTTAGGTCTCATGCCGGGTTCAATCCTTGATCTTCCCAACGTATGAAACGCTTTGCACGCCCGAAGCGGGATCAGCACGGTTACACACGGCACGGTACGGCACGTCGTACACACGGCATCCATCTAAGCCTGCGGTGGCGCGCAACCACGTCGTCGCAGTTTCGCAGGGATGCCATATCAGTATCAGCAGCCGCTGCATTTTTACTGCGGCGGCTGGCCCGTGGGCAAAACCTAGCTGCGCCTTTTACAGGCCGGCTGGGTCGCTTGCGGGTTCCATTGAATACACGCACCCGTCCCGTTTCAAACCCATCCCCAGCTACTAGCCACTCGTTGGCCAGCGACTATTGGCCCTTGCTGTGCCCTCATTTTGTCCTCGTTCTCCATCGGTTGCAAGTCACTCACGGTTTCTCTCGATCGGGCGTTGGAGGCGCCTCGTTCATTCCAGACCGCCCTGACCGCTCGTTTCCCGTGAGCATATCACGCCACTCATGTACGGCACGTGCACGGCATCCATCTAAGCCTGCGGTGGCGCGCAACCCACGTTGCCGCAGTTTCGCAGGGATGCAACACCAGCCACAACAGCTCCTGCAATTTTGCAGGGGCTGGCCCGCCAGCAAAACCCATCCGCGTCCCTCAATGGCCTGCCTGGTTGCTTGCGTGTTCCAATCAATATCAGTTCTGCTTAATGCTTAGCCCATTACAAGGCGTCGTGGCACCTACTAGCTCATCATATGCGGCTCATGTGATTCTGAAGTTGAATTCCAGCTTCCTTTCTGACTTTGTTCCTGACCACACTTCCACATCGCCATAGCACCGCACCAATACACTCGGCATCCATCTAAGCCTGCAGTGGTGCGCAACAACACCGTCGCAGTTTCGCAGGGATGCCATATCAGCATCAGCAGCCGCTGCTTCATTGCGGTGGCTGGCCCGTGGGCCAAACCCAACCTTGCCACTCACAAGCGGGCCGGGTCGCTTGCGGGTTCCATCTCTTAATACCCTGAGCCGCGCCAATGACTACTTTCGACATGACGTGTCTGTTAGTTGCGTTGCCCACTTTCGGGCCCACCTGTTCCCTGCAATATCAACCTAGCTCCCCTGGCGCCTGACTCGATGGTGACTTTTGTCTCCCTCTTTTGTCCTAAACCTCCCTCCGGGTTCAGTCCCCGACCTCAGCAGCGTTGCGCGCCCAAAGCGAATCAGCACAATTACACAACACGGCACGGCGCATCCATACGGCATCCATCTAAGCCTGCGTTGGCGCGCATCCACGTCGTCGCAGTTTCGCAGGGATGCAACACTAGCCACAACAGCCGCTGATTTACTGCAGCGGCTGGCCCGCCGGCAAAACCCATCCGTGCCCCTCAGAGCCGGCCGGGTCGCTTGCGTGTTCCATTTCTCAATACCTGCGTTGCAGTAATGCCTTCACAGCAGCGACGATTCACCCATTAGCTGCGGTGCCATGTATAATCCTAGCGTCTGCGGCGTTGGTGACTCTTGGCGTTTGCGGCTTATGTGGTCCTAGGTCTCCCCTGCCGGTTTCAATCCTTAACCTTTCCAGCGCACGCCCGAAGCGGAATCAGCACGGTTACACACGGCACGGTACGGCATGTCGTACACACGGCATCCATCTAAGCCTGCGGTGGCGCGCAACCACGTCGTCGCAGTTTCGCAGGGATGCCATATTAGCATCAGCAGCCGCTGCATTTTTACTGCGGCGGCTGGCCCGCGTGCAAAACCCAGCTGCGTCCCTTCATGGCCGGCCGGCTCGCTTGCGTGTTCCATTTCTCAACACCTGGCCGCGCTCCAAATACCCTCCACCTAGTGGCCATTCCTGTCTGCCAGCAGCCGCAGCCTGCGTCCGCGGCCTGTGAGAGAGAAACATATAACCTCACACCTCCCGCGAGCTCCTCGCGAGCCCTGAGCCCACCTTACGGGTGCGGTTCAACGGTTTTTTCTGGCATCCACGGATCTCCCTCGAAACGTTACCGGTGCGGTATTCTTGGTACTCGCGGCTGAGGAGGCGGGGGGATGTTGGCACCTGCTCCTGCTTTGAACCCCGGGGCAGGCTGGGTCGCGACCTCCTCGTTCGCAGCATGAGGGCCGCGTCAGCGGCCGAAGCGGACCAGCAGGATTACACACGACGGCATGTCGTACACACGGCATCCATCTAAGCCTGCCGTGGTGCGCAACGACACCGTCGCAGTTTCGCAGGGATGCCATATCAGCATCAGCAGCCGCTGTTTCACTGCGGTGGCTGGCCTGTGGGCAAAACCCAACCGTGCCGCTCTTAACGGCCGGCCGGGTCGCTTGCGGGTTTCATCTCTCAAAAATAACCAGAGTCACAGTAATGTCCACCACAGCCAGGGCGGCCTTCCATTGTGGTCAGTCCGGACCCCTTTTTGCATCAGCATCGCTGTGCGCGCCCGCACTGCAAAAGATCAGCACAACGTCGAATTGTATTTGTATGGCATCTTCACTTGGCATCCATCTAACCTGCGGTGGCGCGCAGCCCACGACGCCGCAGTTTCGCAGGAATGCAACACCAGCCACAACAGCCGCCTCGGCTGGCCCGCGTGCACAACCCCGCCGCGCCCCTCACCATGACCGACCGGGCCGCCCGCGAGTTCCATCTCCATTCCCACATGCTCCCCCCTACTACGTTTAGTACCAGTCTGCATCGACAGCACCCATCCCCGCTACCAGAGCACACACATCCCGCCCACCTACCTGCAGCCCTACCTGACCTCGTCCCATTTGCCGCTGCCCATACCGCTCAGGATACGGCCGCGTGGGTCAGATCATCGCTCAGATGCTGTCGGAGCAGCTCATCCCCTTCGTGGCCTTGGACGTGAGCAGCCCCCGCGTGGCTGTGGGCAAGAAGAAGGACGTGCCCGTGTACTTCGGTGACGCAGGTGAGGGGGTGCTGGGGGTGCGCAGTGCGGTGCAGTGCCGCTCCAGGGATGGGTGTTTTGTTGGGTGAGGGCGGCGACATGCTGGCGGGAGAGAACACTAGATACATGCGGTGCATGCACAACGAACGCCTTGGAGGGACGCAAGTGCGGTGTTAGCTGAGAGGCGCGTCCAGTGTGACACGTGACTTATGCCAAGCCGACTCGGGCGTGCGTGAGGCGCATGTGCGTGAGGCGCATGCGGCGCGAAGGGAGACCGTTCGGGCGGATTAGATGGATAGCGCGGCTCCATGCTTTGGGCCCAGCTACGGCCAGGCCCCTCGCCGCGCTCGCGAACGGCCTCCAACCGCCGCAACCACCCCAACTCCCACCAGGCTCGTACTCTGTGATGCACCTGGTGGGCGCCGAGCGGGCCGCCTGCGCCATCATCGCGCTGGACACCCCTGGAGCCAACTACCGCGCCGTGTACACCATGTCCAAGCACTTCCCGCACGTCAAGACCTATGTGCGCGCACACGACATCACCAACGCCGGTGGGTGGCCACTAGCCAGCAACGTGCCACTGTGGCTGCTTTGATTATCGCCGGGCGGGCGCGGGTGGCGGTGATGGTGGGACGGGGCGGAGTTAAGGCAGGAGGGTTGCAAGAAACACCGGTGTACAGTAGGAAAACCGTTTAGAACAGGCGAGAGCAGGAAGGGGGCCGGGGGCTGGTAAGGGAGGATGTGGATGGACAGGTCGATCCAGCCGTTATAGAGCCTTTGGTGTTCCTAACTTTTCATGCAACCAAGCGTACACGTCGCCCTGATTGACCCCATCCAACTGATCCCCCCTCCCTCCCTGTAGTGAACCTGGAGCGGGCCGGCGCCACGGCCGTGGTTCCGGAGACGCTGGAGCCGTCGCTGCAGCTGGCTGCCGCCGTACTTCGCGAGATGGAGTTCAACACGGAAGAGGTGAGGGGGGGGCCGGATGGGGGGCCCGGATGGGGGAGGAGGTGGCGGCGTATGGGGGCCCGGAGCGGCAGGGAGGGGGCGGTTGGGGCTGAGCGACCAACCGGAGTGGACCTGGGTAAGCGCGAGCTGCAGGAGTTGGCTGGCGCTGGAACGCGTTCGGCTTGCCGAGCAAATTAAGCGCCGCCCACATCACGTACGCACTCGCAGCTTACAGTACCGGTAGTCTCAATACTCTAGTTGGACATCAAAGCCCTGAACGCGCTGAAACCGTAAACCTTTCCCCCGGCCCCCTCCACCAGGTGAGCTCTATCGTGGACGAGTTCCGCCGCAAGCACTTGGCAGACCTGCAGCTGCTGTCGGCCAGCTCCGGAACCAGCCTGGGGTACGGCTTCGAGAAGCAGAAGAAGGAGGGCAGCTCGGCACCCGGGGCGGGCGCGAGCGCGGGCGGCAACACCGGCGGCGATGGCGCGCCCATGCTGACGCCGGCGGCGGCGTAAGCGGCCAACCTTCCTTCCCTTCCTTTGCGTTGTGGGGTGGGTGAGTTGTTGGGCTGGGGTGGGCGAGTAGTTGTTGTGGCTGGGGCGGTGAGGACTGGAGGGGCTGCAGAAGGGCCCTGGTTGGTAGCATGAGCTGAATCGGCAGCGCTGGCAGGCGCGGGTGAAGAATTGGTCTGCTGCGGAGGCTGCTGCGGGGGCTGCTGCGGGGGCGGGTGCTTCCCTACGCAGCTGTCGACGTGCACTTACTCCTGGGGTCGGGTCGATTCTCGACTGGTGTGGGAAAGCCGCGAGGGCTTGGTTGGGAGACAAGACAGCTAGGCTGGATGACCACCCTGCAGCGAAGATGGAGCACCGGCCGGGGAAAGGGGGCCAGGCTGCGGTGCGCAACTGCTGGCAGCGGCACCGCGGCACAGCGCGGCGTGTGGGGTATTCTGGGGCGCTGAAGCGAACGCGGTGGGTAACAAGTAAGCCGACCCACGAATCGAATCATAAGGGTGGAAATGTGGTGTGAGGTGGTGATTGCGGCGGTTGAGGTGCTGGGGGGTGTATTGCCTGGAGAGGAGGCTCGGCGGCCGAGGTAGTGACGGTGGACAGAGGGGGACGGGAAGGAGGACAGGAGTATAGCGAGGGTTGCAGCGCTTAGGAAGAGACGAGCCGAGCAGCGGCTGGGGAGGAGGGTTCCCGCTGGGAGGCTGGGCGCGATGGGAGGCTGGGCGCGATGGGAGGCTGGGCGCGATGGGAGGCTGGGCGCGATCCGCAATAAGGGGGGGGTCTGGGGACTGCAACCCGGGTGGGTGATGCGCGGCTGCGGCTCGCGCGTTTCGTCTGTCGTGTATGCGTGTCACAGCACCGCTGAAACTCGCGGCGCGCACAGCGCGCGGCGAGATGGGCCGGAGTTGGTTGTGTATTCGTGTCCCGCTGTACGTCCGTGGCACACATGAGGTGATGACCCGCGCGCGCCCCGGCCTCGACAGTGAGCGGCGGTGTGTGTTTCGGTGCTGCGAGGTGTACAATTTCGCCTGGCGCACCCTCGAGGGGTTAAATCGTATCAACTGACGCGACGTCGTGGCAAGTGAGCTGGGACTCTACACAGTTTCGTCTGTGTCTGTGCATTCTTTGTTTCGAGCACTGGGCATCTTGTTCCGTACGGCTTTATGGAATAATATACGGCAGTGTCGCGTTTGGTGTACGTAAAGGCGTGTGTGCTGCGTGTTTGTGGCTTGTTTAGGAGCGCCCGTCGGCGCAACATGACGGGCGTGTGGCTGCTGTCACGGGCCCAGGCTTATTGTGTCCCTTGTCTGGCTGGTGGTTATTGGACGATGATGATGTTTGCTCGGTTCGATTGATCTCGATGTTATCATTTACAACGGAACCGTAAATTTCAACGTGACAATCGCTCGGTCGTCGCTTTGTAATTATTTGTCGCTCGGATCCCGGATGACAGCCGGCACGTCGTTTGGACGCTCGTTGTGTGCATACACAGGTATGCACCTCCTCCGAAAACCCTCCTCCGAAAACCCTGCCAACTCCTCCGAAACGAAACCCAAATCCGAAAGGGAAAAATCGACGTGCTGCCACACAATGGCGAAGCACGTGTGCAGGTGGATTGCCGTACTTACAACGAAACACCTCCCACCTAGCCTCGAGAGGATTGGACATCTCAAGCACCACAGCCTCCCTGCTGTCAAATGCCGAACAGCCGACGCCGCGTCCTGTCGTACGCATACCCTTCCCGATCTACGCCCTTCAGCCATTGTTGCCATTACACACGGCGGCATCAGTCGCACGGCGAACGTCACTACGCATTCCATAATCCCCTCACTCCCTTCCTTCCACGCCTCCCACTAGTACAGATAGGTCGGCCAGGACGGGGACAAGGTCAGCGAGCCGACCTCGTTGCCGCGCAGCCCCAGCGCTAGAGCCGTCGCCGCGGCCTTGGTGGCGGCGGCGGCGCCGCCAGTACGGCGGTCGCCTGGCGGCGCTGGTATTCCCTGGCCACCGCCCGCAGCCCCACCTTGCGCACTCCTGCGAGAGCCGTGAGCAGGCAGCATGCGGCATGACGCGCGGCGCTCTTTCAAGATCACAGACCTATTCAAGAGCACAGCAAGGGGCGGGGGGCGAGAGCCCAGGCCGCAACAAACGAACGAATGACACGAGGAGCTCGCCTGTGCGCGGCCATACACAACCGCCGTACCCGCCGTACTGGTCAGGAGGACGAATCTAAAAGCGCGTCGCGACAGGCCCCCTTGGCCCCTCGCTCTCACCGGTGATGGCGTCCAGGGTGTAGCCGATCGCCTCGAGCGACCCGCGGGTCAGTCCCGCCGCCTCTTGCCCGCCCGAGTGCGCAGCCAGCTCACTCGCCGCGTCCGCCAGCGCGTGCAGCACCACCCGGGTGGCCTCCTCCAGACTGCCGTGAAGCTCACCTGCAAATGAAGGTACGACGACAGAGCGTACGACAGTCGTAATGCGTCGAAGTCAGCACACGACGCATGCATGCGTGTATGCCTTCACACAGTTTTGTGCCGCGCCCGACAGGCCGGCCGGCCTTGTTGAGAGCCGTAACAGAAAGAAATTACATCCAGGCGTCGGGCCTCGCTAAATGCCATCCACCAGCTCCACAAACCCGAGGATCCTACATCCCTCCACACCCCTCCACACCCCTCCACAATCCACAGTCCTGCCTTAGCATAGCTGTGCGGATGGCGATACGAGGCGATGTCTTTCCCTTTCGATACCTTTCGGTACGACGCAAACGGGGGCCGCCAGCTCCAGAGCAGTGCAAGCTTCGCCGTTCGTACCAGTGCGGAATTGCCCCCCGTACGCACGTGAGCACACACTCACCGTACACCAGCAGCGCTGTGCCCGCCGCCGTGCGTGCCAGGTGGCCGGGTGTCGCCGCCGCCGCAAGGGCTCCACCCAGCAGACCCCACGCGGACGCCTCCAGTGGCTGCAGCCCGCCTCCACCTCCGCCGCCTGGGGGGTAGTAGGTGTGCACCTCGCGGCGTCTGCGACCCAGCGCTCCCAGCGCAGGCAGCCACCTCGCCAGCAGCGTGCCGCTGAAGAGGACGAACTCGGCCGCACAGGCGCCGGCGCCTGCGCACATCCCAGGCAGCAAGCGGCGGTGAGCAAAAGGCGCAGCGCTGTGGATAAAAGTACACCTGTGGGCCGGCCAGCATCATGGCTTGGACTGGGGCACTGAACAGGTTACGCTAGCGGCCATATTATGGTAGCAGCCATGGGAGCCTAGCGGCCATATTATGGTAGCAGCCACAGAAGCCTAGCGGCCATAGAGTGGTAGCAGCCACAGAAGCCTAGCGGCGGCCTCACCCACCTGCGAGCGCCTCCGTCACCAGCCCCACCACCACTGCCGCCGTCCTGGCAAGGAGCCACACCACCACCACTGCGAGCCGGATCGGCAGGAGGGCGGCCAGGCCGCCACGACGGGGCGGGGTTCTGCCGTTCGCTGAGGCAGGAGCAGCAGGCAGCTGGCGCGTCAGGTTGTCAGCCTGGGCGGGTGGAGGAGCGAGGGACGGCGAAGAAACAGGAAGACCGATTTTGGAGGGGATTGAGAGGAAACAAGTGGGCTGACAAGGGAGGACAGGAGACACCGGCTGCGGGAAGGTCACCTGGCGCGGCTGAGGTTGCAATGAGGGAAAGAAATGAGGAACCGCAGTCAGGTGGGCTGAAGCCGGCGGCAGGGCTTACCTCCGGAGGCGCGCCCTCGATGTTCAGATACCCTGATCGCACTGCTGCACGCCCGGACCCGCCCACCGCTGATTACACATGGCCACGTGGCAGCAGCCGTACATGGCCACGTCACCGCCGGCCCGCCGAACCCCAGCCCCACTCCCGCCGCACCCGCCGCCGGATGTCGTACGCCAGGGAGTGCGACGCCACGACCACCGCCTCGCCCACAATGCGCGCGGCTTCCACCGCCCGGCTGGCCAGCCTAGCCGCCCCCTCAGGCGCAGAGACGGCCGACCCCAGCACCGCCCACACCGCCGCCGCCGCCGTCGGCAGCGGCGCCGCTACGGCCCCAGCGCCGCCGCCAGCGCCACCGCCCTGGTAGGACACCATGTCGCCTGAGGTCGCTGCATGGACCTCCGGGTACGACTTGTACGACACGTACGGCCCAGCAGGGGCGCCAGCGCCTGTGTAGTCAGCTGCACCTGCGGGCGCGGCGAAACGACCTCCCTGGATCGCGGCGGCGGCGGCGGCGGCGGCGGCGGGCACCGGGCCTCCTGCGGCCGGTACACCGCCATCGCCGGCGCGTACCGCCCGCTGCTGCTGCTGCTGCGACACGCCCCCCGCAGACGGTCCCTCTGGCTGGCGACTGCGCCGGCACGGTGACATGTTTGGTTGTCAACACGACGAAACGTTTGGGGGAGGAAGGGGAATTTGGGGTGAAAGGAGAATTTGGGTGCGGAAGGGGAATTTGGGGGAGGGTGCGTGGTGATCAGGCGTGAGTGGCGTAGGGTGTACCGGTGGGCGGACAGAAGTGACCTGGTAGAGGGCCGAGGGCTGTGTGCGGGGAGGGAGCAGGCGTGTCGCCGCCCACCTGAACCTGGTGTAAGCCGCCAGGATGGAGTCCAGCTGGTCCAGGCTGCAGCTGTCGCACACCGTTGGCGACACAGTCAGGCAGTAGTAGACGCTACTGCCGCCGCTGCTGCTGCTGTTGCTGCTGCCGCCGTAACTCTCCTGCCGTCCGCTGCTGGGGCCACCCTTGACACCGACCTGATCAGGATCCTGCTGCTGCCGGTGGTCGTGGTGCTGCTGGCGCGCGGCACTAGCGCCTTGCTCCGGCCACGCGGGACCACCACCACCGCTGCCGCCGTCCCTGCCATCGTCGCCGCTGCTGCCGCTGCCGCGGCGTACCTCCAGGCGCTCCGGGGGGCACCGGAACGTGTAGACGCCGGGGCCGGCCCGGAGGAACGGTAACGGCTCAGCGCCCGGGAGATCGAGGTCCAGGGAGGTGAGATCGCCGATCTGCAACCGCCGCCATTAATTAGGCAGGCAGTGGGTCGGGCGGGTTGGGTGGAAGGGTGAGGTTATAAGTCAGGTAAGTTGCGCTTGGCATCAATTAGGGATTTGAGGGTTCAAGAGGTGTCTAGAAGGGTTGGAGGAGGACGGCGATGCAGATGCTACAGCATCCCGAGCCGCGCGCTGTCCTGGGGGGTGGGGGGCAAAACGCACACGCCGGAGCAAGGCCTGCCACGCATGCAACCCCTCCGTCCCACACACGCAAATGTACGACCACCCACGCTGCAAGCATAGGCCTGGCCATTGTCCCCATGCCCCCAGCCCCCACCACGACACGCCTGCATCTGCAAGACGTCTTGGCTCTCGCCACCAGCCTCGAGGCTGCCGTGCATCCGCTGCTTATGGGGCTGCTGCTCATGGGGCTGCTGCTTCCTGAGCCTGAGCCTCAGCGTGTCGCCCTCCACTAGGGCCTGGACGCGTCCGCTGCCGTCGTCAACCTGCGTTCCACCATCCGTACACCCGTACATCCGTACAATATGTACGTTGTGGACGGAGGGGGCGTGTTGAGGTGGTAGGACGGGTAGTGCTGATGGGGCATACGCAAATGCACCCTGCACCTAAAGACGCTCATGGTCACCGGTCCGGACTGAGCGCGCGGTTTATAGCTGCTCGGCACCCCCAGACAAGATACCGCCGAAGGTAGAAGGATTGGATGGGCAGGTGTCGTAGGTGTCGGAAGCAGGCCCCCGGAACAGGCTATCCCCCCCCCCAGCTTTCGTATCCCCAACCCAGTTCTCCAGCATGCATCTCAAAACTTCTGGTTCAAACGGTTTTTTTTTCGGACATCCACGGGTTTCCCTCGACCCCCCCCCCCCAGCTTCGATCGGAGCAACACATTCAGCCACGCAGCAGCGCGGCTTGCATCCTAGTTAGGCGCATCCGCACCCCATCCCGGAGGCATGCCTCTTGCTTGCCTTGAAGAGAGACGCATCTGCCAGCAGGATGTCCTGTATAGGCAACAGCGGCGGCAGCGGCAGAATGAGCGCTGGGAGAAGGCTAGGTGACAAGATGCGGAAACGAAGGTAGGTGTCCACCCGCGGACGTCCCACCGGTAAACAACCATACCGTATTCGGTTTAAAAACCTAACACCTCTACAAAACAAGACACACCCCTCTAGAGCCCACTGTGGTTGTTGTTTTATAATAATTATTATTACGCCGGCCGGAGCCTGGCGTGTGTTAAGGGGTGGGGAACAGAGGGGCGGACTCCGCCCCAATATGCCCGCACCACCGGTAACTGTTATTTGCTACTACAACCCTCGCTAAGTCCTCTCACGCGTAATCTCTGCATCAGCCGTCGGCCGTCGTCCTCATTTTCCACGACGGCCAAGGCTGCGGCTTCGGTGCCGCCACCGCCGCCGCCGCTACCGGCGCTGCCGTACGTGCCGCCGCCGGCGTGGCTGCCGCCGCGAAGCCCAAATAGATTTACGATGTTGGAAAGCAGCGCCGAAACCGCCGCCGGCGGCGCTCCCGCAGCAAGCGTCAGCAGGCTACTGCCGTGGCCGCCGCCGCGCCTCCTCAACGCGGCAGCGTCCCGTGGGTCGGCGGTCCTCCCGCCGGCCTGAAGTGGAGGCGCGTAGTAGCCCTGCGGCACTTGCGGATAGCTGGCGCCAAACGAATTGAAGGGAGGTGCATCTGCCGGCAGGGGCGGTGCGGATGGTTCCACGTCACGATGTGCCCCGTGGGCCTCGGCGGGCCAGGCAGCCGAGAGAAGCTGTTGCCGCTTGTTGCCGCGATGGTGCTTTTGGCTGGGTTGTTGACCTTTCGGCATTATGTCAGACTGGTCCTGCCCCTGTTGCGAGTCGCCGGCCGCGGCTAGGGGTTCGTCGGAGTTGCCGCCGAAAGCTGCCGCGATGAGAGCCGTCCAGTTGGAAGGTTTCCGCTGCTGCTGTTTCTTTGCTTGTTGCTGCGTTTGCTGGTGCTGAGGCTGCTGCTGTTGTGAGCCACTCCTGCCCTTGTTGCTTTCACCGCCGGGGAACGGACTTCCTCCCAGCGGGCGCGGAAGGAGCAACGGCATGCGCTCAGCCTAGCTGCGCACAGGACATTTACAGATTGCGGAAATGTGCGTTAGCAGCAACGTGTTCGCAAACGGCTTACTGGCGTGTTACAAGTAAAGTAGCGGCAGCGTAACGCACAATGTACGGTGACGCGCTCGCGCTCATCTCACGCTCATGCTCGTTATTAACCCATTTAGCCGGACGCCGGATCAGTGTGATACAAGTAGTACAAGCATTGCAAGGTACCGTCAATCTATCGCTGAAACCCAAAGGAACCGCCTTTCATGCTCGCGGTTCCATCGGTTCCACCTGCGCACCATGACGGCAGCGGTAGTACGGAAGTTCGCTGGGCATCTGCGCCGGCACCCGCCCGTTGCTGTCTTGGACTCTGAGGTCTTGGCGCAGCTACATAAGAAGGACGTTGCCGACGATGTACGCGAGCTGCAGCTGCTGAGGCGAGCAAGGATACGCGGTATGCGACGGCTGGCCTACGGAAAAAGGGCGGGAAGGGAGGAGATAGGGCCAAATCGTCCATTTGATGATGCGGAATCAAGATAGTAGACGTATAAATCTCAGGTTGGAAGATGGAAGGCTGGGCAGTGCGAGGCAGTGGACGCGTGAAAAAGATAGATCTGGGTTTCCCCATGCCCTGGGTTCGGACGCCTAAGCGACTTTCAAGGAACAATGCAGACGTATCGCTGATGTGGCCAGTGGAGGGGACGGTGGCTGTGGGCTGCGGTCGGCCTCATGTTTCGTTGCCTTGCCTTCGTAGGTTTGGGGTTTTGGCCTTGCTGTCGGTCGGTGCTCGGCCCGTGTTTCCATCTGCCCGGCTTTTTTCCTGTCTGTCCCTATTCGGCGAGGCATTCGTGCCTGTGAGCTTTGTAGCGGTCTGGCCCATCAAGATTGTGCTTTCGCACTTGTAGCTGCTGCAGCCCCATGTTAGAAGAAAGTGAGGACAAACTTGGCGCCGTTCGGACCGTTCCGGACAGCTACGGTGCAATCGTAGGAAACCCCAAGCGCTTTACTGCGCTTGCGGGAATCTCAGGGACGGCGAATGGCATCGTGCGACACATGTCTTGTATTCGGTTACGGACAAAACCTCGGGCGAAAAGCCGACCTACGGAAGTTGGTGCGCTTACGGGCTTAACCGATTTTGGCGTCTCCTCGCCCATATGTGTCTTTTGACAACCGCGAAGCGAAGTTTCCGAGGGGCACACGCAGCAAAGAGATCGAAGACGGCATGTGTGTACTGCATAGTCGGTAAGGTCAAGACATAGGGATTGGAACATCTGGAGCTAGGGAAGCGGGCTTAATAATCACTGCATTATCTTGTTGCTTGCGATGAACCAGTTGCGCCACCTGTCTCCTTCGCGCACTTCTATGCTTTAGTCAACGCCATCGTGTAATCTCTAAACGTATCTAAACATTCATTTAATACTTTACCTGGTCAATCAAATTAACCCGGGCGCAACCAATTTGGCACAAATGCACGCGCTGCAATTGCCAGGCTGCTCGCCCTGGCCTATGGCCCAGGGTTATGGCCACGGTGAGCGCATATTCGACGTAGCCTTCCACCCTTTTAGCGATGACATCGTGCTCACGGCCTCCGAGGACACAAGCGTGCGCATGTGGAGGCGGCCGGATGGCTCCACCATGTACAAGCAGGTACGCTACAGGCGCACCACGTGCGTCAGATTCGATGTGTTGCGCAAGATCACAGCGCAGCAGATGTCAAGCCTGGCTCTAGATGCCTCCAGGCGGCATCACCTCGGGGCCGCCAGCCCCCCGCATAAGCCCCTTAGCGGACCCACAACCCTGGAGCGGTCCCTCGTCGCGTGCCCAACGTCGCTCAGAGTGCAGCGCGCAGCGCTGCGAGCAGATCGGCCCACCAAAAGACACATGGCGTAGGGAGACTCTCGATAGTACGGCATGTCAAGACATGCACGGCAAGTCGTGCCACGTCACGTCTTGGCGTCCCCCCCCCCCCCACACACACACACACCACAGGTCCGCGCCTTCCTGGGCCACTCCGGAGAGGCGCTGCGGGCCTGTTGGTCCGCCAACGGAATGCTGCTGGCGTCGGGTGGGTGCTGGTGTCGGGTGGCAGACTGCGGTAGTGCGCAATCCTTGGGATGTTGTGAGGACGGCGGCGGTGCTAGTGGGAGCACGGAGGCCTCCCGCCTGACTTGGTTCTCCTATTCAGTGCCGACCCACGGGTTTCCTCTCATACCCTCCCCTGACTTGGCCGGGCCGGGCAGTTTGGTGCTTGGCAGGGGGCGCAGCGGGGCACAGTACGACAAGCAACTCGGACGTGGCAACGTAGGGCCGTACAGTACTCCATCTTCGTTACGTAATCCCCTTTCTGTTCCCCCCGCCCGGTCTTACAAAAATCCCCGGCCCCCGGTGCGGCACCAAGGTTCCGCGGACCGGACCGTACGGCTGTGGGCGGCCGACCTGAACGAGCAGGGCTACACCGGTGAGTACGACAGCGCGGCTGTACGACGGTCACCTGTGAGCTAGGAAACGCGCTGTCCGGGGGGGGGGGCTGCCGCCGGCAGGGGGTCGTACAGACAGACGCTGTCTTCAGCGTGGGTTGGCTGCGCGGTTGGTTGGTTGGTTGGTTGGTTGGTCGTTGCAACGACCAAGGCAGGAACTGAGGGACACTCTGGGACACACGCGGCGTGGGACACGGTGTTGGTCACGGGGTGTTGTGTTTTGTTGTGCCTCAGGCAGCCCCCACAGCCTTGCACCCTCCGCCGCCACCCGCATGCTCTCTCCGGCCCCCAGCGCCGCCACCGCCAGTACGGCACTCCTTCTCCCCCGCCGACGCCCCCGGTACCCGCCCTCTCGACCCCCATACCCCCCGGTACCCCCCCCCCACACACACACACTCGCGGGTTTTATCGCCACCCCCCCTCCCCCTCCCCCTCCCCAGGCCGCCAGCTTGCCGTACTGGATGGCCACCCCGAGGAGGTGTACCACGTCGAGCTCGTCAACCCGGCGGCGCCGCCGCCGAATCCGTACACCGTACAACCCGGGCCCCGCCCCGGCAGCGCCGGCGGCGACGGGGGCCTGCTGCCCCCTTTCGAGACTCACGTGCTGGTGGCCAGCAGCGAGTCCTTGTTCATCTGGTCGCTCCAGGAGGGGGCCGTGTCGCAGCAGGCAGACGCGCCGGGGACCAGCGGCAGCACCATCACGCAGGGTGGGCGGGGCGTGTGTGTTTTTCAAGAGGGGGGAGGCAATGGCGCGGGTGTGGGAGGGGATGGGGGGCGGGACGCAGGGACGGGGGCCGGGGAGGGGCGACCGTGTGGGAGGGGACGGGGGACGGGACGGGAGGCGGAATGATCGTGGCGGTGGTGATAGCAAAACGTCGGTAACAAAACGTACGGCTGGACCTGGGGCATGTTCGAGCTTGACGAGCGGGTCGGTGCGGCAACCCCAAGTCTAGGTGACCATCGCGCGCCTTTTTCATGCGCTCCGTACGAACTGCACTGCCCCGCCGCCTTCTCCTCCTCCTCCTCCTCCTCGCCGCCCACGAAAGCCCTACCTCCCGCCATACGGCCGTACGACCGTACGGCCATACAATTGCAGATGCCATCATGGGCGGGTCCCGCCCCTCCTACATCTTCGGCGTGTGCCGCCAGCCGGGGGGCTCGCTGGTGGCGGCGGCGTGCTGCGACGGCACGCTGCGGCTGTGGAGCCTGCGACCCACGGGTCGGCTGGAGTGGGTGGGCCAGGTGGTCCTGCCCGGCCAGCCCATGTGCAACGGCTGCGCCTTCACGGCCGACGGCGCCCGCGTGGGGTTGACCACCCGGGAAGGGGGCCTGGTGGAGGTGGTGAGTGGGGGGCCGTACAGGTACATGGTGCATCGTGCATGGTGCATGGCGCATGGTGCAATCCGCCCCACGTGCGCCCGCTGGGTTATCGTGCCTCCCCCCCTTTCCAGCCCCCCCCCCGCCTCTCCCCCCCTTCCAACCCCCAGGACGTCCGCACCATGCAGGTGCTCACCTCCCTGGAGCTGCCCGCCTCGCCACTCACACTCGCATACCTGCCGGCAGGAGCGGCGGCGGCGGCGGTGGCGGCGGCGGGGGGGGTGGCGGCGGCGGGGGGGGTGGCGGAAGCAGCTGGTGCCGCCGGCTCCGTCAGCAGCTCGCAGTCCCCTCCGGCGATGTGGCTGGTGGCGTGCCGGGATGGAGCCGTGTACGGCTACCAGCCGGGGCAGCAAGGTAACGCTCACGCGGCGGTTTTGTTGCATGATGCATGACGCGTGGCTTTGTGCGGGGCCGTGGGGGTGGAGAGGGGCAACGGGCAGACAGAAACACTGTACCCGCTGGCGGTGTGACGTTCATGGCCCTCGCTCCTCCCTTACCGGGCTGCCCAGCACCACCGCCGCCGCCGCTTCCACCGTGCCTGCCACTCGAACCGCCTCCTGATGACGGGGGTCGTCTGCCCTGCTCTGCCCTACCCTCCCCCGCCCTCCTCCCCTCCCCCGCCCTCCTCCCCTCCTCCCTCCCTCCCCTCCTGCCTCCCCCCGGGCTCTGCCCCCAGCCGGCCCGCCGTCATGTGTGCTGCGGCCACCCACGGGGGAGGGCGTGGCGGTGCTGGCGGTGGCGGTGGCGCGAGGGGGCAGCGCAGTGGCGCTGGGCGGGGAGCCGCAGGTGGGGAACGGCGTGGGGGCGGGGGAAGGGATGGGGGGGCCCAGGGTGTTGCGCGTCGGGGGCGCCAGCATGGGTTTGTTGGTCGGCAGCTGGGTTGAGGTGGCTGCTCCGCGGAGCTCCCGTACACGCGGAACTTGAGCGCCGAGGTTGCTGATCCTACGGCCCTGTCTGGGGGCTGCGCCTTCGCCTTCGCCCCCACCAGCGCCGGCGGTGACGTCATCTCGCGCCACTCGCTGTTCTTCTCCTCCGCACCCTCGCCCTACGCCGCGGCCCTGGCCTGGCTGCCCGGTTCGGATCCCTCAGCCGGGACGGTGCTGCTGAGCCCCGGCAGCACTGCCTCCCTGCCGGCTACCGCGTGATGTCTTAGCTCGAATAGCTTTCGAAGACATAGCACGAAAATCAGCCCCTGCTCCCCTCCCCCTTTCCCTCTGCTGCTTCCTGCGGCTGCGGGCCTGTGGACCCAACAGGACGCAGCGCTGCTGCCGCCCATGCGCCAGCAGCCCCCCGCACCACCACCCGCCGCACCACCCGCCTCCGGAGCTGTCCAGCCGGCTGCTCCTGCCGCCACTGCCGCTGCCGCCGCCGGGGTGGCGGGGGCGGGCGGGACGACGTCGCCGTCGGCGGTGCCGGCCGGTCCTGCGGCAGCGGCGGCGGCGGCGGCGGCCACTGTGCCGGGGGGGATGACGGCGCCTCCGCGGCGGCGAGGCGCGGGCTCGGGTCGTGTGGTGGCTGGCGGGCTGGCAACCAGGAACCCTCTGGCGCTGTTTGAGGGGAGCGAGGGGGAGCGGCCGCAGCAGCAGCAGCCGCATGGCTCACAGCAGGGAGGCGCGGTGAGGCGGTCAGGGTGGGGGGGGGGTGCGTCCTGAGGGATGACGTGGCAGCAGTCAGCCGGTCACTGCTGACGTGGCAATAGTCACCCCCGGCCGCTGCTGACGTGGCGGCAGTCAGCGGGCCACCAGGGCTGCTGTCACCCACGGCTGCGGGTGCTATAAGGACGATACCAGCCTGATTAGGCAGCACATGGCTGAACCGGCGCTCGAGAGGCGGAGGGGCCGGCCGGAGCAAAAGAGGTTCGGCCTTGCGTTGGCATACGGCTCACACTCGGACACGCTGTACGCACGGCATTGCCGTACCCTGCAGCAGCCCGTGCGCCACAAACTGATCCTGCACCCGCCAACCTGACTCTGCCGCTGTGCCCCGCCCTCTGCGCCCTGCCGCTTGCTGCCTGGGGCTGCAGGATCGAGCAGCTGGGGAGATGGCAGCCCTGGCCCTGGGAGGACAGCAGCAGCCGCAGCAGCAGCAGCCGGGGGGGACAGCAGGCGGGGCGGAGGCCGCGGAGGCGGAGGCGGAGGCGGCGTCATCAGCGGGCGGCAAGGCGGCCCCGGGCTCAGGCTCACAGCCGCGGCCGCAGCAGCAGCTGTCCTCGAGCGGGGAAGAGGAGGACGTGAGCATGGGTGACCAACAGCAGCAGCAGCCGCAGTCGCACCACCAGGGAGGGGCGGCAGCGCCTTCAGGCCGGACGCGCGCGCCGTTGTTGGTGTACCGGGGGGGAGGGAACTGGTAGGGCAGGGAGGGACTGTTGTGGGGGTAACGGTGGGGCGACGTGCAGCGATATACCGGTGGGAGGAGTAGAAACCGGAAAGAAGCCGGGCGGCTGGTTCGGGAAGGGGGGGACACACGCACTACTGAGCCGGAGTTGTGGCTTGAGGCGTGCGGCTGGGTGTCCTCGCGGGATTGGGGTTAGGGGGCTGCACGCGTCAGGGGACACCCCCCTCCCTCCCTGGATTGTAACCAGGATGTAACCGGTCCTTATGCCACCCCTCCCTGGATTGGTGCTGTGGGGCGCCTTGCAGCTGTGCGGGCAGTGATCCGAACACCACATGCGAAGCGCTGGGGCGACGGCGAGGGGTTCGGGAGGGCTATGAGTTTGCAGGGTGGCGGCGGTTTGTGTGGTGATGGGGGTCACTGGATGCGATGTGGGTAGCGAGGAAAGCCGCGGGAGGGTGCGGAGGGCCCCGGAGGGTTGTTGGGGGCTGGGGGGCTGGGGCGGGTGTGAGGCGGGGCGCAGCGCGCTGCCGGGGTGCCTGGGCGCCTAGTCTTGTAGTCGCGAGAAACGAGTCAAAGCCAGGGCGGCACGTGGCTTGGCATAGCAGAGTGGTGATGGTGGTGGTGGTGATGGCGGTGGTGATAGTGGTGATGGTGGTGGTGATGATGGCGGTGGTGATAGTGGTGATGGTGGTGGTGATGATGGCGGTGGTGGTGATGGTGATGGTGGTGCAACCCGCGGCAGCCTCATGGACCTCGCGGTGGTGTGCTGCGGCCGTGACTGCCGCTGTCACTGCGGCTGTCACCGCCACTGCGGCTGCTCAATCCACGTTCCCGGGCCCGCGTGTTGCAGCGAGCAGCACCCTGTTTATCCTCACCCCTGCTGACGCTGTTGCTCTGTCATATGGGGCAATTCCGATTTTGCACGGGGCTCACACTTATGTGCGGCCGATGCGCGAGCTAGGCAGCCTGAGCACCCGTCTACACCCGGCACTGAGCGGCAGGTGGGCGTTGTGTCCGTACCGTGCCCACATCTTCAAGCACTCGGAATCTCCCTGTGTCTTCGAACGGGATGGAGGTTTTGGGTTGTTAGTACACTGGCATGGTACCATGCACACCGCCTGTGCTACAGCACCGCAGCGTGCGCGCAGCGCTCCTGGGGGAGTGCCGTCTGCCAAAGGCGGGCCCCCATCAGCATGCTTTATTATATTGATACTACAGCGCCGCACTTTGTGGAGAACATATTGCGGGAAGCGGCAAGTGGCCAGGCAGACGGAGAGTTCGTTGGAACCGCCCGGCACAGTTGCAACTGGGGCCGCCTCCACTCAGTCGCGGCTAGAGGGCTCTTAAAGGAACTTGTCACTTCAGTAAATGTGTTTACACGAGGCACCCGAGAAACCCGGGTGTTGGGAGGCCCACGTACCAACGCGTACCATAGGTCCATAGCACAATCAGTTGGACCCCACGACAGTTCGACCCCACGAAACCCTACGTAAGTGTAACATCTGAATAATTACTATGAGAAGTAGCTTTGGTGATTAAGGGCGTGTTGGAAGGGGTCGAAAGACACCATTGACTGTTAGGCGTAAGGACTGCAAGCCGGAATGCCGGTGGAACATCTCGTGTAAATTTGCATATAATATGTAAGGTGAATCTGGACAATCAGGAGCTGGCGGAGCTCATCGCGTCCGTTGTCATTGGTGAGCGGGTGCGAAGGCTTTCCTTTGTGGGTCTTGCTGCAGCTTCTCCTGAGATTGCTGTTTCATTCTTGAAAAGCCATACGGCGGCTGCCGGGGCTTTGCTGGGAACGCGCCCCGTGCGCAACACGCTGGCCAGGCGTAGCTGCCTTTTGTGGATCGATACGTGCCAATAGGTTATTCGCACCGACGCGCTGGCAATCGTCACGGGAAAGTTCCTGCGCACGGGAATCGGTAGTACCCTCCTGCTCACCAAGCGGTCTTCTGCCCCCATAACACGTCGCCTGCTGCCATATGTGGCACCTCTGCCAACACACCTCGGTGTCGCACGCTATCAAAGACCTGCATCAGCACCTACAACTTGAGGTATTGTCTGCTTACGACCCATGGGTCCGCCCCCCAAATTGTGTTCCCGACAAGGCGCGCGGATGGGCTTCCGAAGACGTCCTCACATACTGAAGTGACCTCCCTTGCCCTGCCACTTGTGTGCCCCAGCCCCCGGCCCACCATCGCGTCACGGGTCCGCCTTAGCAACCTCGCGGCTGCCGACATCGGCTCACCAATGGCCCTAGCCGGCTTCGCCGGCATACGATACAGCGACGGGACGGTCAGCCCCGGTGCCGATGTCCTAACGGCGGTTAAGGCCGTGCGCAGGGAGGGGGCGGTGCAGGCGGCGCGCGATGTGCTGTCGCTGCTGCCGCTGGTGGACCTCCACGCCCGCAACCACGCCTACTTCTACCTGGAGCCGTCCCTGGGGGGCGCGGAGCCCAAAATCACCGTGTACCTGCTGGAGGGCCCAGTCAACAACTCCGTCCTCGAGTTCCCAAGGTGGGTACGGCACGGTACGGCAGCCTATGACGTGTTGTCCGCACAGCAGTGCGTGTTTGTGTATGCTCGCCCCGGCCTCGCTCCATGCCGCATCCCCTTCCTTCCCTCCCTGCCTCGCTTCTACCGGATGTGGTATGTCGATTCACCTTCACTGTTCTCCACTTCGTCCCTCCGCCCGCCAGTGTGAAGACCGTTGTCCGGAGCTCCTCCGCGCGCCTGCCCAGCACCCTGCCACAGCTAGTGGTGGCGAGTCAGAACGAGGTCATAAACGCGCTGCTGCAGCTGGGGCCAGGCCTAGCAGTGGACTGGGACGACAACTCCATCAAGCTGTGGACCAGCCCGCCCTCGGGCTCCCCCTTCATCCACGTGTCGGCGCGGCTCCTGCGCGTGGGTTGGGCATGATGTCGTACTGTGACAAGCGACGCGTTCTGCTGAGTCTCCATCGATCTGCGGCGGCCAATTACGCCAGGAAGCCGCCGGTGATTCGAGCGTTCCAGAAGCGGGTCTCGAAGAGGCTAACGATGATCAGCGCTTAGCTCGTGCCGTCGTACGTGAAGGCCATAGATGCGGCGGTATGGCTTATATTTGGAATGCCAATGGAATGGCGAGCAAATAACTGTATTGCGGGACCGATGCTAACCACCGGATGTCCGCGGCTGCGCGTGCGTTTACCCGATGTGTTTCATACACACGCACGGCGGCCGGGACTGGTGACAGCATCTCTCTCTCTGCTGCAACGGCAATTGGCGATCGAGTCAAGCCTCATGTGGTAGCGCGGTGAAGCGACTGGTCGCGTGCTTGGGAGGTGCAAGGGTACGGTTGCTTACCACCGCGGCGAAGGAGGGCTCATGGTTTGGGTTAGCGGACTATTCATTTATTTTTGCTTGAGGGGTGCGCGGCTGGCCGCTGGGTTAAGCCTGCGCGAGATTCCGTACCCCTGATGCTGGGTTAAGCCTGCGCTGCCATACCACGTACTTTGTTGGGGTTCCTGGGTGGGGTTCTCGTTGAGGGCGACCATTCTCGGACGACGACGACGACGACATACAGCCATGATCGGCATCCTGGGTGGCTGGAAGTGCTGGAATGATTGCACTGAGAGCGCTTCCTGGTCGGCGGGGCTGGACGAGCCGCAGGTATATTATCGCGAGATCCTTGGCTCCGAAAACATTAACTGAGCTGTCCAGGGTAGACTTGCCCAGTGCGAGGCTTCTCTAAATGCACAGCGAGAACACAGCAGATTACGGCAGCCTGTGTATTCACGCGCTATGCCCCCTACAACGCCGCTCGTCGGTGCGCGGTAAGTGCAGTTCATGATTGCACTCGTTTTGGACGGCTGTGGGTGTGATCGCCGCCAGGAGTGGAATCTTGCGGCGGTTGCCCGCAATGCCAATACCTGCTTTTATGGTACTGGGACCCAATGTAACAGTCACTACCACTTGATGTGACAGGACAGATGCTATCATGCGACACGACACGTGCGCCATGAGCTCCACGACTGCCCGAACGCTGCTGTCAGGCAGGGTTAGGTGCCCAATCTCCAGCAGGCAGCGTCGATTTGTCGCGTGCGAAAGGTCCAAGGCAGGGGGCGTTTTGGGCGTGACCGTCACCTCGGTTGCCCAGTCGTCAGCGCAAGGGCGTGGTGCGTTACGTCTGCAACAGATCGCCTCAGCTACATAACAGGAGTAGTCTAGTCCTGTGTTGGTCGCTACGCTCGCCAGCTGTCAGCCTTGCCGCAAAAGGTGACACATGACGGGGCTCAGCTCTCAAAAACACCTTTTGCAGCTGATCTCGCTTTTGTCTGTGTACGCGCGCCCATGACGGCGGATGACATGGTAACCCGTGGGTCACCTTGCTGCGATGCATGGCAGCGAGCGTAACGCCTGCTGTACTGGAACGAAGGTGGATGGATACCTATGGCCGAGGACGTCAACGTTGGGTGTCACATTGGTTCCCTTTCAACTCGAAATAACTTGGTCGGCCACGTGCGCCCTGATTGCGCCATTAGCAACAGCATTTCCAGCCAGGACTTCTTAAGTAACAGCACCTCCCCGCACACGGGTCGAGCGCACCGTCCACGCAGCTGCACGCAGCTCCCCCTCTTACCAAAACATGGCCCTGGCCGGCGTCACCGGCATCGTCAAGTACAGCAGCGACAAGACACCCAGCCCTGGCCTAGGCTTGTTATCCAAAATAGCTACCTTGCGCGCGAAGGGCGCGGTGCAGGCGGCGCGCGATGTGCTGGCATTGCTACCGCTGTCAGACCTCCACGCCCACAACCACGCCTACTTCTACCTGGAGCCGTACGTGGGGGACCAGGAGCCCACAATCGCCGTGTACCTGCTGGAGGGCGCAGGCGCAGTCAACAACTCCGTCCTCGAGTTCCAAAGGTGGGTACGGCACGGTACGACAACCTATGACGTGTCCCCTGGCCTGATGTCCGCACAGCAGTGCGTGTGTGTACCGGTATGCTCCATGCCGCATCCCCTCCGCCCCCTCCCTGCCTCGCTTCTACCGGATGTGGTATGTCGATTCACCGAAACTGTTCCCCACTTCGTCCCTCCGCCCGCCAGTGTAAGGACCTTTCATGTGCATAATTATCTGCCCAACACCCTGCCGGGGGTGGTATTGGCCACTCAGGACTATGTAAAAGTCGCGCTGCTGCAGCTGGAGCCAGGCCTTGAAGTGGAATGGATCAACAACCCCGTCACCCTGAGGACCGGGTACAAAGACGGGGTAGCGTGCTCGCGGCTCCTGCGCGTGGGTTGGGCGTGAGCTGTACGGCGCACGATGTCATACTGTGACACGCGACGCGTCCAGTTCGTTCTGCCGCGTCTCCATAGATCGGCGGCCGATTACATCAGGGAGAGAACGGAAGCCGCCGATGTCTTGCGCGCTTTAGCTGCATCAGCGGGTCTCGAAGCGGCTAACAAGGCCCCAGCGCTTACCTCGCTGCCGCACTGAGGCCATGTACACGGCGGTATGGCTTACATTCTGAAGTACCAAACCTACCAATGGGATGGCGAGCAACTAGCTTCGTTGGGGACCCGATGTAGCCACCGGGTGTCCACAGCTGCGCCTGCGTTTACCCGATGTGTTTCATACACACACACGGCGGCCGGGACTGGTGACAGCGCCTCTGTCCCTGCTGCTACGGCAAGTGGCGATTGAGTCAAGCCTCGTGTGGTAGCGCGGTGAAGGAACTGGTCGCGTGCTTGGCGGTGCAAGGGTCCGCTTGCTTACCACCGGCGGCGACGTAGTGCTCATGGTTTGGATTAGCGGACGTTTTATGTATCCTTGCTTGAGGGGTATGCAGCTGGCCGCCGGGTTAAGCCTGCACTAGCTTCCGTACACCTGATGCTGGGTTAAGCCTGCACTATTTTCCGTACACCTGATGCTGGGTTAAGCCTGCACTAGCTTCCGTACACCTGATGCTGGGTTAAGCCTGCGCTGCACTGGTTCATCGGTTGCTGGCCTGCTAGGTGGGTTGGTGGCCGGCTCCTGATAGGAGGGCCTACAGCGCAAATTTCCCTGGGGCGCTGGCTGCTGCTGTTTTTGCCTCTGGGCTGTTGGCTGGTGTCGTGGGGGTTTGCCTTACTAAGGGTGCGGTTGGGGCCCAGTCTCTTTTTGTCTCCTTTGTCAGGCGATGTGCCCAATGTTTCCGCCTTTTGGTCTAGAACCTATTGTAACGTGTACTACTACTACTACTACCCCTGACTTCGTTGGCTCCTGGTTGGGGTTCCCGCTGAGGGCGACCATTCCTGAACGACGACGACAACGACGACTACGGCGAAATAGAGCCATGGTTGTCATCCTGGGTGGCTGGAAGTGCTGAATGATTGCAGTCTGAATGCTTCCCACCGACGAGTGGAGTTGTAATGGGTATAGAGCGCGTAAATGCACAGGCTGCCGTAATCTGCCGTTTTCTCGCTGTGGATTCAGCGTAGCCTCACGCTGGGCAAGTCTACGCTGGACAGCTCGGTTCTCAGTCTGTTGGTTGGTTTCGGAGCCAACGATATCGCCATGTACATGCTGCTGGCTACCGGCGGGCGCTTTACTGACAGCAACAGTGGCACTACCGGTACTATTATACGTTACAGTGTTGAATATCAGCCATTCCCATAAGCATGAGGCTCTCGGTGGTGACGGGTCCTTGTACACCAAATGCAGCACTCATGATTGCACTCGTTTTGGACGGCTGTGGTGTGATCGCCGCAAGGAGTGGAATCTTGCGCCAAAGCCAGAGCGGCATGGTTACAGGGACCCACTAGAGAGCTCCACGACTGTTCGAACGCTGCTGTCAGGTACGGTGGGTTACCCAATCTCCAGGCAGGCAGCGTCGATTTGTCGCGTGCGAAAGGTACAAGTCAGGGGGCGTTTTGGGCGTTTCCGTCACCTCGGTTGCCCGGTCGTCAGCGCAAGGGCGTGGTGCGTTAGATTTGCAACAGATCGCCTCGGCTACATACCAGTAGTCCTGCGTGGGTCGCTACGCTCGCCAGCTGTCAGCCCTTCCGCAAAAGGTGACAGATGACGGGCCTCAGCTCTCAAAAACACCTTTTGCAGCTGATCTCGCTTTCGTCTGTGTACGCATGTCGACGACGCGGCTGACCCAAGGGACATGATGTCCCGTGGGTCACCTTGCTGCGATGCGTGGCGGCGAGCGTAACGCCTCCTGTACTGGAACAAAAGTGGTATGGCGAGTGATATGGCCAAGGAAGTTGATATTTGATGTCGCAATTACATCATTTTCAATTCGAGTAAGGTGGTATGCCACGTCTGCCTTGGGCAGCAACACCTCCTCTTTCTCCTGCCGGGACTACATGACTCCCCGCACAAGCGCACCGTCCACGCAGCTGCACGCAGCTGCCTCCAATATGGCCCTGGCCGGCTTCACCGGCATCGTGAATTATAACAGCGACAAGGCACCCAGCCCTGGCCTCGACTTGCTCTCCGAAGTGACGGCCGTGCGCAGGGAGGGTGCGATGCAGGCGGCGCGCGACGTGCTGTCGCTGCTGCGGCCGCTGTGCCTGGTGAGCGTGCACGCCCGCAGCCACGCCTACTTCTACCTGCAGCCCTCCACATCGGGGTGCGCGGAGCCCACAATCACCGTGTACCTGCTGGAGGGCCAGATGGCAAAGGGCCCTTGTCCCCGCGCGTTTCGCTGCGCAAGGTACGTTTCTTTTATAGCAGGCGCAGGCGCTTACGACGCACGCACCCGGCGGACGCTTCTCGTGTGCCTGATAATTTGATTATATAAGGGTAGAGCTGCTGCGTCCAAGCGGCGGTAGCAGACGTAGGTCGCTATCGACCGCACTTCCGCTGGCCGCGCGCGCAAGTCGCAAACAATAATGCGTAGGGAGTCAGGGCGGCTCAGGAAGAATGGGAGGCATCACGGGGAGCCTCTTACCTTGCAAGGTTGTTTACAGCCACGGCCGGTGAATAAAATCGCTAGGATTAACTAGTAACAGCACGAGCCGTGCGCAGCTTGTATGCTTAGTGTGTATCAGCGGGGTCTCCGCCGCGCGAGGGGCTCCTTCAAATGAGCGATCCTAGCAGGCACAGCGGTTGCCCTGCTGGCCTGCGCAGGCTGTTCCATGTTTGTTTCCCTCCCTCCCTCGAGTCGCAAACGGCGCCGCGGTCGTGGCCAATATGGAATCCTGAACGTGGACCAGCAGGCCGCGCACATGCCCGGGACCAACCAGCATTACTTCTACCGAAGCCAGATCAATCCGCTGACAGAAAGGTTCCTGTAGTTGACACCGACCGCGACGCCGTTTCCACTTCTTGCGAGGGAACCCCTCCACGGTAGGACCCCCTCCCCGGCCATCGAGGTCTCCCTTCTCCTTCCCTCCCTCCCTCCCTCGCCACAGTGCAAAAACCATCGCCGCGGGCTCCTCCGCCAGCCTCCCCACCTCTCTGCCGCAGCTGGTAGCGGCGAGCCAGGACGAGGTTGTCAACACACTGCGCCAGCTGGGACCCGGCCTGACATTTGAGTGGACTGATGTGATGGCGGTCAAGGGAGGGACCGATCCGCTCGCTACTGCTGATCGACGCAAGAGGGTTCACAAGCGACCAGCGCGACTCCTGCGTGTGGTCTGGGCGTAATTAGCTCTCAAGGGACTCAATGGACGTATGTTCGTTCATTGATCGTCTGATGCCGCTTCGTTAGTTTCTTGCTTTGTCGCCGCTGCTAGTACATACGGTGAGGCCGTCATCTAGCAACGCGGACTGTTCGTGGTTCTGTGCGAAGGATATGGTACGGCGTTACTGTAGGAATGCACGCATATGTATGGGCCTTATTTATGTTAAGTATGTGCGTGTGTGGGTGGCACAGATTGATCGGCGGGGTCGTGCGGGAACGAGTAGTAGCAGGGGGTACCGACGTAACGGCAGCAGCAGGTAGATGGTCTGGCTGCTGAGAGGCCATATGCACTACCATGGACTGTATCTTGGCTAGCGAAGTGCACGTGCACACGTACAGTTGGTTGCTGCCGGTTCATGGCAACGTTCGTTGAGCTGCACGTCGGCGCCGCAACACCGACCTTTTGGTCTGGAATCCACTGTAACTGTTAACTACTTATCGCTCCCGAACGCACGCGACGGGCTAGGGCCGTCCATCCTAATCGTCAGATTGGCCGAACACAAAAAATCGACGGGCAACTATTTGACTTTGGGTCCTTGTAACCCTGTCCCACTGTCGATTCACTCAACAGTGGGACAGGGTTACAAGGACCCAAAGTCCTTCCGTTTTTGCGGAAGGGTTACAGGGACCCAAAGTCCCTGTACCGTACCTGAAACCGCGCCGGCTTGAAAGGTTACAAGGACCCACTGGTTACCGCTAAGGTTACACGGCAGGGACCCACTAGAAAGCTTGTTTCGCGCTCTATTTCGTATTGTTTCGGCCACTTTGTAGAGTTTGGTCCACGCGCACCGGACGCCAGTTTAGAAACAACATATGTGGCAACATGTGCGGCCTCTCGGACTCGCCCTGCGGAAGCGATAGATTCCTGGCCAAAACCGCAGCTAACCGCGAAAACGAGGACTCGCCCTGCGGAAGCGATAGACTCCTGGCCAAAACCGCAGCTAACCGCGAAAACGAGGAGTCTGACGATGCATGGGGGTGTTGAATCTCCGTTGCCACGACATTCGACCCCCGAAACCAGTGTCAACGACCGAGTTGCAGTCCATCTTCCCTGGTACGCAGTGCAACATCATATTTACAGCAGGGGATGAATGGGCTCGAGTGTGCTAATCGCATGGGCAGTCAGTGAGCAAACCTGCATACCTATCTTCATAGCAAACATGAATCCCTTTGCATATCGTTGGAGCTGTCCCTGAGCAAGGCACGAAAATTGATGCCAGGACGCGGGGAATCAACGGCCGTTTCGGTTCCAGAACACAACGAAACAGCAATTATGTGTGTTTCTTCAATTGTACGGTGCCAGTGTGCAACTTGACGAGCGATCCTGGTATGTGCTCTCCAGGTGTGGCAGTCACGACCAGGTGTGGCCTTTCGCTATGGGATACACCAACCGATGCATTGCTGCTGATGGAAAAAACCGGGGGTTCCCCACCCGTCCGAGTGGTGGTAGTAAGGACTGCCGATTACAAATAGATTATCACACCAAGTACACGACTGGCCAGGTGCCGTACTGATAGTAATCGATCGTAAGCCAAGCCGGCAGCCTGCCATTACCAGTGATAATGTAACTCTAACCGATGGCAGAGCAATGGTCCAACAGGTGTTCACTACCCGCATTGGCCTTGATGCCGGTGACTACCTTGTACCGCACTTCCTAATTTGTTATACGGTTGGCGACATAAGTGCGGACGTGCGGTGCATAGGTACGTTGTACGGCACGCACGAGCCTGGTGCAGAGCTCCAAACTGTTATCACCCTAACACCTGGTGGCTGGCTGGCTTGCCCTCAACTCGACCCCAAAATGAACCCAGCCCAGCACATGCTGCTGTACGTAGCCCCTATGCCCGCCCATCCCTGAGCAGACACCTTGCCTTGAGAGGACGCCGCGCTGGTAAATGATGAGCTCCTCCGTCGTGCGTGGCGACACTCATCTATCCATCCTATCCAACCAACCCATACGATACCGGCCCGGCCCAAATCCGAACGCAAACCAAACCCGATCCCGAAGCAAGCCGTACTTGACCGCCAAACCCAGCCCAGCACACGCCGCACGTAGCCCCTAAAAACCCCTAGAGACCTAAAACCCTAAAAGCCCCCCCATCCCTGAGCAGACACATGACCTTGAGAGGACGCCGCGCTGGTTGATGATAAGCTCCTCCGTCGTCGCTACCCTCGTCCATCCGTCCTATCCAAACGAATACCGGCCCAGCGCGCGCATGATACTACTTCCTACCCCAAGACATGCCGTACGTACGTAGCCCCTAAAGCCCGCCCATCCCTGAGCAGACACACTACCTGCCTTGGAAAGACTGTGAGATGATGCGGGGGCGCGCGCCCTCGAACAAACGTACACCGCAGGCCTTGAATCTCGTCCAGGGATCCTGAAATCGGCGGCCACGCACAGGGAGGGAGCGAGGAAAGGGAACGAAGGAGTTAGAATCTTCGTACTCGGCCCGGAACGAAATGCATTGCGTGCGTGCAAGGCAGCGACGGATGACCCCACAGCGACATACACGGTGACCTGGGCATCTGCTGCTTGGACGGGGAAGGCGGAGACACCCTACCTCGAACGTAGACCGCAGGCCTTGAATCTCGTCCAGGGTTCCTGACACGGGCCACAGGCAGGGGCGGGGGAAGGGAAGGCAGGGGTTAGAATCTTCATACTTGTCCCGGAAAACCGTTGTGTGTGCGGCAGCGACGCATGGCACGCACTCAGGGAACGCCGGCGGGACGAAGTAAGGGTGGGGCAAGGCACCCGCTGCACCGATGGCTGGACTACTGCTGCGAGAAAACTGGCTGCTGAAGTAAGGCTGTGCTGTGTGGGCGGCGGCTGACGGCGGCGGCGGGTGTCTGAGGGTTGGCTGCGCTGGCTGGCTGATGAAGTGCTGGCTGATGGCCAGCAGTGCAGCAGATACCTTGCCCCACCATGGAGGGAAAGAAGGAAGGGAACGGGTTTGGAACGTTGTAATTGGCACGAGCGAAAAAGTGCTGTGTGCCAGCAGACAGCTCGCTGCAGCGATGCCATCGCAGTTCCTCCCCGCGTGGCCCGAGCGTATTTTGATACAAGCCCGAATCCCTGACCATTTAAAGCTGTACAACGTTCCTTGTAAAGGCTTCAGCGCGCGCACGCAGCTCCAACTTCGAAGCGAGGCCTGCCTCGAGGATGGAGTTCCAACCAGCAGCAGAGCACGCCAACGAACCTCAGCTGTCCAGCAGCAGCGTCCCCGTATCCAATTAACGTTGACGGCGAAGTCGCAGGAACTTTACTTGAATGCCGGCCTTATCGCCGCTTAGTACTGTACTGGTGAACCGTCATCTTTGGCGGAACAAAGTACTTCCCAAATGCACCTGAAGTATAGCCGAGCCTGGTTTAGTGAATTTGTATCATGTGAATGATCATAGGTGTGCTGGAGCCGGAGCAGCTACGAGTGCGAAAGAGGCAGCAGTTAGTTAAGCGCGGACCAAGGAGCTCACCACGCACGCTCGGCTTCCGGATATGCTCATTCCTGTATCTTGTGGCAACATAAATATGTTGTTTGGATATAGCTTGAAGAGTGTGACTCGGATGGGCACTACTGCCACCTGGAGGCCAAAGGGCAGCAGCAGCCAGAGTGATGAAAACACGGTAGCGATGGTGTCGCAATTCAGCCTGAACGATTAAGGAACAGGTTCATGCCGAAGTACAGTCAGCTTTCGCGAAAGCGGAGTCGCCAGCGCAGTGCAGTCGCGCGCATGTATGCCGATTCACAACGACACTAGCTCATATCAGCTCGAGCGCACGGCAGCAGAGGCATACCGCATAGTCGTAATCATAGCATGACCCAGGCACGTTAGCGTAGTGCAGTCGCGCGCTGGGATAGCTCGTCCGGTAGTTCAGCAGGACCATATCGGTATTTGCAAAAGATAACGTCGACCAGACTGAGCTGCTCACCTTGATAAGCGAAGCCTCTTCTGTGCAAACCAAGCTTCCTGTAGTCGGCTTTGGGGATACGTGACTGTATCGAGGTCGGTTGGCGAAGGCAGATAGAGGAAGCCTCTAGGTTTGGTGCGAGTTACTGTAAGTAGAGAGTTCAGTTGATGACAATGGACACCATGTCTTCTTGGCCTGCTTGTATACTGCCCAGAACAGTACAACCCTGTTGCGGCCGTACGAAACCCATTTGCAGTATTTGGAACACCGGCAGATGACTCATCCTTTGGGCATGAACTGGGTTCTAAAATATAAGAGGCAGTAAGGAGGTACGCCGACCGCAACGGTCGCGCATGGTTCATAACCGAGTTCACCCTATATTACTCACACACATCCAGCCATGAAAACCTCATTGCGCATGGATACTGCTATGGTTTCCAATACGTTTATGCATTCGGTTTCGATCGGTGTGTGGGTGGTCGGGAGTCACGCGAAGTACGGATATGAATCGCCAGGAATGGGTTTAGGGCCCGCGGGTTACCATTTTACGGAACGAGCTAACTGGCCGATAACCGGCCTACCCGGTTACCGTTTTACGGAACGAGCATACGGGGAGGTTACCGGTTTTGCCCAATCCCGGGTTTTGCGAAGACCCCGGTAACCGGCCTCCCCGGTAACCGACACCCCCACGAAAACCGGCCGGTAACCGGGACAAGTGCTGCCATAGGGCCGTAACCGCGCGGTTTACGTAGGGTCCAAATTTGCAGACGTCTAAACCGTGTATCCCTAAACCAGGTGCTCGGCCCGGCAAGCCGCAACAATGGTGAAAATGCACCAAGATGCAAGGCCGCGGCGAGTGGATATCAGAAATATCAGATGCCGTGGCTTGATCCCTTAATCATAAGATGCATGACGCACATGGCCAGCGTAGCCATTACCGCGGTCGCATTTCAGCTGACAAACCAGACCGTATGTACAGGTATGTAAGTAAACTTCATTTCACTGTTCGCCTTCACGTGCGCTATGTATCAAGCAAGCGATGCACCCAGGACCGCTTCGTCGCCGCCTCGTCCACGGCCGGACGAGACCCAGTAAGCGACCGTGCTGAGCAACCATGCATCGATCATGCTAACTACCGATTTACCATGCAGCGAGCAGACAAGCTGCTCAGGGACACGGTGAGAAGGCTATTGGGATGGGTGTTATCAACTTAAATGCCATGTGGTGCATTGGCCGTGAGCGCTCGATGCCTTAGTAAGGACCAATGCCATGAACATCCAGGAAATTGACACGATGGAATATGGATGCCTGCTTGCTGCACGGTATAACGGTAATCAGCGAGCACGCTCAATGCACGGTTGCAGTCCATCCGCTGCCTCCCACCCATCATCGTAGTGTTAGTTATCTTGTTGTTAAGTGGGGTAGAGACCTCTGCAGTGAACCCCCGGTTTCGTGGTTACCCCGGAATCCCCGGTGATTCATGAGCTGTCAAACGAGAAGAGGAGAAATAGGTGTAGTTTGGCTCTGACCTACCTATCCAAACCTCCTACCGTGTCGCGCACGTGATAGCTACCCGACCCTACCTCCCGCTGTGTCGTACACTGAGCTCGAGTCCCCCGGCGGCTGTGCTGTGACTCCCCTGGTGGGCCCTTGCGCCCTCCTTCCAGATCCCCGACCCCGCCCGCCCTTTCGTTTCCTACTCGGTCGTACTTACTTTTCAGTGCCGATCTATCGGTTTCCTCTTATGCCCGCCCTTAAATTGCTCGGCTCAGGCCCCCGCAGTTGCCCCGTAGGCGCTACCGCTCCCCAGGGGCCCCCACATCTATTACTGCCAACGACACCCGGGTTCCGGGCGTCAGGCACAGCGCAACGAGCCTCATGCAGGCCCGCTGGGCGTCCAGCATCCTAGCCTTCCCCTCGAGCGTGGGTTCCACTGTTGCAGTGGCGGCTGTGGCGGACGTTGAAACGGGCGGAGAGGCGGACGTGGTGGAGGGGGAGCAACTGCCGCAATCGTACAGCGCGCAGCCCGTTGCCAGCAGAGGGTACTTGTCCACGTGAAGCGCCAGTAGCCGACAGAGCCACCTGTTGAAGGCCGCCCGCCGCTGGTGCCTCCAGCCCTCCTCTACGATGATGACCTTCATGCCCGCCATGTTTACCGCGCCTCTGTGCCCTCCGCCGCCATCATCGCTATCGCCGTCGCTGTCTCGGTGGCCCTCGACACAGCCGCCGCGACCTTCGCCGCGCGTCGCCTCCGCAGTGGCCGCTCCCTCATCACAAGAGTCGCTACGATACCCTCACTGCTGCCGCCGTCGCTGCCGTCGCCGCCGCCGCGAGCAGGTTCCTGCTGCGGTGGCCTGTCGCCGTCGCTGCCGTCGCCGCCGCCGCGAGCAGGCTGCTGCTGCGGTAGCCTGCCGCCGGTCTCCGGCAGGCTTCTCATCTGCACGTAGCTGTCCAGCATCTGGATGCGGCCATCCATCACCAGGCTCCGGTGGTGCTTCTCATCCAGGACGGGCAGCACCACCAGCGTGGCCCCGCGGCGGAGCGCCGAGGAGTGCGCCTGCGACCAGGTTGTCAGCGGCACGTCACGAAATGAAGCGCCACGTGCCCACATGCCAACATGCCCACGTGCCTACATGGACCTCCACCGGGTGCTGTCTGAGAGGCAGCATGAGGCACCACGCGAGTCGCGACAAGTCCATCACCATCAGGTCCGACCCGACACAGCGTTTGAAACGTCTGCGTGCGTCTTACACGTGAAACCAACGACCCTCATCTCCTAGGTTCTAACAAAGGTAGGCTTAGGAGAGGACACCCAGCTGGCCCACGTACCCGCGCCACTGCCCGGGCCGCCGCCCCTAGCGCCACCCGCCCCTCGCACGCAATGGTTGCGCTGCCGTACTGCCGCAGCGAAGCCTCCAGGCGCTTCTCCAGGGAATCCGCTCCAGGGGCGGGGGGCCCTGCGTCGGAAACACCGCAGGCGGCGCTACCGCTACTGGTGTCGTGGCCACCGTCGCCGTTGGCGGCGTCCGGAGCTCCTACCGGGCACACCGTGGTTTCGGTGCCACCATTGTCGGTTGAGTCGATACCGCCGCTGGGGCCGACCCTGATGCGGCACCTGAGGGGGACACAAGTCAAGCGGGGGCCGGCGTCATCTCGGCTATAGTGGGCACACCGGTATCCGGAGTGGGCGTTAGGTCCCGTACCGCGTGCAGATGGTCTTGCTCAGCAGCCTAGCAGCCTAGCAGCGCTCGCTACCGTAACTAGCCTCAGAGGCTAGCGCCTGGCCCCCAGCGGACTCTCAGCCCCGAAGCGACCTCGCCCCCTACCTGGCCTACCTGGGATCGTGCAAGCGCTTCTGCGCGGACGATATTCGGCGGTCCAGCTGCCGGCTGCCGGGTGCGAGTGCCAGGTGGAAGGCTGCGCTAGCCTGTAAAGACAGGCAGGCAGGCAGGCAGGCAGGCAGGCAGCGCGTCGGGATCCGCAGATTCACCCCAAGCGCGTGCAGCGCCTAAAGGAGAATGAGGTAGGAAAGGTTATCAGCGAGCGCAACAGCGTGGCGCTGCTACGGGGGGTGGCGCTCCAGCTGTACGTGCCTGTGATTCCCACAGAAGCTGTTGCTGACACGTGGCGTCCATTTACTCCGCGCCAACTGTGCAGACCGTGCAGGTCACGCTGACCGGCGCAGTCGCTCCCCAGCCGCCTCGCATTGAGGTGCTCAGAACCAGTCGTGTGACGAACCTGCCTGGCTCAGTAGCTGGTGCAGGCAAGGACGGCAAGGACATCAGCAAGCGCTGGCGTGCTTGCAGCAGCCGTTTCAACATGACAGTGCTCATTTCGCAGCACTGCCACACGTGCAGCGAGGAGAGCGGCAAGTTGGTTATGAGGAACAGTGCAGATTGTGGGTGCCGGCGCAAGAAACAGAAGTGACAGTGAGGGTAGCGGTGGTGGTGGTGTGCTGTACAACTAAGCCGTGAGACTGACGAGACTGGCACAAACCAGACGTATGAAGGAGCCACTGACGGAACTGACGCAGTCTGCTGGTAGTAGTGGTGGTGTGCATGTGTGCATGCAGGACAGCTTGTAGAGCAGAGAGAGCTTGTAGATGCGGCGGTGGCTGTGTTTGCAAAGGGGGGGAGAGAGCGCCGGCGTGTCCGTGCGTGTCCGTCGTCCCTGCGGGCGTGTCCATGCAGGTGTCTGGACTTGCTCCGCAGCTGCGGGTCATGCTCGGCCGTAACTGTACATAGCCGTGGTTCCTCTATACCTCTAATTGATTTTTAGGTGAAGATATGGTGTAATTCTTGCGCGGCACGAATTCCTATTTTGCGGGGCAAGCACTGCCTAAAGTGGGTCGTCGCTAATTTGCGTGACACGTCCCCTGTCACGCAAATTAGCGCGCCCTTCGGGCGCGCAAGTTTCCGCTTCCCCATTTCAGCCATTTAACTACCTCTGGATCTCCCCATAATTCCAGTAATTTTGCCGCCCCGGGTGCCGCGGAAATAAATCGGGTCCAGCGGCGAGCAGCAGCAATGCGTGCCTACCTAGTCAGACCTAGTAAACATGGTGCAAGCCCGGTAGAGGTGCGACGCTCGACGATGCTTTCGTTGGTCCATCCTGGATGTGGCCCGATGCTCCCGCGCTGATATAGCGGCGGTCGCGCAGTGTCACTCGCGTTCGTTGACCAGGAACACGACAGCGGCCCCTAGGACAGCGCCCGTGATCCCTCGTCACGTGACGTGATCTGGGGTGGCCCACGGGACGTCTCTTGGATGTCCGCACTGCTACAGCGCTTCTAGATGACGGCAACCAGCAAAAGGGCTAAGGAACGTGGAAGCTTCATAATTGCTATACGTAACCAGAATATCGGGTATATAATCGCTCTCCCGGCTTGCCAGGAAATAGAAGTGCCTTGATCGTATAGTGCGTGGCAACACATACAGCTGTCAATTGGCCTAGCAGCAAGCATGGCTTCGGGCAGCCTCAGCGAACTCTTCAAATGCGTCGACGCCTCCGCCAAGCCCGGTAAACTTGATCTTCGCGCTGCCATCCAAAACGTGCGCAGGGAGGGGGCGGTGCAGGCTGCGCGCGACGTGCTGTCGCTGCTGCCGCTGTCAGACCTGCATGGCCGCAACGAGGCCTATTTTTCCCTCGTGCCCTCGGCCGATGAGCCGGAGCCAAAGATCTACGTCTACCGACTGGACGGTTCCATGGGCCCCCCCTCCACTTTCACGTGCACCGGGTGCGTATGTATGTGGTGATCACGCAACCGGTTCCCTTTGCCTAACGAGAGAGCGATGTCCTCCGTGAACGTATCTACGCCGGTGCTGCCCACCACAACGAGCTACCGGTAGATAGGAAACAGCGTAATAGTACAAGGACATAACAGTTACAACTACATAGGACATACTCTACCGGCACCACCTGGGTGCATTGGCCGGTAGTAGTAACTGTTACAGTAGCCCCAAGCGGCCGGTCGTAGTACCGGTTACAGTGGCCCCAGACCAGAAAGGTAGAGCCATCGGGCGCATCGCCTGATACCGGCCGGTGTCGTCCTGGCGTGTGCGCCTTCGTTCATCCGGTAGATTCACGGCCTGCTTTCGACGAGATGCGGATGACACGGACGCCTGCGTCAAGCTAGATATCGTAGCTACGCTTGGTGCATACCGGGATGTGATTCGCTGTGGCGGCAGCTGCCCCTGTCCTCAAGTTGTTGTAACGGTTACAGTGGGTTCCAGACCAAGAGGGAGAACCATTGGGCGCATCGCCTGACACTGAAAAAGACCTCAAGTGTCCGAAACCGTCGATCATCTGACGCCACGTACCGGGACATAGGACCATTCATCCGCTCACTAGACCACTTATTCGCTCAACGCTATACACCCACCCTACAGAGCGCTCACGGAGGCAACCAACAAGGTGCCATTCGTGACGGCACGCAAACTGCCACCACTCGTGGCGGAGAGCCAGAACGAAGTGGCCAAGGCCCTGGAGGCGATCCTGGATCCCGACCTGAGCATTGACTGGACGTACGCCCGTGTCAAATATGACAGGCAGTCCTTCGACACGACTCTGCTGCGTGTGAGCTGGCTGTCACCGTGGTGGCGCTGGCTGTCTCCTGTTGTTGTTGTAACGATTACAATGGGTTCCGCTGTGGTGGCGCTGGCAGGATCTACTCTGAGTGTAGGCACGTCATGGCACTACTGCTTCCTCTTACTCTGGAAAGTGGTCTCCTGGATCATGCCATTCGCCGTGGGGTGGTGGATTTTTGGGCTCTTCTGAGGGGCAGAAAGGGCTGGGATGCAGTGGGGCCTCGGCATCCTTTCTTGCGGGTTGTCGCCAGTCGCCTTGTGTGCGGGGGACCGGCGGAGGTACTGGTGGATTCGTGATCGGCCCGGGTTGTCTTTGGGAGCGGGGTTTCCCGTGCTTCTTACTCTCCGGCACTTACGATAGGCGCTACGGTGATGGCGTCTGTGCGTCGTTGGGACCCCTGCATTATGCGTTGCGCCCGCGGTCGCCTCGTGTGACGTTTGTGCGCGGTTGTAACAAATGGCAATCTCTTGATACATTGCATCTGTGGCAATCAGGCGGAGTGCAGTCGGTATTGTACCACACCGCGCACATCGTGTGTAGAGCCGTAGTCTAGACTCCTTCCACTGAACCCCGGTTGGGCGCACTGCTACAGCCACCGCAGCGACACCGTCTTTCTCACTCCGTCTTTCTCAGTGTCAGGCGATGTGCCCGATGGTTCTATCTCTCGGCCTGGAACCCACTGTAGCAGCGGCAGGAGGACTGCTAGGTAACGGTCCGCGTGAGATGCCTGAAATGGGGTAGCAGTAATTGACACATTATTGGTACCGGTAGAAGTTGTACATATGTTCACATTATTGGTAGAAGTTGTACATATGGTTCTACCTCTTGGTCTGGAACCCACTGTAACCGTTACAACCATCGGGCAGTATATTGATACTAGTAAACGACTCTTGTAATACACGACCATCTTCATTTCCAGTGGCAGTGCACCGTATTATACGTTTGGTTTCTGAGGCGGGGTGCTCTCGCCATGAGAGGGTGAGCGCGCTGTGACGGTCCAGCGCAGGAGGGGTGGGCCTTACCACGGGGTTGACCAGGTGGCGGTGGCTGGCGAATGTCATTTCAAAGGCGCGATTCGTTCGATGGCCCTCGCTGCCCCACCGGGTTGCTCGACACGGCGACTGGTGTCCCTTGGATCGTGTGTCACCGCAGCCTTGCTGAAATTCGATCCAGCACTGGATCCAAACGAACATAGTTACCGTTACCGTTACAGCGGCCATCAACGCCTCGCTCCTCACCCCCCACGACCCCCCCTACCCTACGTCCCCTTCTCCCTCGCAAGGATGTGGAAAACAGGAGAACGAAAAAACCAGACTCCAGCAGCACCTCTCTGCCGTGCCCGTGCTCTACGCCAAAAACAACAACCCACCAATCCCGAATGGGGGGCATCACGGGGAGCCTCTTACTTTGCAAGGTTGTTTAAAGCCACGGCCGGCGAATAAAGTAACTACAAATAGGATTTATTTTGGCTTGCCCGGGTGTGCAACGTAAGACGTATAGTTTCGTATGCCTAAGCCAGGGCACGACCCGGCGGACTCTTTAGGTTGTTGTAATCGTTACAGTGGGCTCCAGACCTTAAAAGGTAGAGCCATCGGGCGCATCGCCTGACACTGAAAAAGACAAGGAAAGCAGAGAAAACCGACGGTTCCGAAAGACAAACCACCCAGAGCCTCACAACCGAGAGCCCAGAGGAAACAGCAAGCACCAATACACAGGGGGAGGTTGCGCTGATGGCTCCCCTGCACATGGCCACATGCATCCCAAGCAGACCCCCGAATGGAGAGACAGCAGCACGCCTCGGCAACACAATCGGATAACTCCCCCCCCAAGATCCCGAAAACGTCCCACACCCGAAACGGGCCGATGCCCATAGCGAGACGGGAAGAAACAATGGTACGTAATACCATCAACCAGTTGAGGTCAACACCAACAGCAGTCTCTAGAAAAAGGCAGACCGGCAACACGCCCGAATGGCTGAGCCGTGGCGCAACCTTCGCCTGCAATACGGAAACCACTTCAGTATGCAACGCCAGGTAGCTTTGCAGGACTTGCGTAGGCTGCGTACTGGCACCGGCTGCGGCATGCGCGAGAGACACCAGAGCCGACGAAGCTGTGTCGGCGAAAGCTACCAGAGTCCAGAGAAATGCTGAAAGAAGACCACAAAGTAGGATACAGCCCTGCAGGACTGATCAGGTAGAGCGACGACCGAAGCCGCCGCTGAGAGGCCATCATTGGCGAAGTTGATACTTCGCAACGAAGGGCGTGGGTGACCACCAGGCTAGCTGGACAGCCACAGGATACTCAGCGCAGGCACTCTGCAAAGCCACCGTGACGAGCCAGTATGGCCGCGGCGAGCGAAGGTGTGAACCAGATTGCTGCGAGCTGGATGGGATCCGACCGGTGCCGAAAGTTCCCGGGCGATGCGGGAGCTCCTCCTCCACGTACCAGACGACACCGCCATTCCATCCTCCTGAACTCCCATCTAGACGACCGGCAACAGCAAGCAGCTCCCATCTGGCCCCATGCACCGACGCTCGCGCGCCCCCTAAGGGGTCACGTGGTGCGAGTTTCCGCAGTATGAGTGTGCTGTATGGGAAGTTAAGCTTTACGGGTCGGTAGTGGGAAGTTAAGCTTTACGGGTCTTTAGGTGTTCAACAAGTGTTCAGAGTCCCAGTCTACTGGACGGCAAAGGCGATTTATAGGTCCGGCACAGACAGTTCGGCAGCCATACCGTACAAGCGCCATCAGCCTTCCAGAACACTCACGGCTATTTCTGCCATGGAGGTGGGGCGCCGGTTTATGGCCGCGGCCTTGAAAAGGGCGGGTGCTGGTGGTCCCCCTCTTACTCCGGGAAGTGGTCTCCTGGATCGTGCCATTCGCTGTGGGGTGGTGAAGTTTTGGGCCCTTCTGAGGAGCTTTGCTGCGTTGGAGCTTCCCCAGAAAGGCTGGGATGCAGTGGGGCCTCGGCATCCTTTCTTGCGGGTTGTCGCCAGTCGCCTTGTGTGCGGAGGACCGGCTGAGATACTGGTGGATTCGTGATCGGTCCGGGTTGTCTTGGGGAGCGGGGTTCCCTTGCTTCTTACTTTCCGATTCTATATGCGCGTTGAGCCCTGCTTGGGGTCCGTGTTTTTCGGGATGAAAGGCGGCTGGTCCCGATGCTTGCATCGTTGCGGTGCTTCACTGGTTCGTAGGTTGCTGGGCTGTTAGGTTGGTTGTTGTCGGTTCCTGATAGGGGAGCCTCTAGTGCAAATTCCCCCTGGGGTGCTGGCTGCTGCTCTGTGTGCCTACGGCCTGTCGATTCAGGCGATGTGCCCGATGGTTCTACCTCTTGGTCAGGAACCCACAGTAACCGTTACAACAACCGACCTTTTGGTCTGGAAGCCACTGTCATTGTTAACTACTACTACCGACCCAAGGCTTCTTGCATTGTAAGCCATAGTCCTCACGGCAGCTTGTTTGCGGATCGTCATTATCTACGGACCAGGGGAGCACCTCCGACATGACGCGAACAGAGGTCCAGAGGTGCGCAGTGCCGGCGGTGCCGGGGAAATAAATCGGGTCCAGCGGCGAGCAGCAGCAATGCATGCCTAACTAGTAAACATGGTGCAAGCCCGGTAGAGGTGCGACGCTCGACGATGCTTTCGTTGGTCCATCCTGTATGTGGCCCGATGCTCCCGCGCTGATATAGCGGCGGTCGCGCAGTGTCACTCGCGTTCGTTGACCAGGAACACGACAGCGGCCCCTAGGACAGCGCCCGTGATTCCGCGTCACGTGATCTGGGTGGCCCACGGGACATCTTTTGGTTGTCCGCGCTGCTACAGCGCTGCTAGAAGACGGCAACCAGCAAGAGGGCTAAGGAACGTGGAAGCTTCATGACTGCTATACGTAACCAGAAAATCGGGTATATAATGGCTCTCCCGGCTTGCCAGTAATTAGAAGTGCCTTGATCATATAGCGCGTGGCACCACATACAGCTGTCAACTGGCGTAGCAGCAAGCATGGCTCCGGGCAGCCTCAGCGAACTCCTCAAATGCGTCGACGGCTCCGCCAAGCCCGCTAAACTTGATCTTCGCGCTGCCATCCAAAACGTGCGCAGGCAGGGGGCGGTGCAGGCTGCGCGCGACATGCTTTCGCTGCTGCCGCTGTCAGACCTGCATGGCCGCAACGAGGCCTATTTTTGCCTCGGGCCCTCGGTCGATGAGCCGGAGCCCAAGATCTACGTCTACCGACTGGACGGTTCCATGGGGCCCCCCGCCTCCTTTACGTGCACCAGGTGCGTATGCACGTGGTGATCACGCCAACCGGTTCCCTTTGCCTAACGAGAGAGCGATGTCCTCCGTGAACGTATCTACGCCGGTGCTGCCCACCACAACGAGCTACCGATAGATAGGAATATAGGATAGATAGGGTAGGGTCTTTGTTTCCTCCGTCTTTCTCAGTGTCAGACGATGTGCCCGATGGTTATACCTCTTGGTCTGGAACCCACTGTAACCGTTATAATAGATAGGAAACAGCGTACCAGTAACAAGGACATAACAGTTACTACTACATATGACATACTCTACCGGCACCATCTGGGCCGTTGTAACGGTTACACTGGCCGGTAGTAGTAGCTGTTACAGTAGCCCCAAATGGCCGGTAGTAGTACCTGTTACAGTGGCCCCAGACCAGATGGTAGAGCCATCGGGCGCATCGCCTGACACTGGCCGGTGTCGTCCTTGCGTGTGCAGTAGATTCATGGCCTGCTTTCGGCGAGATGCGGATGACACGGACGCCTGCGTCAAGCTAGATATCGTAGCTACGCTTGGTGCATGCAGGGATGTGGTTCGCTGTGGCGGCAGCTGCCCCTGTCCTCAAGTGTCCGAAACCGTCGATCATTTGGCGCCACGTACCGGGACATAGGACCATTCATTCGCTCACTAGACCACCTAGGCGCTCAACGCTGTACACCCACCCTACAGAGTGGTCACGGAGGAAACCAACAAGGTGCCATACACGTCGGCCCTGTCACACAACCTCATGGCGGAGAGCCAGAACGAAGTGGCCAAGGCCCTGGAGGCGATCCTGCATCCCGGCCTGAGCATTGAATGGACGCGCGCCTCCGTCGATTGTTCTCCGATTGCCAGAGGAATGTCGGCGCGCACGGCACCTCTCCTGTGTGTGCGCTGGGCGTGATGTGTGTCTCTCTGTACACGATGCTGCGGTGGCGGACATGCGGGCGGTGCTGGCGGTCATCGTGGTGCTGGCTGACTGGTTTAGAACCGAACTCCGAATGAAGGCACGTTGTGGTGCTGCTGCTGGAGTGTGCATATGTGCACAGCCGTACTCCGGACTCCCACCGCTGTCCGTAGGGACTGAACTCCGGTTGGGCGCACTGCTACAGCCCCCGCAGCGACACGGGCGTGTAGCAGCGGCAGCGTGGCTGCCAGGTAACGGTCCGCGTGAGGTGCCTAAAATGGGGTAGCAGTAATTGGCACATTGGTAGTCATCGTACATGTTGCAGTTGGTAGTCGGACATATGTTGCAATTTGCCCCAGACCAAAAGGCATAACCATCGGGCGATCCGCCTGACACAAGTACCAGTAAACGACTCGTCTAATACACGACCATCTTCATCCCTAGTTCGTTCCGTTACAACAACCTAGTGGCAGTGCACCGTGTTATATGTTTGGTTTCTGAGACGGGGTGCTCTCGCCATGAGAGGGTGAGCGCGCTGTGACGGTCCAGCGCAGGAGGAGTGGGCCTTCATACGGGGTTGACCAGGTGGCGGTGGCTGGCGATTGTCATTTGACAGTCGCGATTCGCCCAATGACCCTCGCTGCCCCACAGGGTCGCTCGACGGGGTTGCCCTTGGATCGCGTACCACCGCAGCTTTGCTCTGGAACCCACTGTAACCGTTACAACAACAACCGCAGCTTTGCTGAAATTTGATCCAGCACTGGATCCAAACGAGCATAGTTACCGTTACCGTTACAGCGGCCATCAACGCCTCGCTCCTCACCCCCCACGACCCCCCCTACCCTACCGGGGAAAACAGGAAAACGAAAAAACCAGACTCCAGCAGCACCTCTCTGCCGTGCCCTACGCCAAGAACAACAACCCACCAATCGCGAATGGGGGGCATCACGGGGAGCCTCTTACTTTGGAAGGTTGTTTAAAGCCACGGCCGGCGAATAAAATAACTATAAATCGGATTTATTTTGGCTTGCCCGTGTGTGCAACGTGAGACGTATAGTTTCGTATGCCTAAGCCAGGGCACGACCCGGCAGACTCTTTAGGTGTTCAACAAGTGTTCAGAGTCCCAGTCTACTGGACGGCAAAGGCGATTTATAGGTCCGGCACAGACAGTTCGGCAGCCATGCCGTACAAGCGTCATCAGCCTTCCAGAACACTCACGGCTATTACTGCCATGGAGGTGGGGCGCCGGTTTATGGCCGCGGCCTTGGAAAGGGCGGATGCTGGTGGTCCCCCTCTTACTCCGGGAAGCGGTCTCCTGGATCGTGCCATTCGCTGTGGGGTGGTGAAGTTTTGGGCCCTTCTGAGGAGCTTTGCTGCTCCCCAGAAAGGCTGGGATGCAGTGGGGCCTCGGCATCCTTTCTTGCGGGTTGTCGCCAGTCGCCTTGTGTGCGGAGGACCGGCTGAGGTACTGGTGGATTCGTGATCGGTCCGGGTTGTCTTGGGGAGCGGGGTTCCCTTGCTTCTTACTTTCCGATTCTATATGCGCGTTGAGACCTGCTTGGGGTCCGTGTTTTTCGGGATGAAAGGTGGCTGGTTCCGATGTTTTCATCGTTGCGGTGCTTCACTGGTTCGTAGGTTGCTGGGCTGTTAGGTTGGTTGTTGTCGGTTCCTGATAGGGGAGCCTCTAGTGCAAATTCCCCCTGGGGTGCTGGCTGCTGCTCTGTGTGCCTACGGCCTGTCGATTCAGGCGATGTGCCCGATGGTTCTACCTCTTGGTCTGGAACCCACAGTAACCGTTACAACAACCGACCTTTTGGTCTGGAAGCCACTGTCATTGTTAACTACTACAACTGACCCAAGGCTTCTTGCATTGTAAGCCATAGTCCTCACGGCAGCTTGTTTGCGGATCGTCATTATCTACGGACCAGGGGAGCACCTCCGACATGACGCGAACAGAGGTCCAGAGGTGCGCAGTGCCGGCGGTGCAGCGGAAATAAATCGGGTCCAGCGGCGAGCAGCAGCAATGCATGCCTAACTAGTAAACATGGTGCAAGCCCGGTAGAGGTGCGACGCTCGACGATGCTTTCGTTGGTCCATCCTGGACGTGGTCCGATGCTCCCGCGCTGATATAGCGGCGGTCGCGCAGTGTCACTCGCGTTCGTTGACCAAACACACGACAGCGGCCCCTAGGACAGCGCCCGTGATTCTGCGTCACGTGATCTGGGTGGCCCACGGGACATCTCTTGGATGTCCGCGCTGCTAAAGCGCTGCTAGACGACGGCAACCAGCAAGAGGGCTAAGGAACGTGGAAACTTCATGATTGCTATACATAACCAGAAAATCGGGTATATAATCGCTCTCCCGGCTTGCCAGGACTAAGAAGTGCCTTGATCGTATAGTGCGTGGCAACACATATAGCTGTCAACTGGCCTCGCAACTGGCAGCAAGCATGGCTCCGGGCAGCCTCAACGGACTCCTCAAATGCGTCGACGGCTCCGCCAAGCCCGGTAAACTTGGTTTTCGCGCTGCCATCCAAAATGTGCGCAGGCAGGGGGCGGTGCAGGCTGCGCGCGACGTGCTGTCGCTGCTGCCGCTGTCAGACCTGCATGGCCGGAACGAGGCCTATTTTTATCTCGAGGCCTCGGCTGGCGAGCCGGAGCCCAAGATCTACGTCTACCGACTGGACGGTTCCATGGGCCCCCTCTCCTCCTTCACGTGCACCAGGTGCGTATGCACGTGGTGATCACGCCAACCGGTTCCCTTTGCCTAACGAGAGAGCGATGTCCTCCGTGAACGTATCTACGCCGGTGCTGCCCACCACAACGAGCTACCGGTAGATAGGAAACAGCGTACCAGTACAAGGACAAAACAGTTACTACTACATAGGACACTCTCTACCGGGCACCATCTGGGTGCATTGGCCGGCAGTAGTAACTGTTACAATAGGCCAGAAAGTAGAGCCATCGGGCGCATCGCCTGACACTGGCCGGCTTCGTCCTTGCGTGTGCAGTAGATCCATGGCCTGCTTTCGGCGAGGTGCGGATGACACGGACGCCTGCGTCAAGCTAGATATCGTAGCTACGCTTGGTGCATACCGGGATGTGGTTTGCTGCAGCGGCAACTGCCCCTGTCCTCAAAGTGCCCGAAACCGTCGATCATTTGATGCCACGTACCGGCACATAGGACCATTCATTCGCTCACTAGACCACTCATTCGCTCACCCACTCATATACCCACCCTACAGAGCGGTCACGGAGGAAACCAACAAGGTGTCATTCGTGCCGGCTCGCAAACTGCCACTACTCATGGTGGAGAGCCAGAACGAAGTGGCCAAGGCTCTGGAGGCGATCCTGCATCCCGACCTGAGCTTTGGCTGGACGTACGCCCGTGTCAAATATGACTGGCAGTCCTTCGACACGATTCTTCTGCGTGTGAGCTGGCTGTCACCGTTGTGGCGCTGGCTGTCATCGTTGTGGGGCTGGCTGTCTCCTCTTGTTGTAACGGTTTTAGTGGGCTGGCAGGACATACTCCGAGTGTAGGCACGCCGTGGCACTACTGCTGATTCATGCACATCATGTGCACAGCCGTAGTCTAGACTCCTTCCATTGAACCCCGGTTGGGCGCGCTACTACAGCCACCGCAGCGACACCGGCGTGTAGCAGCGGCAGCAGGACTGCCAGGTAACAGTCCCTAAGATGCCTGAAATGGGGTAGAAGTAATTGACACATTATTGGTAGAAGTTGTACATATGCTGCAGTTGGCCCCAGACCAATTGGCAGAACCATCGGGCGGTGCGCCGTATATTTTTGTTGTAACGGTTAGTGGGTTCCAGACCAAAAGGTAGAACCATCGGGCAGTATATTGATACTAGTAAACGACTCTTGTAATACACGACCATCTTCATTTCCAGTGGCAGTGCACCGTATTATATGTTTGGTTTCTGAGGCGGGGTGCTCTCGCCATGAGAGGGTGAGCGCGCTGTGACGGTCCAGCGCAGGAGGGGTGGGCCTTACCACGGGGTTGACCAGGTGGCGGTGGCTGGCGAATGTCATTTCAAAGGCGTGATTAGTTCAATGACCCTCGCTGCCCCACCGGGTCGCTCGACACGGCGACTGGTGTCCCTTGGATCGTGTGTCACCGCAGCCTTCCTGAAATTCGATCCAGCACTGGATCCAAACGAACATAGTTACCGTTACCGTTACAGCGGCCATCAACGCCTCGCTCCTCACCCCCCACGACCCCCCTTACCCTACGACCCCTTCTCCCTCGCAAGGATGGGGAAAACAGGAAAACGAAAAAACCAGACTCCAGCAGCACCTCTCTGCCGTGCCCGTGGCCTACGCCAAAAACAACAGCCCACCGATCCAGCTGTCCGAGTATCTGGGGGGCGCCCGACCTGCCCCACACCTCTCCCACCACCGTCTCAGGTAGCCCGGGTCACTCGTCTCATCTTCTTCTTTCTCTCGGCGGCAGTCGGCAGTCCCAGTGCAGCGCAAAAGCAATCACAGGTCTCCACGCTCGGCCGGCGCAATACGGGACTGCCGTCCCGCCCCTTCACCGCCACAGCAAGCCAGCTAAAGGAAGCCGCATCGAGAGGGCTGCTGCTGATGCTGCGGGCCCAAACGGATGGGCTCACACGGCTGGGGGCCACGCTTCGCACGCGCAGCAGGAACCGTCGGCCGGAGCACCGCTTCCAGCGTCACCCAGTCTGGTTCCGGAGCACCACTTCCAGAGCACCACTTCCAGCGTCACCCGGTCTGGTTCCGGAGCCCTCATGCCTCCGCAAAGACACAGGCCGGCACGGCATGCGACACATCTCGCCGACCAACGCCGGGGGCATTTCGAGATCGGCCCCCCCCCGTCCCGCCAAACACATGTTCACACGCGACCCCCCTCGTGGCCTCGGGGCACCGCAGCAGCTCCCGCTCCTCCCACCCAGCAGCCCCAGCTCGCCCACCCGCCCTTCCTCTGCGCACCCTTCCAACGATATAACTGCCAAGCGCTTCGTTCCGTTATGTGACAGCGTTATGGGAGGCTCCTTAGGCGCGCGGGCCCAGGGCACGCTTCGCACAAACCCTAACCCCCACTCTTTTCCCTCCGCCCACCTCGACAGAGGGCTCCCTCCCCCCTTCCTCCCTTCCTCCCTCAGGAAGGACTTTTCCCACAAACCCTCCCTCCCTGGACCACACTGCCCCCCTACTCCTCCACGTGGTGTGCCGAGAACGCGAAGGGCGCGAACGAGTAGCCGTCCCCCCGGTAGAACTTGTTCTGGAACTCCACCCAGTGCAGACGCAGCGCGTGCAGGAAGGCCGACAGCGACTCCATCACCATCAGCACGCCCAGGGTCGCGACGGCGAAGATGAAGAAGCCCACAACCATTGCGGCGGGGGACCCCACCTGGAGGGGCGGCGGGGGCGGGCGGGTGAGGAAAAAACGAGTGTACGAAGGAAAACCGTTTCGAACAGACGTTTCGAGATGCATGGGGGGTCTTCCTCCTGTGCCCGCATTAGGGCCTCCTCTCGCTAATCCCCGCCCCGCTCCCCCAAACACACGCATTCACATGGAGGCGTCCAGCACCCACCTCGATGGTCATCATGAGCACCCGGTCGTAGAACACGGCGGACAGCTGGCTGTGCGCCAGGGACAGAGCCCACAGGCGGAGGTAGGAGGCGGTGTTGGACACGGCACCCAGCACGAACTCGATGGTGTGGATCATCTGGAGCCGGCGGAGGCGCGCGAAGGCGGGAGGGAGGGCGGGGCCGCGGGCGTGTAGCTGTGCTGGAGATGCTTCAGGAAAGGGGTTGCGAGTAGGTTCCCTCTGCCGCCTCCACCTGTTCCTCCCGAGCCCGGAGACCGCTGCCCCACCGGCCCCTGCCAAAAACACCAACCCACCATCTAGGGGCCCCCGCACCACCACCCCGCCTCAGCACCACCACCACCACCACCACCCCAGCTCCCACCTGGTGAACCATGACCTCCCCGAACTCAAAGTGCTCTCCGTGTCCGCCGTGGTCCCCGTGTCCGCCCGCTGCTGCTGCCGCTGCCGCCGCGGCGCCCTGGCCCCGCCCGTGAGCCGCCTCGTGGTCCTCATCAAGACGGTGGTACTCGCCGCGGATCTGGATCCAGAGGGAGGAGGATCCGGAGGGAGGAGGATCCAGAGGGAGGTGAGGTCAGGTGAGGTGTGGGGATCAGTCATGGGTGGTGTGGCAGGGCTCTCTGAGGGGCGGGTGGGGGCAGGCAGGCTGGCAGGAAGCAACAAACCACTGGCGACCGAAGCGTGATGGCGAGGCTAAGCTAAGGCGGGTGAGACGGGCGGCGCCAGGGGGAGTACTGTGAGACTTGAAGAGGGCGGACTGCACTCCGTGTGAAGCCAGGGTCAACGTCCTCGCGCTTCTACAGTCCTCTCCCCGGGCCCCCGGCTCGTGTAACCGGGTCTTTATGCCACACAACCCCCCGTGCCGCCCACCTTGGCCGCCGCCTCTGCGCGCTTCTTGAGGATGAGCGGCTTGGGCAGCAGCATCCACGGCACCGCCACCAGCGCCACCAGCAGCAGCACCACCTGCACGCCCGACTGCCCGTTGAACATGAAGCCGGCCTCGTCCACGTTGCCTGGAGCAACGCAGCAGCAGCGGGGGGGGAAGGGATGGAGGGAGAGAAAGGGACAGGTGGGCTCGAGAGAGGAAACCCGTAGGTCAGCGCATGAGACAGAGCGGTGTGCGGGAGGAGGTACGAAGCTCAGGCGCGTGACAAGCTCACAGGATTCGGGCAGAGGCGCCTGCCGGACAGGGCTGGCGGCTGATAGCGGCCACACCAGGCAACATCCCCGCCTCGATCCCCGCCCCGCCCCCCCCCAAATGGTTTTCCTTTCGTACACGGGTTTTCCGTGCAGCCCCCCTTCACGTGCTCCCCCTGCGCGAGCGGGATTCTCTTATCAATCCCCCCTGTTTCCGTGCAGCCCCCCTTCACGTGCCCCCCCCCTGCGCGAGCTGCTTACCGGGCTGTAGGAACATGTAGATCATGACGTGGTACAGGTCGGCCATGGAGCCGGTGATCCACTTGCCCACGATGAGGCCCGACAGGTAGCCGAAGAGGCCGTTGAGGAAGATCATCTGGGGCACGAACTCGCACCAGGTGGACAGCCGGTCCCTGAGGGGCGGGAGGGGCGGAGGGGGGAGAAGGTGAGCGGGGGAGAAGAGAGGTCCCCGCGTTGATCAGCGACGAGTACCGAGCCACGAGGAGAAGACGTATGCAGCTGCATGCGTTGGCGCCCCCCGGTGAGTGAAGGCCAGAATGGATCGGAGAACACCGAATGTTTCGCAAGGGGTGCAGAAGGCAGCGGCAACTGCATGCATTCGAGCACGTTCTTCAAGATTGCGCTGTCGTGACGTCGTCTTCTTGCAGACGGCGCCCTTCCCCCCCGACCCTGGGCTGTCCCCTTCCCCCCCGACCCGGCTACACTTCCCATGTCGAGTTACCGGTTCTTTTATGTACCCCCCCGCCCCTGGGCTGTCCCCTCCCCTCCCCACCTGAAGTAGTTGTTGTTGAGCAGCGACATTATGATGCCCAGGTTCATGTGCGCCACGCCGATGAGGATCGACATCTTCATCTTCATCGAGTTGAGGAAGGGCAGCTCCGTCTTGGTGCCGTGCCAGATGGGGTCAACGCCAAAGCCATAAGGCCCTGCGGTGGGCGTAGGGTAGGGTAGGGGAGGCGGAGGGGCGGGGCGGGGTGCGGTTAGGGTGTGTGTGCGCACTAAACGACGTGTTAAATTACCAGTGTTTGCCGTACAAAGATGGAGCCGTATCTACAATACCCTTACGCGTGTTTTGTCGATTAGACAGACGCAGGACGTCAACAGCCGAGCTATATACTCGAATCAAGCGGTGCCGTAGTAGCCCCCGAACAAGCTATATCACGAACAACAAGCTATATCACAAACAACAAGCCATATCAAAACAACAAGCTATATCACAAACACTCCCACACAAGGGCGCTATCGCCGCCAAGCCCCACCCGGTGCTCGCCCACCGTCCTAGTTTTCTTTCCCCATAAATGGTACGTAATCGCCTTGCCCGTCATAGTCGGTATCACTGATGAATTTCATCGAAAGTCACGCCAGTCAAGGTATGAATGAATGAAGCCTGGCAACAAACACGTGACCTTCTGCTGCGGCCTTGCTGACATGCCGCAAACTTCCTTGTCATGTCCAGGCCCAGGTTTACGGGTATCCTATGACAGCACCGGCAATCCGCACACACACGCACGACCCCCAACCTCCCACCTTTGCCCGCCATGCGCAGCTGCCCGCCCACGTGGCCGCAGTCGCGGTTGTCGATGCTGGTGTCGAGCGCGCCCCCAACGTAGCACCTGGGGGAAGGGGTGTAGGGGTGGCAGGGGAGAGATGGTGGAGGGGTCGGAGAGGGGTCATCGGGGCCGCCACTCCCTCCCACACGACGACATGCCACGTGACCGAGGCCTCCCCGGCAACCCACGCAGCAGCCCCCCCGGCCCCCGGGCATCCACGGTTCTTCCTCGAACCCCGGTCCCCTTCCCCCTCCTCCCCCCGGAGCTCTAAACGGGTTATCCCCCGTACACGGGTCTTCCTTGCAACCTCCTTCCCCCGGCTTACGCGAATGCCGACTTCCCCGCCAGCGTCATCGGCATGGAGAAGAACTCGTTGTATATGACGCCCATGTACATGGAGAACAGCCCCATGAGCAGGATGCAGTAGCGCCCGCTGTAGAGCATCTGGAACATGTCGTTCAGCTGCGGAGGGAGGGGCGGGAGGTGGGAGGGAGGGGCGGGAGGCAAGGGGAGGTGGGAGGGAGGTGGGGTATATATAAGGGAGAATCCGCGGGGAGGTGGGGGGAGGTGCCAGGGTAGGGACAGGGTTACGGCACCTGGCGGCAGCGGTGACGAACCCCGGTGGCTGGGTGGGTGGGTGGGTGGGTGTGCGCTGCGACCACCAGCAGGCACCAGCAGGGCTGTCTCGCTTGGGGACCCCTCCTTGCACCTGCACCCCAGCAGCCGCTAGCACGCATCCTCCTCCCAGTTCGGTTCACGGGTTTCGACCCTCCTCCTCCCGCCTTCCCCCACCCTGGCCACCCCGATCTTTCCCCCACCCTAGCCCCCCATAGCTTGGCCCTAGCTGGTACGGTACCAGTGTACCCCATATGCAGATTTATCGGCGTGCATTCCACCCCAGCTCAAAGCCCCCCTGCAGCAACTGACATTGGGCCCACCCTCGCCGCCCTGCTCCCTCCCTGGCGCACCCACCTGCTGCTTGCCGAACTTGGCTTCATTGATGAGCAGCCATGCGCCGAAGATCGCCATGAGCGCGCCGTGACCCAGGTCGCCGAACATGACCGAGAACAGGAAGGGGAAGGTGGCGATGGTGAAGACGGCGGGGTTCACCTCGCGGTAGCGGGCGATGCCGTACGCGTCAACGATGGACTGTCGTACGGTACGGGAGAGGCGGCGGGGGGAGGAGCGGCGGGGTTGAGTTCGGTGTTAGGTTTTACGGAATGCGCCATGTTGGGTTGAGAGGTCGGAGGCCGGTGTGGCGGTTGTCGTACCAGGGCGGTTGTCGTACCGAGCGATTGTTGTACGCCCCAACACTCCCCGCTATACGGTGCTTCGGTTGAGGGCAATACACGGCAAGAGGGAGCCCTTCGTGGTCCGTAATGCGTTGCTGCCCGACAGCCCCGAGTTCCTACCCCAATGAATAGGGCGCAGTCGGCGAATGGCAACTGTGGTATCTACATGGTCATCGTGCATTCGGAAGTCAACAGCTCCTTGGATGGTTTCCGTCCGGCCCCCTTCCACCTCCCAGACACTCCGCCACTCCTGCACCCCCACCTGGAAGCAGCCCGTGAACTTGTTGGTCTTGAAGTAGGTGGGCGGGTTCTCGTGGCTGGCCAGGGGCTGCAGGATGGTGCCGACCTAGGGGGGGTGAAGGGCAGGGCAGGATGAGGAAGGGGCGGGATGAGGCAGGGGCGGGATGAGGCAGGGGCGGGACAGGGGCCGGACAGGTAGGGCCGGGTAGTGGCCCGCGTGATTCCCTCCCCCCCCCCACCTAATGATTCCCCCCCCCACCTAATGATTCCCCCCCCCACCTAATGATTCCCCCCCCCACCTAATGATTTCCCCCCCCCACCTAATGATCCCCTCCCCCCCACCTAATGATCCCCTCCCCCCCACCTAATGATCCCCTCCCCCCCCACCTAATGATCCCCTCCCCCCCACCTAATGATCCCCTCCCCCCCCTAATGATTCCCTCCCCCCCCCACCTAATGATTCCCTCCCCCCACCTAATGATTCCCTCCCCCCACCTAATGATTCCCTCCCCCCACCTAATGATTCCCTCCCCCCCCACCTAATGATTCCCTCCCCCCACCTAATGATTCCCTCCCCCCCACCACCTAATGATTCCCTCCCCCCCACCTAATGATTCCCTCCCCCCACCTAATGATTCCCTCCCCCCCACCTAATGATCCCCTCCCCCCCCACCTAATGATCCCCTCCCCCCCCCTAATGATCCCCACGGCAACAGCCTCCAGGGGGCATGTGGTGCCTTCGTCCACGACCAGCAGCAACGCCCACGAACCCGCGCCCGCATGCTCTCAACCCATGTTGTGGCGACCAGACAACGACCTAACACGACCAAACAACGACCTAACACGACCTATGCCCCTCCTTCCGCCGCTGAACAGCCCCGGCTTTCTTCCTTCGTGTCCGACGACCCTGCGCCAACTGTCCTGTCCCGTCGCGTAAACGGTTTTTAATGCCACCCCCTCCCACCTGGTTGACGCTGTCCGCCACCGCCCTGAGCGCCTCCTGCACCCTGGGGCGGGCCGAGGAGGGCACCCAGGCCTCCGCCACCAGCACCTTCCGCGTCACGTCCACGTTACACTTGTTGAGGGTGTGGTACACGGCCTTCTCGCGCCGGACCAGAGTGGTCCAGGCATCAACGTCTGGGGCGGGGGGAGGGGAGAATGTGTGGAAGGGGGGCAACAGGACAATCCGCGAATCCACGGCCGACAAACCAAGCGTGGAGGGGCGGAGCGGGGGGGGTTTGCACAGTGCGTCGCGGGTAGGAGTGAGGAGCGGTGCCCAAGGCGGCCTGCCCCCTCCGACTAGATTCTTTTCTGGTTCTTTTCTGTAACCCCCCAACTTGCCCCTCAGGCCCCCCCCCCCCTCCCTCAGCCCTCCCCTTCTTCTCGCCCCCTCCCCCCTCGCATCCACGGGTCTTCCTCGAAACCCTCCCCCCTCCCTCAGCCCTCCCCTCCCCTTCTTCTCCCCCCTCCCCTCAGCTCCCCACTCACCCGCCGCCACCCGCTGCAGCACTCGCGCCCGCTGCAGGTCTCCCACCTCCAGAGTGGTGCGCATCTCGGTCAGCCGCCCGCCCACCTCGGCGGCCATGGCGCGCTGGCGGTTGGGCTCCTCAGGCAACGGGTAGCGGTTGGCGCCGAACGCCTCGCAGATCTGCGAGCGCGGGTGGGTGCGTGGTGGGTGCGTGATGACGTTGATGATGAAATGGTGGTGGCCCCCACCCCATCCCCAGGACGGCAAGTGCGGCCCCCCCCTGCCGGAAGCCCCCACCTCCCCTTTCCTCTCATACCCCCCCCCTTTGTGCTCCCCGGTGGCCTCTTCTTCCCGGCCCCCACCTCAGCCCCGTCCTGCCCGCCCGGTTTGTTTCTGCCCTCCGTTTCCTACGCCGCGTAACCGAGTCTCCCCCCCGGGCCGCTCCATGGGGCCCTGACCCCCAAGCTTCGTCACATCCCACCTTGCCGATCTTGACCCTCGCCCTCTCGCCCGCAAAGAACACCACGAACACCGCCTTGTCCACTTGCTCGCCTGGGGGATGGGGGTGGGGGGTAAAGACCGGTTACACGACAAGGTATAATAGCTGGTGTGTGTGTATATGTGGAGCGACACGGGGGCGCAAGGCGAGGCGAGTTCGGCGGGACTTCTGAGCAACTACGCCGGCGGAAGGCGAGCTTGGAGGGGCTTCTAAGCAGCTAGGACGGCGGGGGGGGGGGTCGAAAACCGTTGACGCGAAAAAGACGGCGGGGGGGGGCGCGGGGGCCACCCCGCAGCGGCAATCCATACGTCATCGCGGGGGCGGCTAGAGGGTCCACGCATCGTCATTCGCCCGTCAGGGCTCACGCCAAACCCTACCACCCTGGCCCCTGCGCACATCCACACACCCCTCCCTTCCCCCTTCCTCACCCGTGTCACCGGGATTTACGCCCCTCCCCCCTCCTCACCCGTTGCTGGGTCCTGCACGGCTCCCACCGACATGAAGCGGAAGTAGTTGTTGCCGCGGGTGGCCCGGAACAGCAGCCGCTCGAAGCCGGGCAGCCGCTCGCGCGCGATAAGGCCCGCGATGGAACCCAGCCGCCCGATCTTGGGCTCGTACTGCAAAGGGGGGGAGGGGGCGAGCGGGGGGGGAGTTGCGGTAGGGTTCGGGTAGCGTTTGGGTAGGGTAGGCTGAGTGCGTGCGGCGGGTGGGATGTGAGGCAAAAGTGGGGTTGCTAGTCCACGGGCTTTCCTCACCACCACCGGCATCTCTCACCCCACGTACACACACACGCAGAGTGCACTGCGCCGTTTCGCTGCGTAGCCCTTCCCCTGCGCCCCGCTGCCCTCACCGCACCGCCCTCCCATGCCCTCCCTCCAAAACAGACCCACGCACCCCACCTCCCACCAACCTTCCCCTCGCCATCCTCCCTCTTCTCCCGGTTCTTTATGTAACCCCTCTTTCCCCCCCTTCCCCCGTTTCTTTTCTGTAATCCCCCCTTTCCACCCTTCCCCCCCGTTCTTTTCTGTAACCCTCCTTTCCCCCCCCCTCCCCCCCGGTTCTTTCCTGTAACCCCCCTCCCGCCCCCGCCGCCCTCACCGTGGATGTGCTGGCCTCCAGCGCCGCCAGCCCGCTGCCCGCCCCGCCGCCCAGCAGGGGCGAGCTCACGTCCGCACTGCTGGGGCCGCCCGAGGCCCCCGCCAGCCCGCCAGCCATAGTGCCCGCACCGCTGGCGGCACGACGAGCCGAGTCGAAGAACTTGCCTGCGAGGCCGCAGGACGACACGTGTGTTAAGCTCACCGCTAAGCCACGAACCTCCATGGAAAATACACCAGCCGCCGCCACCGCGGTTTGTTGGTATTAGGGCAGGTCCTTTGGTCATGGCATTGCAGTTTTTGAAGCCATGATATCGCCGCAAGTCCCGGAGCCCCTCCCTCCTCCCTCCGATTGGTTTCCTACCTAAACCCTAAACTCTAGGGCAGCCCCTCCCCCCCCCCTCGCCATCCCCCCCCTCGTGTAACCAGGTCTTTACGCTTACTCCCCCCTTACCCGCACAGTCCAGCAGCAGCGACAGCTCCGCCAGCTCCGCTGCCGCCCGCTGCAACCGGTCCTGGTTCGCGTTCATCTCCACCAGCTCCCGCTCCAGCTGCTCCAGCAGGCCCTGGGCAGAACAGCGGGGAGAGGAGAACGGCGCCGGGCGACCATCCAGCCAGGTCAGCAGCAACACCGACCCCAGCGCCACCTTCCAGCCGCCCAGTCAGCCCTCCAGCTGTCACCAACAGCCTGACGTCTCCTGGTAAAGCCGCTTAGAGTCCAACACCCTCCTCCTGGCTCTCGCACAAGAGGTCAACTTCCCCCCCGTCCCCGCCTTTGCCGAGCACTACTCTTCATGTGGCGCGTCGTTACCCGTAACAGCCCCACCCCCCACCCGCCCCACCCCCCACCCGCCCCACCCCCCACCCGCCCCACCCCCAACCCGCCCCACCTCCCACCCGCCCCAACCCCCACCCGCCCCACCTCCCACCCGCCCCACCTCGAGCTCGTCCATGGTGACGTTCGCGGCATCCAGCAGCGAGCGAGGCGCCACCAGCAGCCCCGCCTTGTCAATCTGAGGTCAAGCGGGGGGACACCAGGGGGGTGGGGTGGCGAGGAGACCCGGTTACACGACACAGGAACCCCAGGGGGGGCAGCAGTACGCATACATGGGGGGCCGCAGCGGGGAGGCCCGTGTACAGGAACGGGGGTTAGGAGTGAGGACATGAGGGGATCCGGCAAGACGGGGTCCGGCGCGTGGAGGACGACAGCCGCGTGGAGGACGACAGCCGCGTGGAGGACGACAGCCGCGTGGAGGACGACAGCCGCGTGGAGGACGACAGCCGCGTGGAGGACGACAGCCGCGCCGGCGACAGGTGTGGGTATGGATAATGTGAATAGTGGGCGGATGGGAGGGACGACAACTGCACTCCCGCACCTGCCCTCTGGGCCCCCGCTCCGAGCTGCCCTGCCCTCCTGAACTTCCCCCAGCCACACCTGCCCCTCCGAACCGCCCCTCCGCACTCCCCTGCCGCACCTGCTCTTTAAAGAATCGCAGCTTCCGAGCCAACTCATCGCAGCGGCGGACCTGCGTGAGGGCGGGCCCAGGAGCACCGGGAAGCAAGGGGAAGGACAGGGCAGGGCAGGTGGGGTGCTGTGGAGGGTTCCGGGAAGGTGTGGGGAGGGTTTCGAGGCTTTCGACACCAAAGGCCAGGGGCGGCAACGCGGGCGATAATACGCGATGGGGTGAAAGGCTTCCTGGGGCTGGGTCCTTCGTCGCCTCGTGAGGCCGCTGGCAGGTGGTCTAGGTGTCCGATAGCGAACGAGAGGGGGCAGCGGGCCGTGGAGTGGGGGGTGGGAAAGGCGGAACAGCTTTCTGAAACCCCTACATGGGTTTTCTGTATGGCCAAGGGCGGGTGCTAGGGCGAGCTCGGCAGGCGGGCAACGTGAGGTACGACGTTGACGGGCGGGTAACACGTGGTTACCACAGAGCTCTCCCATGCTTCCCATGAAAGGTGGGTCCGTCAAGAATAGAACAGAGTACGCGTGGGGAGTCGTGCAGCAGGCTGTGCGCTTGTCCCCATGGAGGGTGGGCGCACCTGGTTGGCGTACGTCCGCTGGAAGGCCGACTTGTCCACATTAAGATCCTTAAATTGCAGCAATCCGATCTCACCAAGCGCCTCCACGGTATCGTGAGCAGTATCCGCTGGGATCATCAGCTGCACGGCGTGAGGCAAGGGTCAAACCGTTGGAAGCGTGGCACTTGGTCGCACAGTGTTCCTTCTTATGGATATTCATGCGTACTCATCAGGAAACATGGCCTCCCGCGCAGTTTTGGCAGGTTTCGCACACTGCCGACATGTCGGAAAACAAGGATACAAAATAGTCGCACACATCCTCATCACGAATCAATACAACACACCATAGCATTACCCTTGACAACGTGGCCGGCCAGTGCCGCGCCAGGAAAAGCCCGTGTTGGGCCCTAGGTACATCGCAACAGCTTCAGTCCACCACTATCGCACAGAAAGGCTGGCCCACCTGCACCAGCTGCATCTCCTCGCTTCTCCATAGGTCAATGTTGCCGAAGTCCAGCAGGCGACCCGCCATTTCCAAGCCTTGCCCCACTCGGGGCTATCGGAACTTTTCTGTGTCTATTAGCTCCGCAAAGCAGATGCCTGTGACAACTTGATAAGTATGACATGTGTTTGAGCGTATGCATATCGACCGCTTCATGGCGAACACTACCGTACAGGTCGCATGATCTGCATGTGCGCAGCGTATACCGCTCCGCTAGAGGGTGTTCCTGGAAGATGCTTGAGGCGAATAACCATACCGGTATTGTCCTACAAGTTATTGTGGCTCTTGATTCGGAAATGCCCCAAGTCAAAGCTCCACACGTGATAAGACCGTTCTTGAGGCGCATGCCATTAATCATACGGGAAATTCCATAACTCTGAAGTTCAGCGAAGCCCGTAACGCGACCGTGCCTGTTTCGCAGTTGGTCGGTGCGGTGCTTGACGCGCACCAGCAACGGGACGGGAGGGAATGACGGAAGGGACCGGAAGAAATAGGTGACTTTACGCGGACATTCGCAGTGCCCATACATTCTTGGGTTTCCCACGGGCATATGGGCTCCTCTGCTCCGTTAGGTGCTGCAGTGCTGTGACGGTGACGCTGGTGCGTGCCAGGCGCTGCCAGAAGCAGTGAGGAGCCCCGGTCGCATTACGAGCAGCCTTAACGATATGCAAATACACTTAGACCAAACAGATTTTGGGACCCAAAACCGCTGCAACTGAGCCAACCTGAATGAGTCTGGACTCACGTCGTGAAGGGCGCAACACGGGAGCCGGAGACGGCCGGAGCCTGCCGGAGTAGCTACGCTGAGCGAAACACGGCCTCGTGGGCCCTACGGACCGAGATCAGTACACAAATGCAGATCGAAATATGAGCCGCACATAATAGGGAAGGACAACAAGGCTTGCTGCTGCCTGTTGTGTTGGCAGCGACGAGCCAACGCAACAGGGAAGCCCCAAACCCACCGAAGACAGACAGACCGGACAACCGCCCGAGACGTGCAAGATGTAAGACCTCCCGAACCGAGAGACAGGAGAAGGCCGTGGAGGAGGAATTATCAGCAACTACCCAACAACAGGCAGCTCTGGGAAGCCAGGTGGTGGGAAGGGTGGGCCGGCATGTACGACATATCACAGCAAGTTGTACACGCACATCTAGCGGTTGTCGTCGCCAGCTGCAGAGCTACAGAACGGAACGCATGGGAGACTAAAAGTGTGTCAGGTCATGAAACGGTAATTTGTCGCTGCGCGCGTCGCCTGCCCGCAAGCGGTTGCACCTGCCTTGCGTGGCAGCACTTGCAGCACCTAACACAAAGTCTTTGGCCACACGCTTGGTGCTCTTTACAAAAGGCTTCTGCAATGCCCGGACGTGGATAACATGATCGCCATAAGATGCAGCAACAGGTCTGCGCTTGAGACAGTTGAGCTGAGCGTCAATCCTGCGTGAACCTGGCTGACGTTGTGTATGATGGAGGGGTACGGCGTATGGGGTCCGCAGCTCGAAGCAGTCCTTTCCGCCATATTATTTCTGCAGTCGGTGATGTATTCCAAGCCTCGGCCCACTTATGGCATTTCAAACGAGAGGCAGCGCTGTGGCTGTCAAGCAGAACTCCTGGTCGGGACGTTGGGTGCGAAAGCCGGCAGGAGCGCAGAAACACTGTTAAATCAAGATATGATACATTGTATATATGTACCCAGTTTGTGCGCCCGGAACGTTCCGCACCTGACAGGACCTGACTAACCTGTGGTCGTACAAACGCCCAAGAGCCCAGACGTCGCTACTTTGTATTATGATAATACGTGCCATCGGAGTTTCAGGTGGCTATCATAGTATTGCGCATTAGCTCTGTCACGTTCACCAACAATTGTTCACTTCACGTCGCGTACTGTCTGGCAGTTGCCAACAAAGACAGCCCGCTTGTACCACCGCCCTTACGTAGAACTCCATATTCAGTTTTATCAGATCCGAATCAAAGTGAGCACTTTAGGTTATCGCTGGTGCCTGCCACTGAAGCCCAAATGTCTGATTGTCAACCTATAGGACCCCTTCTGGCCGGCCTCGTGAAGCAGCGACAGCAATACCGCGATCAATTCAACATGCCACTTTCGATGCCATCTTTAGCCGCAAGAGGAGAAGCGGTTGGGCCCTCGGAAAGGCAAAATCCTTTCTGGAAGGCGAAATGTGCAAAACCGGTTCCGCCCTTCAGCCCGCCCCAGTACTCAACGGCCAACATTATTAGAGGGCAGCAACACGCGTATACTGATCGTCATCACGGCTCTTCAGGTTTCAGCTGGCGCACAATTTGCGAGGACGCGAGGGCGGAAGCCGACCGCAAGCGAGGGATCAAGCTGGCCGTTAACGACACTTCGGAGCTCAAGCAATGGCTACTGGAAGATATTATGCAGCAAGCGCAGGGCCGTGCATTGGCTCTAGGACCCCAGCCGTCGCCCAGGCCATCAGCACCAGCGCCTGGTGAGGCCCGGGGCGGCAGCCCATGCCACTACCCTACGCAAGCTACCTGGCCAGGATTTGGGGAGTGTGAGGGCTGTGCATCTACTGTCACCGCTGCACGGTTACGTATGGCACTTCATGAACATTAGGCGGATAAAAACACAGAGGGTCGCCGTCTGGTGCAGTCCTTATGCGAATGGCATGATGGGAACCCCGCTCTTCTATGAGCACTGCCCATGGACGTAGTATGAATTGCTACATGTTGGTTCCAGGCCAGACGGTAGAGCCATTGGGCACATTGCCTAAATCTGAAGGACCTGACCTGAACCGTGATTCGCTGCCCTGTCGGATGTGGTCGGATGTGAGGGCTCAATTGCTCATAGCACACATCTGTACACACAGGCTGTCGCCGCATCTGCCCCTGGACGGGGGCCTCCTTGGGCTCGACCCTAGAAGCAGGACTTGTTACAGTGGGCTCCAGATCCGAAGTTAGCGCCATCGATCGCATCGCTTGGCGAAGGGGTACTGAGCTATTTTGTGGCCAGCGAGTGGATTCAACTGGATAAACTAACTAGTTATTTTACCTGACACGTACATGCGAGATTAAACAGGATCATATGCAGCTGGAGTCCCCTTTGAGGTACTCAGACGACGGTTCTGCATCCTATGTCAGTACTTTATTTAGATGTCGTACATGACTTTGTAGCTCACGTGCATTCGTCATCTTTCGCATGGTCCTCAATTTCTATCGGAAGACCATATATAGTACGGCTGAGGTACTGGTGGATTCCTGATCGGCTCGGGTTGTCTTGGGGAGCGGGGTTTCCCGTGCTTCATACTTTCTGGCTATATAGGCGTGTTGAGCCCTGCTAGGGGTCCGTGCCTTATGGGATGAGAGGTGGCGGGTTCCGATGTTTGCATCGTTGCGGCGCTCCACTGGTTCGTCGGGTGCTGGGCTGTTAGGTTGGTTGGTGGCCAGTTCCTGATAGGGGAGCCTCTAGTGCAAATTCCCCCTGGGGTGCTGGCTGCTGCTCTGTATGCCTACGGCCTGTCAACTTGGTGTTCTGGTGGTTTGCCTTTGTTTCTGTGCATGTCGGTATTTGTTTCCTCCGTCTTGTTCAGTGTCGGGCGATGCGCCCGATGGTTCTACCTCTTGGTCTGGAACCCACTGTAACCGTTACAACAAAAGTACGGGAATGGAATTGCCGCGATTTTCTGCTAGCGGCACAAGCCCACCACCTTGCGCATTACCCTGCCATACCCTGCAGAAAGCGGTTGGGACCAGCCATGGCTAGCAGTGCAGTTTGCAAAACGGTGCGCCTTGGGCCGTGATCCCACATACACATGCATGGCATACGCGGAAGATAGGCAGGGCAAGTGGTTGCTGTGGGTTACATCAGTTGTGGGCGTATGGAGATGCGGTTGATTCGTGCAGCAGGGTGCAGCCGTCTCGGGGTGCACGCACCGTAGCATGCCTGACTATAGCCAGGGAAGTAGGTGTGCATGAGTTGCTTGCAGAGGCGCATTTAGGGATGAGGGGAGAAGGGGCCACTAACGGGAGTCACAGCGGGTTTACGTCCGTCTTTTGCGAAGTGCGTTCAAATTGACCAATTCATAGGCTGAGGTACCGAGGCCGATAATCGAGAAGACCCCGTCCATCGCCGCCTCGGGTTAAAGACTGAAAGCAGGGGAGACCGAAAGCTAAACGGTTCTGATGAGCGGAGACGACGATATACCTTGTGGGACTGTTGTCGCCGTGCATTTATCGTAAGTTATAACTATACAGCATGCGTCTACCCTTTGGCCTTGGCCACTGTGGCCACTGTGACCACTGCGGCCGCCGTTCATCATCCTGCCGAGCCAGAAAGCAGTTACAGGTCCGTTCAAGCGCATTTTCGCGTTATGGTTAGAAGCTTGATATTACAGCATGCACAGATGGAAGGCATAGGTCGGTTAGCTAAGCTCAGGAAAGGCTGAAATCCAGCAGGCACAGCACGTCGTACGGCGAGCTGTCCATGGAGCCAATTTGCTAGGCATCCCAGCAAGTGACCCTGGTAAGGAACTTCGTCATAAAACCCATGATGGTTACTAGTTAATATGTTACCTCCATTGTCCAGACTTTGATTGCCACAAGATTAGGTCTTTGCGATTTTCCCATCGGTGCCAGCTGCGAAGCCCGATTGCCAGGAATCAGTCGTCGAGAGACAACAATCAGCAACAATGCATCAGCCTCTTAAGGCGTTAACAAATCTAGTGAAGCCAGCAAGTCAAGCAGGCGGCAAGTCGGCAAGTCAAGCAGGCGGCAAGGCGCGGCAAGAAGAGACTAAACAAGGACCGAGGGAGGATGGAGGACAGGCTGCTGGAACAAGCGCTGGAGATGAGCCGCAGCGGCGGTGGACAATTGACGATTTTGATATAGGGAGGCCGCTCGGCAAGGGCAAATTCGGCAATGTATACTTGGCACGGGAGAAGAAGAGCAAATTCATAGTTGCTCTCAAGGTGCGCTCAGTTGCGTCGCGGAACAGACAGTCATGGGTCTTGAATGTAGACCGCTCCACGATCGTTGTCATACGAAAGTTATATCGCATCTAACAGGTTCTTTTCAAGAGTCAGATTGAAATGTCAAACGTTGAGCACCAGCTTCGACGCGAGGTCGAGATACAGGCACACCTCCGGCATACCAACATCCTGCGGCTCTATGGGTACTTCTACGACAAGGTCTGTATAGCGGTGCTTGATACACAACAACCGCATTGAATCAGACTAAAACGCTATTTTGGGGAGTCATAACATGCACCGTGTTTCGTCGACGGGCTCCCCGGGGAATCCTGTTCACACCGTTGTGCGAGGCATGCCCTGCGCCTGAAGTGTCTGGCCAGGCCAACAACATTGAAAGGGGCTATGCAAATCCTGGGCAGATCCCTGTTGATACGGCTGAGAAGGTGGTGCAGTAAATTACTTCATGGGCTACAGTTTGGCTGAGTAAGATTTGCTGGACTTGTGTCGCGGGTTTTCGGGGAATACCTGAGCCTGTACTTTTGCGCAGCCAAACATAAATTGTTGACCAGACCCGCATCATGCCTGTAGGACAAGGTGTATCTCGTCCTTGAGTACGCTGCGCGCGGTGAGCTGTTCAAGGAGCTGGTGCGCTGCAGCCACTTCGACGAGCGCACTTCTGCCACGTAAGTTCTTTGCTAATTAGCATTGATTACGTAGGCGTGCTCGATATCGGCCTATGCATGTGGCTTAGAACCGTACTTCCAGCACGATTTGGGTTGCTACATTTAATTGGGGCAAGCCCGCGTGTTGTGATGTGTGCTGGACGCTAGCGCCATTGCTCCAGTGCTGCAAACTGGTGGACCTGCGTGCCAGCACTCGCATTTGTGGTTACACTGAATACTGGTATGTCACTGTCCATTGTAAACGTCGGTGTCCCATCGTTCGCATCCCTTGGGGGCTAGATGAGGATCAGGGTCTTGGATGGGTTACGGCCATAACAGCGTATTGCCAAGGCGTGTCTATGCCAGATCTGAACACTCTCGGCAATTTCAGGATAGCATACTCAACCTCGCCCTGAAGTGCTCTTCCCCTGAACGTCCTGCTCGCCGTGACACATAAATACGAATGTAGCTGACCCCCCCTTTTCCTCTGTACTATGGGCCACAGTTACATCCTGTCTTTGGCACGCGCTCTGCACTACTGCCATACAAAGCACGTGATCCACCGAGACATCAAGCCGGAGAACCTACTCATCGGGCTAAACGGCGAGCTGAAGATTGGCGACTTTGGCTGGTCCGTGCACGCACCCAGCAACAGGTCGGTTGAACAATAGGAAGGTGCAAGGGTGACCCGTGTACACGTAAATCCGAAGAGGTCCGACAAGAGATCCGAAAATGATATAGTTCAAATACGCTGAGATTCTGGGAGCATAGCTGAGATTCTGGGAGAGATTCTGGAGCACCTTATCATGTGAAGTGCGAACGCGTAGAGGTTTAGGTCAGACCGTTCCTACAGCAATAACGACGTTCGTTACTGTGGTGAGATGCTTTTCGCAACACCTGGGTAACGTGCGCTCACGTAAAATGGTGAGCTCAAACCCGAGTGACCTTGGTACCCGCCATAGGCTGTTGTACTATGACGGTACGGCAGATTCAGTTGCTTAAGAACGCAACTGTCCGCAGCCACCGCTAGAGACATCATGTTCGATCGGACCAGAGGCATTGGGTTCGAGGTCTTGTCCCGGCTTGTCCTACGTGATCCAACAGGCGCCGCACGCTGTGCGGAACACTTGACTACCTGCCGCCTGAAATGGTGGAGGGCAAGGATCACGGCACCGCTGTGGACAACTGGAGCCTGGGCGTGCTGGCGTACGAGTTCCTTTTCGGTAGCCCGCCCTTCGAGGCGGCAGGACATCACGATACGTATCGCAAGTAAGTCGCCAGCTTGTATAAGATTAGCCCTCGGCGAGGGTATGAAGGTATGCTGCATTCATAAAATTACCCCGCATTACGCACACCGTGCGTGGCAGAAGGGCAGTTTATGACGCTGACAGGGGCAAACAGCCAATTTTGGTACTCACTCGGTGTTTGTGTTCAACTCTACACCTAACCCTGCACGGTGCCACGACCACATCTACCCTGTGCTGTACCACAGGATCGTGGGAGTCAAGATTTGCTTTCCCCCGGACAGGGCGGATGTTTCCTCGGAGGCAAAAGCATTCATTTGCAAGGTGCGGTGATGAGAGTGAGGCCCGATGTACAATTGCAGTAGGACTTCACGTTCCTCGTTTGCCCCCGCTGCTCTCTTCTGCCAAGCGCAGTTGCTGATCAAAGATCCCAAGCAGCGTCTAGCCCTGCCTGAGGTGGAGAACGACCCATGGATCCGGGCGAACGCGGATCCCGACATGTTGCACCGTAAGGAGTAGCAGCGAGCCCATAGCCAGTTAGTTATGGCTAAAAACGTGTAGCTGGGCGTTGCTTTCGCTGTTTCTTAGGATTCACACGAGCGATCGTCGACCTGTCGATCCGTGATGGCAATTTTGTTCAGTGGCCTTCTGCAGACCCCAGTGGATCTGGAAGATGTTAATGTGTTGGCTTCTTTGCATCACTGTGCACATTTCCGTTATACAATTACGTCGTACGCTGTCAGGACGTTTTATGTGAGTGTCAGACACAGCTGTACATAAACTCGTCAGCGTCTTGGGTTCGCTTGGTGCACTTTTATAGGTCAAAGGGCTTGATGGAGGACTAAGGAGGATTCGCTCCGGATTCGTTTATGGACGTGTATGTGTATTTTAGGACCCCTGGTGTGTCCCAAGGAAAGCATTTGTGAGCTCTGGCCCTTTGCCATTTTAGGGCTAGTACCCCTGTCTACCAGGCCCTGGAATGATCCCATCGGCCGGGTGCAATGTGAAGTAATTGGTTAAAATGTAAGGACACCGAGTTCGGTGGGATGCAGCGCGCAAGCTTAGCAGTGGTGAAGCTGATCCGGTACCACATCTTAAAAGCGCGGAAGGGCAGGGCAAGGATGTGGACGTGTACATGACTGGAGAAGATGCTCTGCGTTACGATCTGGATGCAATAAGCATTTGCCGGGATGGATATCTAACCGGTTACGGCAGGCTATAATGGCTACAGGCCGCTCCTTCCCCTGGTCTCATACTCTTCATCTAGGTCCCTCCTTTCCCCCTGGTCTCATGTAATCGACAGTAACCGTTACAACAAGTAATCCCAGGTACAAGGCGGAATAGTCCAAATCGGGTTCCTCTTGTTGGAGCATGCCGTATGCCCAAACAGGCCGCTGGAACTGGACGGTATGCCCAGATATTCCGTAGTCATAGGCACTGGCTTGAGCTCAGATGCAGTGCCCGCTCAGGCTAATTGATACTTATCCTTTCTTGCCTTACTTTTTGCCTTATCTGGCCTTATAGGGCCTTATCGCCTCTTGACGTGGCCCCTGGGGTTGCACCTCACATGGTTGACCATACCCAAGCACGCTTTCAGTCCCCTGCTTTCACTTCATTTTAGAGCAACTTGGGAAGTACAACATGGTTCGGGGGTGCTCAAGGAGTAAAACCACAGGGGCCAGGGACTTTGTTGCAAAGGAGTTGAGGAGATGCTTGCGTCTTCGAGGTTGCATTCTTGGGCAGGGCGCGGCTCGGCGCATCGCAACATGCGGTTGGCCAGCACATGTACCAGATCTATTTGCAAACCACACGTGTTCACTTTCAGCTAATATTGTTTGCGATCTACGGGCCCGCTAGGGCCCGCTGGCACAACTCATTAATGTTGCGCCTTAGGTTAGCCAATCTCCTCCGCGTCTGTCGTCCATGTGCGCAACAGCTACGTCCTGACGCTGGCGCGCGCATTGGTTTACTGCCATTCAAAGAACATCATCCATCGGGACATCAAACCGGAGAATCTCCTCATCGGTGAAACGGGGGAGCTGAAGCTTTGCGATTTCGGCTGGGCTACACGCGCACCCAATAACAGGTTAGTGGGACAGGTGTCGTACCTGTGGCATAGGGATGGTCAGGGAGGTGAACCAGAGTCGCACGTGCACCCTAGATTGAAATCGCAACTGCATACAACAACGGATGCATGGCGCAACCATGTAACGGTTACAGTGGGTTCCAGACCAAGAGGTAGAACCATCGGGCACATCGCCTGACACTGAGAAAGACGGAGGAGACAAAGACCGACGTGCACCGGAACAAAGACAAACCACCAGAACACCAAATGCATGTGGCCATGTGCAGGGGAGCCATCAGCGCAACCTCCCCCTGTGTATTGGTGCTTGCTGTTTCCTCTGGGCTCTCGGTTGTGAGGTTGCCTCTCGGAACCGTCGGTTTTCCTTGCTTTCCTTGTCTCTTTCAGTGTCAGGTGATGCGCCCGATGGCTCTACCTTTTAAGGTCTGGAGCCCACTGTAACAATTACAACAACCAAATCGACAGGCCGTAGGCACACAGAGCAGCAGCCAGTACCCCAGGGGGAATTTGCACTAGAGGCTCCCCTATCAGGATCGACTACCAACCAACCTAACAGCCCAGCAACCGACGAACCAGTGAAGCGAATGTGTGGTGTCCTCGCAAACGACCCCAGCCAACATGGCTTCTGCCACGCCGTTCCTAGGCGCAATCGCATGTCGAGGTTAGGATGACAACCAGCGTTCACTCCCCATAAGCGCGTGGGAAATCGTACGTGTGAAGGGCAATAAGGGACGCCAGGGAGGATACGATGCACGTGTTGCGTTCGGCTCACAAAGCGCCCTCACAAAAAAGTGCAACGATGTACGCTCCTGCCAAATCCGACAGGCGCAGCACTTTCTGCGGCACGCTGGATTACATTGTGCCGGAAATAGTGCTGCGAGAGGAGTACGGCGGTGCTGTGGACAACTGGGCCCTAGGCGTCCTGACGTACGAGTTCCTGTTCGGTCGCGCACCCTTCGAGGCACCCGAGCACAGTGAGACGTACCGCAGGTCAGCCGGCGGATGTATGGGATAGACGGACGCTTGCGGCACGTTAACAATACATGGCATGATCGTCGGTCTCCGTAGTCCGCACCTGTTTACATGTTGTCCTACCATGCCGCCGTAGGATTCAAGGCGTGGAAATTAGCTTCCCGAACGAAATAGGAGTCTCTAAGGAGGCAAAGGCTTTCATCGGAAAGGTGCGTCCTTGGAGTCCAGACATTCAGACGGGATTTCTTTGCATGGTGTGTGCCGCTTCCTTGCGTTTTTCGCAGCAACAACTTGCGCCGCCAACTTGTGCGTGTGTCTGTGCGTGTGTGTGATGGTTCATACCTAGCCAGGCCTGCCGCTGGCCGTCACCCTGCCTGAAACGAAAGAACGCCGAAGCACCCTATGCCAACCTGGTGTGGGGAGGAGGGGCGCGTGAGGAGCCTCTGTCAGCTGTTCAACTCAAACCTGCAGTAACTGTGGGTTGTGTTGTTGTCTGTTGTGCCCTCATGTCCCGCTGTTGCCCTCTGACGCGTGCAGCTGCTTACCAAGGATCCTCAGCGGCGGTTGCCGGTCCTTGATGTGAAGAACGATCCATGGATCCGGGCAAACGCAGACCCTCATATTCTCAATCGCCAGGAGTAGCGGCGAGTTTACATTGATAAGCTGCTCAGGCGTTAGCGTGGGCAAAACCTGTGCATAATAACGGATGGACGATGGCCGATCTCAAGTTGGCGATCCAGGTCGCGCCAGGACTGAAGCTAATGCACCAGTGTGAGAGGAAATATCAATGGTCCTTTGGGGCTCGATTTGGCCATGGCCTTCATCGCGGCTGCGGCCGCTAGCGAGCCTTCATCCACAGCTCCAGCGTAGCGAATGGCGCTGCATAAGTATTAGTATTCGTTACACCTGCATTTGTGTTGAAGGGATACGCACGCGGCCGTGGCCCAACATTAAGTGGTCCTACTGGTATCTTGGGCCGCGCGACGGGGTACGAAGATATTCACTAGGTATCGGAAATAGGCGCAATGTTATTACGTTTTCTGCTCGGCAATCCTTAAAAAATGATAGAATTTATTAGGTATGCTTACGATTGGTTTCGGCAATCCTACGCGTTTCCATAAGGCCCGTCGTACAGGCGTAGGAACCGCCACAAATCTGCTACGCGCGCTACGCCGCCCAAGGGCTCGTAGCAAACTTAGGAGTCTGTAGGAGGCAAACGTTCGTTACATTTGGAGCTAGTGGAGCAACCACAAACAAGCATTGCAAAACTAAAGGATACCGGGTAGTGCAGATTAGTAGACGGCGAGAAGCTTTTTACAGGACATTTGTGCGCAGCGGTTGCCGCCCGCATAGAAACTGTTTTTGCAACATTATTCCGTTTGGCTGGTACCGGTAACATGGATCAGCGCCTTCAACAAGAAGGCGCTCCGACGCTTCCTCAACAGTCCCAACAGCAGCAACAGCGAAATATTACGCTCACTGAAGCAGTATCTTCAGCTGCTTAGGGAAGCTCAGCAGGCCGCTGCTCAGCAGGCCGCACCGCAGCTACCGGCGCCCCACCCGGCTGCAACCACCTGCCCCTCAGCCAGCTGCGCCGCTAGCTAAGCGGGGCAGGAAGCGCGGACCTCAGACAGCTGCTACGGCTGCTGCTGTCCGGAAGAAGGGCAAGTATCCGAGTGCTTCCGGCGACGGTGACGGCGGAGGGGATGACACGTCAGGTCAGGCACGTTGGACGGACGAAAAGCTCATACAGCTGCTAGATGCCGCCGCCGCCCAGCTGCAGAGGCCCGCCAAATCCTTCAGGTCTAACACCCTTGATGGCGCAAAGATGGACTGGCAGGACATTGCCAGGTGGGAAGCCTAACATGCCGTTCCGTACAGCACATTCCCTAATTGGTGCGCTTGCAAATGCGGCTTCGCGGTATATCCCAGGCATCTCCCAAGCTGGCTCCTATCATTCACTGCTCCCGTTTCGCCTCCTTCCTTGGAGGATGGCAGCCCGATAAGCGCAAGTCAGACAACGGGCGCAATCCCAAGAACGCCCCCAAGAAGCAGCGTACCGACGGCAGTGCGCCGTCGTCGGGCGGTGCAGGCCCGTCCAACCCGAAGACCTCGGCAACAACCGGCCCAACGGGGATCTTTGCAGATCACCTAGGCCGCAATTTGTCGAAGATCGAGTGGGAGGCCTACAAGGCCCAGGGCCTGTGCATCCGCTGCGGCAAGAAGGGCCACCGGGCCCGCGATTGCCCTCAGAAGTCGGCCAGTGCGACCGCGATGGATGTGGATGCCAAAGCGGAGTAGAAAGTTGCCCAGCTGCCTAGTGGCAAGCAAGTTGGGTGTACCCAGAAACTGATGAGTTGTGACAAGAACGATGCGTGGGCTCGTTGTGGAGCGTCGCGCTGTGAACAGCAGAAGTTTGATCCGGGATCATTTGCGCTACTTGAACGCGAGCTTGGACGTTCGTTTACTTTAGACGCGGCGGCAAATGACGACGGGCGGAATGCCTTGTGTAAACACTATGGATCACCTTCGCGTACGTTCTTGTCTATTGATTGCTCCGGCCACACCGGAGTTGTGACAAGAACGTACGCGAAGGTGATCCATAGTGTTTACACAAGGCATTCCGCCCGTCGTCATTTGCCGCCGCGTCTAAAGTAAACGAACGTCCAAGCTCGCGTTCAAGTAGCGCAAATGATCCCGGATCAAACTTCTGCTGTTCACAGCGCGACGCTCCACAACGAGCCCACGCATCGTTCTTGTCACAACTCATCAGTTTCTGGGTACACCCAACTTGCTTGCCACTAGGCAGCTGGGCAACTTTCTACTCCGCTTTGGCATCCACATCCATCGCGGTCGCACTGGCCGACTTCTGAGGGCAATCGCGGGCCCGGTGGCCCTTCTTGCCGCAAGGGATGCACAGGCCCTGGGCCTTGTAGGCCTCCCACTCGATCTTCGACAAATTGCGGCCTAGGTGATCTGCAAAGATCCCCGTTGGGCCGGTTGTTGCCGAGGTCTTCGGGTTGGACGGGCCTGCACCGCCCGACGACGGCGCACCGCCGTCGGTACGCTGCTTCTTGGGGGCGTTCTTGGGATTGCGCCCGTTGTCTGACTTGCGCTTATCGGGCTGCCATCCTCCAAGGAAGGAGGCGAAACGGGAGCAGTGAATGATAGGAGCCAGCTTGGAAGATGCCTGGGATATACCGCGAAGCCGCATTTGCAATGTGAGCGACGGTCTTCGCTGTGAGCGATACCGTCTTCGGCGGCTCCAGGCTGTGGGTCAGCTGGAAGACCTGTGCGGCCCTGCTGTAGACAGGCTCCGACAGCAGAACGAAATTCTTGTGGTTCCTTTCTGCGGCGAAGTTATGCTTCTCCTCCCTGGTAAGGTCGAACCACGGCTTGGCGCCGGTCGCCTTCTTGCGGTAGTCCGATACTAGCTGGGCGGAGCGCAGCAGCTTGTTGTACTGAGACTCGCAGGCCCCTGCCGTGCGCCCATTCTTCATAGCACTGAGGAAGAATGGAGGCGAAATGAGAGCAGTGAATGATATGAGCCAGCTTGGGAGGTGCCTTGGGTTTACAGCGAAGCCGCAGTTGCAAGCGCACCAATTAGGAAGTGTCCTGTACTGAGCGGCACGTTAGGCTTCCCACCTGGCAATGTCCTCCCAGTCCATCTTTGCGCCATCAAGGGTGTTAGACCTGAAGGACTTGGCGGGCCTCTGCAGCTGGGCGGCGGCGGCATCTAGCAGCTGTATGCGCAATTCGTCCGTCCAACGTGCCTGACCTGACGTGTCATCCTCACGTCAGGTCCTCCGCCGTCACCGTCGCCGGAAGCACTCGGATACTGGGCGGCGGCTGTATCTAGCAGCTGTATGCGCTTTTCGTCTGTCCAACGTGCCTGACCTGACCTGTCCCCCTCACCCTCGCCGTCACCGTCGCCGGAGGCAATCTGACACTTTCCCTTCTTCCGGACAGCAGCAGCAGCAGCCGTAGCAGCTGTCTGGGGTCCGCGCTTCATGCCCGGCTTAGCTACCGGCGCAGCTGGCTGAGGGGCAGGTGACGGCTGGGTTGCAGCTGGGTGGGGCGCCGGTAGCTGCAGTGCGGCCTGCTGAGCAGCGGCCTGCTGAGCCCCGGACTGCTGAGCTTCCCTAAGCAGCTGAAAGAGCTGCGCGTCAGTGAGCGTAATATTTCTCTGTTGCTGCTGTTGGGACTGTTGAGGAAGCGTCGGAGCGCCTGCTTGTTGGCGGCGCTGATCCGTGTTACCCGCAAAACGGAGAAATGTGGCCAAAATGTATCGAGCGAGTCAGTGTAACTTCTTTGAGGCAAAATGGATCCTATGCGGGCGGCAACCGCTGCGCACAAATGTCCTCGCATTCTGTAAAAAGCTTCTCGCCGTCTTCTGTTCTGCATTTTTCTTGATTTTTGCAATGCTTGGACTCCTAAGTTTGCTTCGAGCCCTTTGGCGGCGTAGCGCGCGGAGCAATTTTGGCGGTTCCTACGCCTGTACGACGGCCCTAATGGAAACGCGTAGGATTGCCGAAACCAATCCTAAGCCTTACAGAAACAGGCCTATCGAAGCGCTCGGGGCACTTGTACACCAACGTACAACGGCACAAGGGTCCGCCGTACTGCGAGCTGTCGGCGATGTTGAATCCTTAAGCGTGAAAGTCATTTCCGCAATGCGGCCAACAGGCTTGTGATACTAACCGTTGTTATGAGGTCTGCTAGAAAACCGAGATTGTTGTTAACTTTTCAAAATAAACTACCTGTAGAAGCTTTCCTTTAATAATACCTAAACACTGCCATCTTCGGCACTATCGCGACTGCTTCTGGGCAAGCACATCGTCCCACGATGCAGCAACCTCTGAAGGCATCCACCAACTTGGCGAAGGCCGGGAATCAAGCAACCGGCAAAACGGCAGGTCATGCGGCCAGCAAGTCACGGCAACATGAGGAAAAAGTAGAACAGAAGACATTGCGACAGGATGCCGGTCAAACAGCAGGCACGAGTACGGGCAAGCGCTGGACCATCGACGATTTTGACATCGGAAAGCCGCTTGGCAAGGGCAAGTTTGGCAACGTGTACCTGGCCCGGGAGAAAAAGAGCAAGTACATAGTTGCTCTCAAGGTGCGCATGATTGCATCTGCCTTGCCCTTTAACGCGTCAACCGTTATACCTTCCCCCTCACTCGCTTTAGGTGCTCTTCAAGAGCCAGCTGCAACTATCGAACGTGGAACATCAACTTCGACGAGAAATTGAGATACAGGCACACCTTCGGCACCCAAATATCCTGCGGCTGTATGGCTACTTCTACGACGAGGTACTTACTCTAGCCATTACGGTATCCATCAACAACTCGAGATTCTCCGGGTTATAATGGGACCACATCTCCAGCAGGGGAGTATGTAAATATGATTAGGGCATGCCGACACCCCGTCATGGTCGTCACGGTCCGCAGCGTGATGACAGCTGTGCAGTTCCATTGCAGTGTTTTCGAGCATCAAACCAATGAATGCTGTCACTGGTGCCTACCAATGTGCCTACAGGTGAAGGTGTATCTTATCCTCGAATACGCTGCTCGCGGGGAGCTGTACAAGGAGCTGGTACGCTGCAGCCATTTTGACGAGCGCACTTCCGCCACGTACGTTGCCACATCACTTGCGCACTAGTGCTTAGCAAATTGGTGTCGGAGGCCTAGGGCATGTACCGCAATAACCAATTTTGAGGTTGAAAAGAGGGTTTTAGGGTCTTGTGTACCGGTATGTCGCTGGAGTCCCATGTAGAGAGGGCTGCACGGTGCACTGTACCACCGTGCGGCCCAGTGTGCCATGAAGTCCATAGAACAGCTTAAGTGGTGGATCGGTTGACATTTGATCGGTTAACGCCCTCCTATTTCCTGTACCGTGTGCCACAGCTACATCCTGTCCCTGGCACGCGCTCTGCACTACTGCCATACAAAGCACGTGATCCACCGAGACATCAAGCCGGAGAACCTGCTCATCGGGCTAAATGGCGAGCTGAAAATCAGTGACTTTGGATGGTCCGTGCACGCACCCAGCAACAGGTCGGTTGGACATGGGGATGCGATGACAACCCAACAGCGGGGCATGCTGTATTGTCGCAACTGTCGGACCGATGTGTAGCGGGGCTCCACAACGCGTTTTTCCTTCTTCGCTTCTGTCCACTACTACAGGCGCCGCACACTGTGCGGCACACTGGACTACCTGCCGCCTGAGATGGTGGAGGGCAAGGACCACAGCACCGCCGTGGACAACTGGAGCCTGGGCGTGCTGACGTACGAGTTCCTATTTGGTGGCCCACCCTTCGAGGCACCTGGGCATCAGGATACCTACCGCAGGTCAGTGTTTAGAAGAGCCATGCGTACTTGATGTGGCGTACTGGAAACGGAAAAGTTGCTCGCGTTCGGAACGATCATCATGGCGTTTATTTACCCGAATTTGGTACCGACGCGCACTCCCAACCAAGCCAATCCGCTCCAATCGCCGCTGTTCCGTGGTTCGGCAATGGTTGCGAAGGCGACTACTGCCTGGTGGCTGTTTGATTAAAGTTCTTTCGGCGACATGCCGTTCTGCCCTGTCACCGTAGGATTGTGAAGGTGGACCTCCGATTTCCTGTCAAACCGGTATCAGCAGATGCCAAGGCGTTCATTCGCAAGGTGAGGCGATACAATAATAAGATGTCCAGACAAGTCCGGGCAAGACCAGGACAAGCAGGGGGCCCCATACTAATACCTGAATGTACGACCAGCCAGCGCTAGCGGCCAGAAGACGCCCCCAAACGCACAGGAAAATGCAGTCAAAAGTTATTTGGTTCGGTTTTAGTGGCGTTGTCTTGCACTTTAAGCACCCACAATCGACGTTCAATCCCTGTGCAGTTGCTCACCAAGGACGCATCCCAGCGGTTGGCCCTGCCTGAGGTGGAGAACGATCCATGGATCCGGGCCAACGCGGACCCGGACATGCTGAGCCGTCGTGAATAGTGGCGAGCAATGATGTTGAACTTCGGATTTTCGTGAGCAGGTTGTGTTGTGGCATTTTAGTCCTTTCTTGGATAGGGGCTTACCTCTTGTCATGGAGGCGCGGGGTAAGGTATTTAAATCGCATGGAACGCCTCAACCATCTTTTAACTGATGCCCTCCGGTTCAACTGAGCAGCAGTGACGTATCTTACAGATGATGGCTGACTTTGTTGCATGCCCCGCGCCTACTGAGTGCAGTTGTGCCCCCTGCATCGGCATTCATGGGACGTCTGGTCGTATATGTTGCTGTGAGATGATGACCGGTCAAGCAACTGTGCCCATGTGCCCGCTAGTTGGGTATTGCGTCGATGTGATTGCTGTCAGTGCGTCCATATGCCCGGACAGCACATCTTGTGTTGCAAAGCTTAAATAAGGGGTTTGGGCAGAATCGTGTATACTCTACAGAGACGCACCATCCAAGGACAGGGATGTGATATGCCTGGGCGTGGATGAGCATAAAACAGCCAGGACAGTACCCTTGACCTTCAATGCAAGGCCAGTAAGTTAACACATGTCCCAATCATCGGATTCACTTTGATAATGACTAAACACGAGATCCTCAAATAGGCTATAAAGCAGAAGATTTCAAAAGAATACGCCGTGGAGCATACGCCTGGAACTGACTATTAAAGACCAATCCCGGGGGTTGCCCGTCCACGATACAGAATATTATACCATTCGACGAGGCGCCTGAGCACGTTCTGGTCATCAGGCCTCCCTCCCTGCACACTAATCCAGCGTCTGCATCTGTAAGAACACGCCTGCACACTCCACTAAGCACTCGAAAATAACTGCGCCTGCAAACTCCACGAAGCAAACCACTTCGTAAAACTGAACCCAAGCTATACAGCCCTGCCTATTTGGCCGAGAATGATACCAATGCGAGTACTCGAACAACGCAATTTTCAGCTACCCCTAAAACCCGTCCCTCCCGGCATTTCCCTCCCGCTACCTATGTGTCAACTACAGCACGTTGGCGCTCAGATATTCGCTGAGCGCAGGAAATGCCACTCCTCTTGCATATGCACACCCTTGCACCCGCGTCAGCACCGCCCTGCACCGCTGCATACGTCGAACTCAGCAACACACGCGTCGAACACAGCAACACACGCGGATGGCGTCCAAACACCGCCGATCCTAGCTGGGAGGCCAAAAGCTAGCAATTTTCATGCCAGACAGACGGATGTACAACACAATAGTGAGACCCACTATGACGCAGCAGATGTCTCCCACCACCGAGTCGCCGACGAAGTGGTCCAGCAACGACCATACGCCTCGCCAGAAGATAATGACTCCCAAGATGGCAGTCAGTGTGACTCCGACCGTTTGTAGGTCAGCCTCCAGCTTGTGCTCGAAGTCCGCAATGACGTCTTCTGGCACGGGTGTGAACACGGGCTGAGGCCGCAGCTGCTTCAAAGATGCCTTCACTGGAACAGTGCTGGTTGCTTCCTGCTCCATGCTAGGCACCGCTGTTGCGACTGCAGCCGCGGTAACCGCGACGTTAGAACTAGCCGAGTTGCGAGGTCGGGCATCGCTGCTGCCTGCGCCAGCACCGTTCCCTGCTGCAGCGCTGAGCCGCACAGCTTGCTGCTGTGTGCAATCCGCAGCAAGTACAGCGCGGCCGGTAGGCAGCGATGCGCCAGCCGTGCTGCTGTTCACCTGAACTCTCCCACGACGCTCCCGAGGGAACAGGCGCGGAACATAATTGCTACCCAGGCGTAAAAGAGGGAAGCCAAATGCCGTCTGGGAGGCTGTATGAGCCAGCCCCATACCTCAAGTGCGTCCTGTAGGGTCAGCGACGAGTTGCGAGGAACACGGCTTACGTGTGGCGGTGAGGAATTCACTGTTAAGTTGTTATTGCGCTCATGAACAAGCCAACCGTATGAAAGAATAACGTATGCCCCATTCAATGGACGTTTGTATGCGTCGCTGGAGAGGACCCGCTGGTTTCACTTGAGCCTACCTGTGCCAATCGCTGCGTGTCAACGTCTCAGAAAAGCTACTCTCGCGGCTTTTTCCAAAACTGACGTGTCTAACGCTAAACAAAAATTTGGGGCAGAAGCTGGGTTTAACGTGTAATGGATGTGACTGAAAAAGTCTCGGCAGAAAAGGCTTACAGGGTCTACGGGGAGCCCCCGCCCCGCGCTCAATTTCTAGCACAAAATATACTGTGTAGTCGGTGTCCGGTGGACCTGTGGCTAGTGAAATAGTCTCACGCCGTACTGGTTTCTGGGCATCAGGGTCCAGAACACAGTGCACCAAACTACCTTCAAAGTAACTATGCACGCTTTAAGGGATCGAAAATGATGGAATGGTAGTCTGCAACTGCTAGACCAGCTAGAGTTAGTTTACCTTAAATTTTATTGAGTTGGGGCAACGATTGCTTCAGTGTCGAGGATTTGTTTATGTATTTAGCTATCGAAGCTCAATACTTTTTCTACATGGCACACGTTCTCCGGGTTCCGTCTCGGACCTTCGCTTGGCGCACACCTGCGTACGCGTAAGCCCAGCCATGCAGGGCAACGTACCATATATGACGGACTATGTGGGTGCGGGGATGGCATACGTGCATGCAACAAACCCGGCCCCGCCAGAGCCGGCAGCAGCGGCGATCGGCGCGCAGCCGTTCCTGACGCCACCGCAAATGCCAGCGCCCGTTCCCGACGAGCTGCTCCTACCCTCAGAGGCGGAAGCCCGCGGCCAGCTGTCTACGGTGCAGCTGCCTGTAGGCTCGGCCTCGCCGACGCACTCGGCCTGGTGTAGCATCAGCAACTTGCTGGCCGTTGCTTTCACCCCTGAGCCGGGCAGCAGCACGGCGCAGATCCTGGTGATAGAGCCGTCCAACCCGGAGGATTGCACGGCGTTGGAGCTGCCCGTGTCAGGTGCGCGACAGGTCCACTGCCGCTGTGGCCCTCGGTCTTTGTGTTGGTCAAGGCGGCAGCCAGGCCCTTGGATTCACGGCAGTGCTGCGAAAGCGTTTTTTCAGGGGGAAGGGGGTCATGCGGACGGGACGAATGACACAGCTGGAGTGAGAGTCGTAGGCCTAGGAGCGGCGAAGTGGCACATCTTGGGTTCTAGGTCCTGGGTCCTGGGGGCTTGACTTAGCGCATCGCATAAACGGCACAAACATGATAAGAAAGCGTCACTGCGCACAGGCGTGCAGGCGGAATGCGCAGGGCGTACGCCGGATAAACGATTTGGGTTGTGGGGAGAAAGTTGCGAAATGACCGTGGGCGACGATAGGTTGTGGCGGGAGGGGGCTGCGGGCTGTTGAGCTTTAGGGTTTTGATTGTGAAAGGGGCAAACACTGACGGCGTCGACAAAGGGGCGGAATTGTTGCTCTTACCCAGCATCAACCCCGACCAACGGCGCCGACTACCAGCGCGGCACCTGCCCGGGCCGCAACAGGGGGGTGACGCTCCATGAACAACGCTCCATGAAAACCGGCGGAGTGTTGTTGTGTGGTCACGAGCAGGGGGAATGAACCAGCTGAATGGTGCGGGTGCCTGGGTGACCGCGCGCCTTCCTCCAGCTTCCCCTGGGCTCCCCCCGCCCCCCTGCTCCCCCCCCTGCTCCATACACACGCACTCCAACACCTCACCGCGCACGGCACAGCTTCACATGGCCCCGCCTGTGAGGCCGCCTCCCGCCGCGGCTCCCTCCTCGTCTCTGCTCCCACTGGGTTGCATCAAATGCAGCCGCCGCGGGCAAGCAGGGTTCCGTCCGTCTGAAGCCAGCTGCAGATCTCGACCCAAATCAGACCAAACGAAACCAACACCCAGCGATCAACCCACGCGATGCATTAGTAACGCCCATCCGCAACAACCAAGAGTGGACCGCTGTCCGTAAGCTCCTGCCGTTAGGTCGCCGTTAGGTGGCGCGCCGGAGGGTCTAGGACGCGGATGAGAAAGGACAAGGGAGGGGGGCGGCGCGCGTGACCATTACGGAACGTGACTTGATGAGTCAGGTGCAGGCGGCGCTGCCGTACAGGCTGGCCATGGTGTGCTGTGTGGCGCGGTGCGGCGCTGCGGCCCTTCGGGCGATAAGGCCCGGGAGATAAGGCCCGGGAGATAAGCCCCGGGAGATAAGGCCCGGGAGATAAGGACCTGCCTTGATGCCGCCTGTGGGAAGGGCGGGATGGTGCGCTGTCGGATAGCATAGAGAAGCGGGAGTAGCGTAGACACGCGGGTCTGACGCACGAGAACGCGAAACCGAGCCCTAGTTGGTGGTGTGTAAAAGCCGTTTGGGGGAGGGGGTGGGCGAGCGAGCGGTCGGGTTGGACGCTTATCGCGATTGTCGATGCGGGCGGCGGCACACTTGGATTGGCGCGTATTGCGCTCAGTGGCTTGACCGTGCAGCGGCGGCGGCGGCGACGGCGACGACGGCGACGGGGCAGGGTGCGGGCAGCAGGGGGCGCTCGATGGGGGCGGAGGAGGTCATGCGCTGGGTTGGTTGCCGCGCAAAACGCCGCAGACGCCGGAAGTAAGGGGGCCCTCGTCGCGCCACCGCTGTGGGTGCATTGCAATGGCCGTCCAGATGCCCTCAGTGCCGATGTGGCTAGGCTGAGCCAAGCGGCGGACCCAGCCTCACCTGCCCCCGCCTGCCCCCGGCCTCACCGGGTTGCGCCTGCAGGCCCTCCCCCCTCCCCGCTACATCCACGGGTTTCCCTCGAATCCCCGCTTGCGCCGCTGTGCCGAGTGCACGGGGCTCCTCGCTCCCTTCCCCCCGCCTGTCCCGTCGCGAAAAACGTTTTTAACACACCCCCGCCTGCGCCGCCTCCGCCGCTGCCGGTCCACCCCGCCGAGCTGCCCACTCCCCGCAAACACACATACGCACACACGTCTCGGCCCCAACGGCTTCCCCACGTTTTTCCCTGCCTGCCGCCCCTCCCGCCAGGCCCCGGCGACTACATCACCTCCCTGGAGTGGTCGTGGCCCGGCCAGCGCCGCGCGCTGCTCAGCGCCACCGCATCGGGCCGGTTGGTGGTGTGGACGCAGCCGTCGCAGCAGGTGGGGTTGGGCAGGGCGGGGGTAGGGTTCGAGTAGGGTGGGTGGGGGTAGGACGGGGGTAGGGCGGGGGTAGGGTGGGGTTGCAGGGCCGGCGCGGGGGTAGGGAACACGGAATACACGGGTGGACCGACAAAGGAGGAAGGGCTGTGTGAGGTGGTGTCAGGGGTTTATGGGCGCTAGCAGGAGCGGTAGCAGTAGCAGCGGCAGCTCCCATGGCGACTGCTGGGGTCGGGAGTTGGCAAGGCTACGTGTTTGCGTCTGGCGGGGGGTGGGGTGGGAACACCGGTGTCCAACTCGTGTTTCCACTGCCGAGGGATCTGAGTTGGGCCCCTAGGAGGGCCTTGCACTCGCTGGCCTCTCCCTGACCCACACCGTGCCGCGGGTGGGGTGCCGCGGGTGGGGTGCCGCGGGTGGGGTGCCGCTCCTGCTTTGCCTCTCTCGGCCACCCCCTGACTGGCCCCCTGGGCCCCTGGCCCCCTGGCCCCCTGGCCCAACCCACAGGGTCAGGACGACTCTGTCTTCCCTCGCTGTATCGACGACTGGCACGGACAGCTACTGCTGGACCTGGGCAGCAGTAGCACCAGCAGCACCCGCACCGGCGCCAATGGCTCCTCAGACCAGCCCCAGCTCAAGCAGGAACCAGGGGGGCGCCCCTCCAGCTTCTCCAGCGGCGCCGCCGCCGGCCCGGTGCCGTACATCAAACCCGAACCTGGCATGGACGTCGACGGCACCTCCACGGCCGCCGGCGGGGCGCCGGGCTCGGACCCGCAGCCGCCGGTAAAGCCGTTGCTGGCGGCGGTTTGTTGGCTGCGGCAGCCCAGCGGGGGCCGCTCCTGGAGCACTAGCTCGCTGGCAATGCGTCGGCTGGACCCCTGGGGGGAGGGCGGCTCGGGGGGGGCTGCAGGGGCCCCCGGGGGGCCGACCAGCGCCACAGAGAACTTCGAGTCTCTGTTTTGCGAAGAGGCGGTGGTGCCGGGGGTGAGTGGGGGGCTGGGCGGGTGGGGCCGCCGGGCCGGACAGGTTAAGGGCCGGTGAGGGGGGCTGAGAGGACACCCGTTGGTTGGCACTTCGGGGATAAGTGGAACCGACTCGAGCAAGCCGGTGAAGGGGGCGGCGCGGTGAAGGGGTCGGGCGGGGGGAGGGGATAATGGATGGAGAGGGGGGATAAAAGATAATCCGCGGATCCACGGCCACGGATGGGCGGGGGAAGGCGCTGCGGGTTGCGTCTCATTGCAGTGACGTCGTACCATTGCTGAGTCATTCGAAGGGGGACTCGCTTAGCCTGCCAGCCCCCCCTTCCCCCAGCTCCCTCCCTAACTCCCCAGGCCCCCTTCACTCTCTCCCCCCACCCCCGACGGCCCTCTGCGCCAACTATCCTGTCCCGTCGCGTAAACGGTCCCTATGCCACCCCCTTTTCACTGCACCCACCGTCGTCGCGTCCGTGTGTGTCGCATGCGCGCGCGTCCCGGTGTCCGAAGGCTATGCACACGCTACATTTCCCCAGTCGCGTTACCGGTACTATTATTGTAACCCCCACCCAGGCGGTGCCCCACTGGGCCCGACCCCACCAGCTCACTGCTGCGGTGCTCACCACCAGCGGCTCCTTAGTAATCCTGTGGTCCATGGCTTCAAAGCTGCCAAGCACGCTGTCGTGGTACCGAGCCAAGACGATCCGGATACCGCCGCCGCTGGAGGTGGCGGATGGCGGCGAGGCCGCCATCGCGGCGGCCGCCGCGGCGGCGGCGGACGCGCCCGAGTGGCGCATCGCCGGCGGGTCAATGTGCGCCGTACACGATGGCAGCCTGGCGGTTTCGGTTGTGTACGGCAGGCGACGAGACGCGGTGTATATGTACACCCTGCGCGGCAACCCGACGCTGTCGGGGCAGCTGGTGGCGCAGAACGGCGCGGCGGCGGGGGCGGCGGCGGGGGGCGCGGCGGCGGCGGGAAGGGAGGCGCTGCTGCCGACGGTGACGCTTATGGTGAGTTCAGGCTCCAGACCTGCTAGGCGGTGAGGCCGCGGCTGGGAAGGTGCGTGTGTTGAGCAACATAATTGCAGCATATAATATCTATTACATATCACTTCCAACCCCTCCAGCCCACTTCCATATATCACTTCCTACCCCCCACCCCACTTCCAACCCGCCCACCCCACCCCCATCCCCCGTACGGCGCTCCCCTACCTCCAGGCCCGCCTGGCGATGCCGCAGGGCGTGTCTGTACGGCAGTGTCGCCTGCACCTCTCCGGCGGCGGCTGCAAGAAGACCTACGTGCTTGCGCAGCTGCCCGCCCCCGTGACTCAGCCGCCGTACACGCAGCAGCACACGTGGCCCGGAGCGCCGCCGCCGCCGCATTTGCCGCAGCACCAGCCTCAGCAGCAGCGGCGGCATCACCCCCTCATGGTCATGTGTTTTACCGAGACGCCGGAGGATGCCCTCTCTGCTGTGGTGGCGGTCGCGGTGGGGGGCCCCAAGGCGGGCGGAACGGTGTGGCAGGCGGAGCGGCACTCGCCGCACCTGGACCCGCACGATCGCTGCGGCGGCGGCGCCGCCGCCGCGCCCGCTGCCGCCTTCGCGGTCGGCGGCGGGGGCTCCTGCCTGGGTTTGTCGGTGGAGGGCTCCAAGCTGGTGGTGCCGTGCGGCTCCAAGGTGTACTCGCTGGACGCGGAGACGCTGACGGTGCTGTCGTCGCAGGACCTGGGTAGGAGGGGTTCGAGGAAGACCCGTGTAGGAGGGGGGGGTAAGGAGAATCCGCGAATCCACGGCCGACAAACCGAGGTCGGGGCATAAACACCGTTTTCACGACAGGGACAGGATAGAGGGCGCATAGTCGTCGGTCACCGATTTAGGAGTGGGGTGGGGTGGGGTGGGGGGAGGTCCTGGGTAGGAGTGGGGGCGGGGGGGGTTAGGAAGTGGTGTGTTTTTATGAGGGGCCCTGGGTATGTAGTGGGCGGGAGGGTGATGGGGACGGTAGGAGGGAGGGCAGGAGGCTAGGAGGGTAGGGGGGAGGGAGGGTAGGAGGGAGGGTAGGAGGGAGGGGGAGGGGGCCTCCGCGCTTGTAAAGCAGGGCTGCTGCCTTCGGAGGAGACGACACGTGCCTTTTTAACAGCCAAGCAGCAAGGGCGGGTAAGGGAGGCGGCGTCCCGGTGCACTGGCGGCTGATTACGGCTGCGGTGCCGTCACCGCTCAGCATGTCACGGCACTGGACGCCACGTAGCGCCACTAGCGAGCGAAACCCACCCATTGCCCCCCCCCCCGCCCTACGGGTTTCCCTACACAGGATTCCCCCTGAGCGGTTTCCTCCCCACACCTCCCACTCCCCCCCCCACGGGTTTTCCTCCACAAGTTTCCTCACTGACGGGTTCCCTCTTAACCCCCGCCCCCCGCCTCTCCCCTCCTTGCGCCGCCACGCCGCCACGACACCAAACCCCCTCCCTCAGCTCAAGCGTACGCCCTCGAGGGCACCCGCCCCAACCTCTCGTACGGCACGCTGCACGGCAACGGCCACGCCGCCGACGCCGCCGCCGTACTGTCGCCAAGGGCGCTGCCGCCGGTGCTGGCGTCCACCGCCTGCCTCTCCTCCAACAGCTGCTGCCTGTGCTCGATAGCGCGGCTGGGGCCCCGGGCCTCATCCGCCGCCGACGGCGCCGACGGCAGCGCCACAGATGACGATTCCGAGTGGTACGGCGTCGAGCCTGGCGGCGGTGGCGGCGGCGGCGGGGCCGGCGGCGGCGGCGGCGCTGTGATGTTGAACATATGTACGGTGCCTGACGTGGTGCCGCCGCCGCTGGGCGCCGCCGCCGTGGCCTGCGGCCCCGGGGCGCCCTCCCTGGAGTCCATCGAGGACACCATCGCCTGCAACATGGACACCATGCGGTTGGCCTGGGGGCTGCTGCACCGGCTGAGGTGAGGTTGGTGGCTTCGTACTGGGTCGGTGTCGTACTGGGTGTCGTACTCCCCTCGTGCCGCCCCGCAAACCCACATCTCCCCCCTCCCTCCCCCGTATCTTCTCTCCATTGTCGGATCACCGCTTTAACCCCCCAAACCTCTGCCCCACCCCTACGTCGTCATCGCCCTCGGTTTGTCCACCGTGGATTTGTGGATCGCCTTTATAAACCCCGCCTCCACCTCCACCCCCACCCCCACCCCCACCCCCACCCCCACCCCCACCCCCACCCCCACCCCCACCCCCACCCCCACCCCCACCCCCACCCCCACCCCCACCCCCACCCCCACCCTCCCTCCGCAGCCTGTGGGACGTGGCCGAGCGGCTCCGCTGCGCCTGGCTGTCTGGGCGGCGGGACCACGTCACCCGCAGCCTGGACCAGCTGGACGGACTCATGTACGGAGCAGAGGAGCCGGCGGGCAGGATGGCGCTGTCGTCGGGGGTCAGCAGGTGGGTGGGTGGGCGGGCGGGTGGCTGGCTGGCTGGGCGGGGGAGGGGCGGGAAGGGAGTGAAGCGGGGGAGGGGCGGGAAGGGGGTGAAGTGGGTGGCTGGGCGGCTGGGCGGCTGGGCGGGTGGGTGGGCGGGGGGCCGGTCCCTGATGCCCCGGCCACAGTAGCACCAGTAATGCCTCCGCTCCGCTGTGTGTGTTCCGGTTGTCGATTCGCCGATTCCCCCCGCACCTGCACAGCTGCCATGTGCCATCATTTCCATGCGTGCCAGCCGCCATACCCCAACCATCCTACATCGTCCGTCCCCGTTGCAACCCGCCCCGCCCTCGCGCCCCGATCGACCCCCCCATCTCCAGCATGCACCTCCAAACGTACGTCACAAACGGGTTTTTCCTTAGCTTCCTCGTACACGGGTTTCTTCGTACACGGGTTTTCCTCCCCCCCAACCCCCCGCTCCGTCTCCTTGCCGCGTCTCTCCGCTGGACCACCACCGTCACCGCCCTCGGTTTGTCGGCCGTGGATTCGCGGATTCTCCTATAAAAAAAGTCTCTTATAAAAGAAAACCTGGTCGCCTTCTCCCCCCCTCTTATCAACCCCCCCCCCCAGAGCCAAGCTGGAGGTGCTGCGGCGCATCCAGCACCCGCAGGCTGCCCTGCTGGCTGCCGACCTGATGGCGGGGGCGAGGGTGCTGCAGTACAGCCAGACGCTGGCGGCGCTGTACAGCCAGCAGTCGGAGGCGCTGTGAGTGGCGTGGGGAGGCCTAATATGGGGCGGTCAGTGGTGCGGGGCAGTGGGGGCCCGGGGGGGGGGCAGTGGGGGCCCGGGGGGGGGCAGTGGGGGCCGGTGGGGCGGGGGAAGTGGGGCGGGGCGGTGGGGGGCCAGTTGGGGGGGTCAGTGGAGAAACCCGTGAGCGTGGTCCCACAGGGAGTACTAGCGCGTTTGAGGTTGGGGCCTGGGGGCGGGTTTTGTGAGGACAGCCCGTGGGCTAGGAAGCCGATTGGAAACCGTTTGACGCACCGGTGGCGGTGGCGGTGGCGGGAGGGCCCACACTCACACCGACAGCAACCGTGCAGCTTCCCTCCTCCCCCGGCCCTAAACCCTGCACCCCTAAACCCTCAATCCGCCTCCCCCACTCGCGGATTCCCTGTAAACCCCCGCCCCCCGCCCCGCAGCGCCCACACGGAGACCCGCACCATCGCTGCCCACATGGTCTGGTTCGTGCTGGAGGCGCACACGCTGATGCTGGCGGGCCTCAAGCTGTGGGCGGAGGAGGCGGAGAAGCGGGCCGCCCAGCAGGGGCAGGGGCAGGCGGAGGAGGGGTGCGGCGACGGCGGCGGCTCCGACTGGGCGGACCTGCTTCCCCTCATCCGACTCTACCCGGACTACCAGCTGCACAAACACGTGCAGCTGGTGCTGCTGGGGGTGAGCCGGGCTGGGCGGGTGGCAGCCGGCCGCTATGGCGCAGAACAGGCGGGGAGGGAGGGGGGTTTGCTGTCGGGCGAGGGGGACGTGGACGAGGACGGGGGCGGATAAAACCCTGTAAACCCTAAAACCCTAAAACCCCGGCACCCGTCCCCTTCTTGCTGACCCACCATCTTCCTCATGGCGGCCCCCTCCCCCAGACGGGTACCCCCGTGGGCGGCAAGCAGGGCACCGACGGCCGCAACACGGGTCTGGGGCTCCACCCTGCCATCCAGGTGCGACGAGGGGGCGACCCGCGGAGGGGGTGGTGCATGAGAAAAAACCCTGCTTGGGGTGGGGTTGCGCGGAGGCCCCCCTGTTGCGGGGGGGCCGAGAAGAAACCCGCAGGGGCCTCTCCCCCCTCTACCGCACAGCCGCACTGCCGTCGAATCTACCGGTACCTCCGCCTACCCGTGTCGTGGCCCCATGTGCATCCCGCGGCTTCCCCGTTCGCCATCCTAGTTCTCTGCTTTGCACTCCATAATATAGCCCACTTCTTCTTCCTCTTCACTGCACCCACCGTCGTCGCGTCTGTGTGCGGCCGGCCACCCTAGTCCAGTAGCATGCGCGCGCGTCCAGGTGTCTGAAGGCTATGCACTCACTACATTGCCGCAGTCGCGTTACCGGTTCTTTTATTGTAACCCCCCCCCCCACGGGTTTCCCTCGAACCCCCCACGGTTTTTATACAACCCCGCCCCATGTGCGCTGCGCCCCCCAGGAGCTGCTGGGCGGCCCGGAGGTGGGCCACCGGGTGCGTGTGGTGGTGGGCGCATCCGCGCACCTGCACAAGGCCACGCTCAAGCTGCTGTCGGGGCACTTGCAGGTGGGTGGGGGAGGGGAGGGGAGGGAGCGAGTGGGATTGGGTTCGGCTCGCAACAGGTATTGAACGAACTCGGCGCGCAGCAGCGGGTTTAGGGTTTAGGAGTGGTAAGCCCTAAGCGGTGTACCTCGATGCTGCGTCGGCATGTCGGGCCAGCATGGTCGGTACCACACCCGATGGGGCTGGGCACCGTGCTGCCACTGCGTACGGCAAGCAGGCAAGCTTCCCCCACGCCCCGCCCTGCCTGCCGCCCCCCTCCCCCTCCCTGCAGGCACTGCAGCAGCAGCAAAACGGCACCGCTGGTCCAGGGGGGGCGGCGCTGGTCCCGGGCGCGCCGGTGGCCCCGGTGACGGCGGCGGAGGTGGAGCTGGCGGCCAAGTCCGGCGACCTACCTTGGGTAAGGCTTGGTGGGGGGGAGGGGGGAGATATTAATGGAAACCCGGGGGGGGGGGTATGGGAGGAAACCGGGGTGGAGGTGCAAAAACTCCCCGGGGGGGAGAATGGAGGGGACTCGAGGGCGGGCAGGGCGGGCAGAGGAGTGATGGGGGCCCGTAGGGGGAGCTGCGTTGGCGGGGCACGTGTGGAAGGGCTTTTGGCGACGGGATCAGAACCGGGTGCCACGACAGTACCCCTCACCCGCAACCCGCAACCCGGGTCCCCCCACCCGCCCCCCGCCAGACGCTGATGCATCGGACGCTCCAGGGCATCTTCTCCGGCCCCTTCCACATGCACTACAGCCGCTGCAAGGGGCTCATCACTGCGGCGTCGCTGGCGCAGGTGTGTGTGTCCGGGGGGGGGGGTTTGATAAGAGAGTCCGGGGGGGGGTATAACATCCGCGAATCCACAGCGCAGATGCTGGAGGGGGGGATGAGAGGAAACCCGTGTACTCGTGCTCGTGCGGGGGTGTTAAGAGATGAGAAACAGCACGGTGTCCGACAAAGGAGGAGGAGGAGCCTTTCCCGAGTTTCCCCCCTCCACCCCCTCCACCCCCTCCGCCCCCTCCGCCCCCTCCGTCCCCGCTAACCCCGACCTGCACATGTGTCGGTTACACACCCGCAACCCCACCGCCACACCGCACCCCCTCCTCCCCCCCCGCAGTGCTTCCGGCAGGAGGAGTTCGTACGACTGCTGCCGTACATCTCCCTGCCCCGCGAGACCATCCTGGAGCGCTACCGGGCGCTGGGGCTGCAGCAGCAGCTGATGGATCCCCGACACGCGCCCAACGCGGCGGCCAGGAAGCTGTGGATGAGCTTCAGGTGTGTGGGGGGGGGGTCGAGGAAGACCCGTGGACGCCAGAAAAAACCGTTTAGGACAGACGGTGTGGGGGGGGGGCGCCGTAGGGATGCGTGTTTTGACATACGAGGGAAGCAGCGACCGAAGCTCCAGGTGGCTCCCTCTCCTCCCTCTCCTCCCTCTCCTCCTCCCCCAGGGCCCCCGCCCCTCCCCCCGAGCTCCACAGCCACATCTTCACGCAGCACGTCAGCTCGCGACAGCGGCAGCGCTGGCGGCGGCAGCGGGGGGCGGCGCTGGCGCTGGGCAGCTCGGCGCCGCTGTGGTCGCACGCGCAGGGTGGGGGGGGAGGGTGAGGGGGCCCCCGGGTTGGCAGTGCGCAGTCGTACATTCGCCGTGTAGGAACATGTGGTGTAGAGCAGGTGGCTCCCGTGGGGGGGGGGGTATAAGAGAATCCGCGAATCCACGGCCGACAAACCGAGGGTGGTGCAAGGTGATGGTCCAGCGGCCGGGGGCGGGTCGGACGCACGCGGCACGCGGCTGTGGGCGCGGAGTAGGTGTGCTTTGGGGATTTGGCATGACTGTGCACGGGCCGGGAATGGGGTCGATGGATTGATAGCTCATTTGCGGGGATTCAAAAGCTGTGCAGCTGTACGACTTCCACGGCGGTCCAACTTCCGAGGCCGCTCTCCATGTCTTGATCCGTACCCTGCTCTCTGCTCCCCCCGCCTTCCCCCCTTCCCCCTGGCCCCCTTGGGCCCCTCCCCCCCCCCGGGTCTGTTCTAAACGGTTTCTCTCACGGACACGGGTCTTCCTTGCACGCCTTCCTGGTTTTTATGCCCCTTATAAACCCCTTCTCCCCCCTGTCCCTCCTGCCCCTCCTCCGCCCCCCCCCAGGCGCGCTGGTCGACTGCCTCACCGGCGTCCCGCTGCCTCCGGGCACCTCCTGGAGTCTGGAGGGGGCGCCGGCGGTGGGGGCGGTCACCGCGCAGATGGGTCCAGGGGTGGGCGCCGCCGCCTCGCGCCGCAACCTGCCCCCGCTGCTGGCGGCGGTGCAGCGGGCGTGGGTCTGCTGCGCGCCGCCCGTGGAGCTGGGGTCGCAGTGGAAGCGAGCGCGGCTGGGGCTGGAGCAAGACATGGAGTACTGAGGCAGGGGGGCGGCTGGGGCTGGAGCAAGACATGGAGTACTGAGGGAGGGGGCGAGCGCAGTAGGGCAGAGGCTGTCGGGAGCGCTTGGCGGATTGCAAGGAAGACCCGTGTACGCGAGAAAAAACCGTTTAGGACAGCGCTTGGGGGAGGGGACGTATGTGAAAGCAGGGCAGGGCAGACAGGATGGGGGATAGATGGTCGGTTTGTTGGGGGAGGGTGGAGCAGTTCCTGTAAGGTGAGGAGGATCTGGGGGGTCGGGTGGGGGGGCTCGGAAGGGCGGAAGCATTGTGGTGAGGTTAGGGAAGAGGACCCGGACCCAACAGGTGGATCTGGACGAGCGGGGTAGATGCTGGCACACGGGTGGTGGGCGCCTAGCGGTAGAGGCCGCAGTACGAATTCGTCGTATATTGCTGGTGGGTTTGGGTGAGGTGGGGGGAGGGGCGAGAAGACCCAGTTACACGAAATTAGGAAACGGAGTGCGGGGGAGGGGCAGGCGGGGAGGACTGGGGGCGATGGCCCTGTGGTTTTGGAGCAGGGAGGGGCTGCCGTTGCATTCATTACGGGAGTACGGCGCGGACACCACCTGGGCAGAGCGCAGAGGAAAAGAGTGCGCCGCAGCAATCACCGCAGGGGCTCCGAAACCGTAATCGAAGCGCGGCTCCAGAACCAGGGATCGGCGTGATCGCCGAAATTCATACGGTGCCTGCACGTGCACATCTGATAGCCCACCGCGTACCGACAGGGCTGCGAGTGCGGCGCGGTGGGGTGCTGCGGCAGGGTGGGCTACATGTCGTTTCGGAGCGACTGGGGCTGCATGTGCTGTGCCCTACCTGCGTCATAAGGGAAGTGGGGGAGGTGATCTGAGTATCACGTGTGGCGGCGGCATTGGCCGGTAGCCTGCCTGGCCGCGTTTCAACATTGGGGTTGGGAGCATCGATCAGGGGCCTATCCAGGCTAGCCCCCCCCCCCCGTATCGGAGCGCAAACGGCAGGACGCAATCCGTCCGGTCAGAAATGTGGCGCGGGGGATGAGATGCCGTACATATTGACATGTCGTACGGGCTTTGCCGCCATGCGCATCTGGCGGGGCTGCTGTGTTGTGGGTCCCCGCCGCGATCTCAGGAGCGACCCGCGGGTCCTTCAGGACGTTCACCCCTCCCGCCCCCCTTGGAATTCCAATTGCCATTGTGAACCAGCTGCTGGTCGCGCTCCTACGGGCTCCTTCCTGGGGCCGCTGATGTAAGAGCCCCGGCCGTCCACTCGAACCACTAGAGCCATAGTTTGAGCTGCGGCTGCCGCCTCCAGCTACAGAGCGAAGCAACGAAAGGAAGTTCACCTTGTTCGTTTTCTCCCCAAAGGGCGAAACAGATTCAGCCCACAGCAGAGCTCCTGGGTTGTCAGCCCATGAGGCACCAACCACCTACCCCGCGGTCGGCAGCTCAACACGTCTGCAATCGCGGGACCTCATATGACGGTCTCGGCCGCCCTTCATTGAGTTCATTCCTTAAGACTCCTGATGCCAGAAGTGCATGCTAGTGTGTTACTGTGGTTTGTTACTCAAAACAGGAAAGAAGGCCTGCATTCCGTGCGTAATGGGCGCCATGAACCCTCATGAACCACGGCAGCCGAGGGCTTCCTGGCCTCCTCCTCCTTCTCGTCCCCCTCCTCCCCTCACCCAGTTCTCCAGCATGCATCTCAAAACTTCTGTTTTAAACGTTTTTTCCGACATCCACGGGTTTCCCTCGAACCCTCACCCATTCCTCACACGGGGGTGATCTGCAAGCGCTTCGACTTGCAGGCAAGGTGCGTCGTCGCGCCGTCAAGATAGCTAGGTCGCACGGCCGATCAAGATAGCTAGGTCGCACGGCCGATCAAGATAGCTAGGTCGCACGGCCGATCAAGATAGCTAGGTCGCACGGCCCATCAAGATAGCTAGGTCGCACGGCCCATCAAGATAGCTAGGTCGCACGGCCCATCAAGATAGCTAGGTCGCACGGCCCATCAAGATAGCTAGGTCGCACGGCCCATCAAGATAGCTAGGTCGCACGGCCCATCAAGATAGCTAGGTCGCACGGCCCATCAAGATAGCTAGGTCGCACGGCCGATCAAGATAGCTAGGTCGCACGGCCCATCAAGATAGCTAGGTCGCGCGGCCTCCACCCATAATTGCATGGTGGACGGACGGTATGGCACCATACCTCAAATGGAAAGTCACGGCACGTGCACGTTCTGGTGGACATCCGTACGAACTACCAATGCCAACAGAGCGTCGAGCGACCACCCTGTGGGACCACAGCTACGAACGACACGGTGATGATTGTATGCATGTACGACCTCTTACATGTACGACCTCTTACATGTACTACCTCTCACCCTCCTTAGGACCCTTCCAATGGGAAGCAACCAGCTCGAAAACCAGGTCTCATGCGGCTGCCCACATGCTGCCAATCCACATCTTGGTAACAATTCCTCATTCGGCCAGCCCCCATTCCGGCTCCCATCTCAACACCTCGCTGCCCCGTCACTTCCTAGGCGCCCCCGAGACAGCCCCGGACAGCCCGCCGCGACCTCCCCAGTATGCAATTCGAAAATGCGCGCAATAAACATTCCCTAATCTCAGTGCCGACCTACGAGTTTCCTGCCACTACTCCCCAGCTGCCGACTGCCGCGGGGCCCCCCAGTTGCCGAGCGGCTACCCGGACCGCCGCTGCATCTGTGCTTCGGCCTGCATGCGCGTGCGGGCGGGAGGGCGGCACGATGGGGTCCAGGGAGGGGCGAGCAGCGCCAGGTGGGCGCTGCGGTCGTGCGGACGTACCGTCTTGCGGTGCGGTGCGGAGCGCCTCATGTGTGGCCGGGTGAGGGGGTTCAAAGGCTGCCGCGCATCAACGGATGAAAACGTCCGGCTCATGCAAGTGGTTCGCAGCTGACACAAGTGGTTCGCAGCTGACACAAGTGGTTCGCAGCTGACACAAGTGGTTCGCAGCTGACACAAGTGGTTCGCAGCTGACACGTGTGGGTCGCAGCTGACACAAGTGGTTCGCAGCTGACACAAGTGGTTCGCAGCTGACACAAGTGGTTCGCAGCTGACACGTGTGGGTCGCAGCTGACACGTGTGGGTCGCAGCTGACACGTGTGGATCGCAGCTGACACGTGTGGGTCGCAGCTGACACGTGTGGATCGCAGCTGACACGTGTGGATCGCAGCTGACACAAGTGGTTCGCAGCTGACACGTGTGGGTCGCAGCTGGCACCCCTCACCCGGCCCCCCGCTTCTCACCCGCGCCCGCGCTTCCTTGGTCTCCCGCTCCAGCCTCCGCCCCGACTCCCTCGACAACCGCGCGCAGCGATCCTGGTCGATCAGCAGCCGCCGGTGGGTCGCCGCGCACTGCTCCGCCACCAGGTCAAAGCCGGGCCCCCTTGAGGGCCGCCCCACACCGCGCCGCTGCTGCTCCGATGCGCGGTCTCCTCCGCCGTCGCAGGTGAGGCCGGCGAAGACAGCGGCAGTGCGGTCAGTGACGGCTGGCTGGGTGATGACCTCGGGGCGTGGCGGCTCCGCCAGTACAAAAGCAGGCGCAGCAGCAGCTGCAGCTGGCGCGACAGCTGGCGTGGTCAACTCTACGGTGGCGACGGCCGGACCGCGGACCGCGAGGCGGTGGTGGTTGCTGCGGGGGGTTGCTGACCGCACCGGTAATGTGGCCGGACGGGAGGTGGAGGGGGGTGCGGCTGCAGTAGCAGCGGCAGCAGCAGCGTTGTGCCCGGCAGCGCCTGCTTGTCCAGCAGCAGGCACCCCTGGCGAGGGCTGCGGGCTGGGGATGAAACCGGGCAGGTGCAAGCTCAGCCGCGGCGGAGCGGCAGGTGCACCGGCCTCGGCATGAACTGGCTGGGGCGCGCGTTTAATGAGGCTGCCGCCTGTGTAGTCGCGGCTTCCTAGGAGACGCTTCGATTCGACGACGTCCATTTGGCTGGCTTTGCCTCCGTCATCGCTGGGCGGCATTCCGGTCCAGGGCTTGCGTCCGCCATGTAGGTCCGGCGGAGGTGCGTCCTTTGCGGGAAACCCGGCGCTGCTGAGCTCGATTATAGACACGGTGGCAGATTGTATCTCTGTCAGAAGCATGGGCATCAGCTACCGCCGAGCGACATCCTCGTCGGAGCCCTACCACCACACACGGTGGTCGGCTTTGGCCCAAAGCAGCGGCTAAGAGTGCAACATTGTTTTTACACGTCTTTTAATCATAGCCTATGCCTCCTATGCACCTATGCCTTTGCGCACAGTAAGGCACACAGTATTTGGCAGTGCCAGTACGTTCCGTGCTCAAGGAATTCACACAGAGGCTCCAGTACTATACGCGCTTGGATCGAAGGACATACTTCATTGTCGAAGTCAACAATTTACTGAAACTGTAAACCTACTGTCGTGCACGGCCCCGGAACCGGCGGGAAGTCGGAGAAGGGACACTGGAAAGCTAACCTGCTTTCCTGTCACAGTCGTTGAATGGAATGCAGTTCATGAATACTTTCTAGCAACAACTTGCCATATGAATACGCATCAGCAGAAGCGCACTCAAACTTTCTAACTGGCGCCCGTGCCTAAATTTCAGCTTGTTCTGAGCCCGCCGCTATGTTTTCCTGATCTTGGTTGCGGTGACGCCGGTGATGGCTCCGGGGCCGTGCCAGCAGTTGCAAGGTCGCCAGCTATTTAGGCTTGCCTCCATCGATGGCTACAACGCACGCGGGCCAGCAGCGGCCACCTCCCTCCACCGACTGGGGCTTCATATATTGCCTGTCCAGCCAAAATCCACTTGCGCTTCACCAGGGCTCCGAGTAAGCCCCGTTCTCGCTTCGTCCTGCCCCTGCCGTGCGCGTCGACCCTGCTCCTCCCCCTCACGCTGCTGCCTCCGCAGAATTGACGCGCCTCTGGCAGCTGGCACGCACCCGTCATACGTAAAGAAGGCAAGCGAGGTGCCCGCGAAAACCAATAACGGAACCGCAGAAAGGAACACAGCGCTGTGCATCTTTGCCGCGCGCACATTCTCCCGCACCCAACCGTGTCCCTTCACACGCCGGGACCGCGCCGCCCGTCCCCAATCTTCCACCCATTTTCCTCCCTCCTCAAGATAGGCCGTCACCCCACCGCTCTCCCACCACAGCGCTCGCGTCCATCAGCGTTTCCGCGACCGTCCCCGCCCGCCGCCCTGCAGGCCCTCGACATCCTCACCAAATTCAACAACACCGGTCGGTCGCCCATCCCGCCCACCTCCTACATACCGCCCCCGGGATCATCGGTACCGCCGCCAACAGCATCAGCAGGGTAGGCGGGAAGGCGTGCGCACGAACACTGACATGCACCCAAGTCCAGCGGTTTGGGAGGTCTCGTGCCGTGCGGGGGACCTTCTTCGGGGGGGTGGCATAAGCACCGTGTTCGGGGGAGGGGGAGAGGGAGGGTCTCGTGCCGAGGGGGATCCCGTTCAGGGGGGTCCAGCTGTGCGCCCACAGCTACGACACAAGCAACAGGCTGATGTGGGCATCTCCGGCGGAGTGCGGCCCCAGCCGTCCCAACCTGTTTGTGCCCATTCCTTCCTCCTTCCTCCTTACTCCTCTCCGACCCACATGGGCCCCGTGCATATGCAGGCCGGGCACGCAGGGTGCCGGCGCCTGGCAGCCCACCGCCGGGACCTCCGGCCAGTACCAGCAGCGCCCGCAACCGCAGCAGCAGCCGAGCCAGCAGGGCCACCAGCAGCAGCAGCAGCCGGGCGCCGGGGCGGGCCCTGGACCTGCTAACCGCAACCCTCACCCTCACCAGAACCCACCTCCGCGGCCGCAGCCACAGCAACCGCCGCACGGCATCGCCAGTAACCGACAACCGCTCGGCGGCGGTGGTGGCGGTGGTGGGGATGACGGTGCTGATGATGACGATGATGACGACCTGCCCGACATCGACATTGATGCTATCGTGGCGACCCACCAGAACCGCGGCAGCAACAACAACAACAACAATAACAGTGGCACCCAACAGAACCAAACCCAAAACCTAGGAGGCTACCCAGGGGGCGCGCAGGGTTCCGGAGCGGGGGCGGCGGCGTCGTACACTGTCGGCGGGGCTGGAGGTGGCGGCGGCGCCAATGGACAACCGTCATGGCGGCCGCCCGGCGGCGGCGGTGGGGCAGCGGGAGCTGGCGGCGGCGGCAACGCGCCGTACGTAAACCACGGCCAGCAGCAGCAGCAGACGCAACAGCAAGGCTGGGCTGGCGGGCCGAGTAGCCTCGGGGGAGGCGGCGGGGCGGATGGTTTCGGAGCAGGTGGCGTCCGTAGCAGCTATGGTGGTGGTGGCGGCGGCGGTAACGGCGGTGGCGGCTTTGGTGGCGGCGGGGCCGGCTACACCGGTGGTGGTGGCGGCGCAGGCGGCGGGTGGGTAGGGTCCGGGGCTCTCAGCCGCTGCGTTCGTGTTCCCCCCCCCTCATGCATGCTGCAAACGAGGCCGATCGGTGTGACGTCCTTCTCACCCTCTGACACACTCGGTAACTGCGCACTCGGCCACTCGGCCACTCGCACAATCACCGACTCGCGCACTCGCGCTCTCACGAGTTCGCTCGTGAAGGCCCCAAGCAGCTAAACCCTCCTCCCGGAGCCTCACACGGCTTACCCACAAACACCAGTAGCTACCCCCGACACACTCTCACTACCGCCTCCACATGCACACATCCACGAAGAACCCCACCTGCCGGCACCTCCGTCCTCTGTCCGGTGCACCCACCCACCCACCCACCGTGCCCTCGGTTCCGCGAACAGAGCATACGGCGGAGGCGCTGGCGGTAACGCGGGTGGCAGCTTTGGCGGCAGCGGCGGCTTTAATAGCGGGGGCGGAACTTTTGGCGGAAATGGCGGAGGCTTTGGCGGTGGTGGCGGATTCGGCGGCGGCAGCGGATTCGGCGGCACCTGCTTCAGCGACGACGCCGGTCCCAAGCCGCCCGACCCCGCCCTCCGCGCCCGCGCGCCGGGAGCCCCGCCCAGCCCCAACAAGTACGACGTGCACGACGGTACGGCGGAGCGGAAGTGGCGCGGGTCCTTCCCCTGGACCGCGAAGCTGCGCGCGACCAATCTGCGGGTGTTTGGCAACAAGGGCTTCAGGTGGGGCGGGGAGTCGGCCTGTTCGGGGGGGCTAAGGCTCCGCGAGGGGGGCCTTATGTAAGACCCGCGGCTGCGGCTGCCAGTGACCAGGCGCGGGACTACGGGTGCTGGCTCCGATGCCACCTCTTGGTTTCTGCGCACGTGTCGACCCTCGTGCGGCCGGTGGAAGACCCACTTGCCCCGGGGTCTTCTCGCCACCCCCCCTTTCCCGCCCCCGGGTTTTATGCCACCCCCACCCACCCCCCGCGGCCGCGGTGTGCTGGGTTGCCTGGGTGTATCCCTTGGGGTTTGCCGGCGTTGTCTCATGGCGGGTGTTCTGCCCCCACCTGCCCCCACCTGGCTCCACCTGACTCCACCTGAACCCTCTTCGTGTGTGCCACTGTGTGCCACAGTTCCTGTCCTCTCTTCGTCCCTTTTCGTCGGTTCATCGGCCTCCTCCCCTCCCCCTCCTGCCCTGCCCCCCCTCTCACCCCCCCCGCAGGATCTGCGGCGACACCTCCCAGGAGGCCATCATCAACGCCACCCTGGACGGCCGCGACGTGTTCGTGTTGATGCCCACCGGCGGCGGCAAGAGCCTGTGCTACCAGCTGCCCGCGCTGATGAGCGAGGACGGGGTGACCGTCGTGGTATCGCCCCTGGTGTCGCTCATACAGGTCGGGGAGGGGGATAAGAGAATCCGCGAATCAGGGGGGTTACAAAAAAGAACCGATGACTCGACTTGGGACTTGCCAATGGGGGGGTTACAATTAAAGAACCGGTAACGCGAATGGGGGGGGGAGAAGACCGGGGGTGGGGGTGGGGGGCGAGAAGACTGGGGGGGAGGGACGAGAAGACCGGTTTACACGATGTAGGAGGCGGATTGCGTAAACGTAAACTTGCCGGCGAATAGTTTTCGGACACAGCCGGAGGGGATGGCGAGGAGACCCGGTTACATGGCGGGGGGGGGGGCCCGCAGGGTGCGGACTGTACGGGGAGAGGCCCGCCCGTGGGTTTCGCGCCATTTAGGGTTTAGGGCGCGCTTTGGGTCGGGAGTTTCGGAGCGAGGAGCCGGGTTCGAGCACTCAAGCACGTGACCGGGCATACCAGGGTTTCAACTTCCCCCGCCCTTCATTGTTTATTCCGTCGACCCCCCTCCCCGCTTCCCCTCCTCCAACCCGTGTGCCGCCAAACCGCTAAACCCGTGTGCCGCCCACAGGACCAGATCTACCACCTGCGAGAGGCGGGTATCGGAGCCACCCACTTCGGCGGCAACCAGGACTGGGCGGAGGCGAGGGGCATTATGGACAGGTGGGGGCTGGCCGGGTGATGGACAGGTGGGGACTGGCCGGGTGATGGGCGGGGTGGGTCCTGGGAGGTTGCACCGGGGGACATGAGCAACACTGCTCCCCCCCCTCCCCGTCCCTCGCCCCCAATCTCCCCCCTCCAGCATTCGCTCCGGAACCAGCGACATACGGCTGCTGTTCGTGACCCCGGAGAAGATCGCCAAGAGCGACGCGCTGGTTCGGCTGCTGGACGCGCTGGAGGCGGCGGGGAGGCTGGACCGCTGCGTGGTGGACGAGGTGGGCCTTATGGGCTGGGCCTTACGGGGTGGGGGGCGGTCCCTCAAGAGCACGCGGGGACGGGGACGGGGTCATACTGCTGGGGCGGCTGTCTTGGACTTAGCTCATGGCAGGGTCGTACGCCGGTACCAGCTCGTACTCCCCTCATATCGCCCCGCCCCCTTCCCCCCTCTGCCCCCCCTCCCCTTCCCTGTGTCCTGCCAGGCGCACTGTGTCAGCCAGTGGGGGCATGACTTCAGGTGCGGCTCGGGGAGGAGGCGGGCTGTGGTGGGGGGTTTAAAGAGAATCCGCGAATCCACGGCCAACAAACCAAGGCGGTGAAGATGGCGGTCCAGAGGAGACGGGAGGCGAGTAGACGGAGCGGGTTGAGGCCAACCGCCTGCTGCTGCTGGGGGCCCATCTGGGCCATACTGGTCACCTCATCTCTCCAAAGCTCCTGACGTTACACGACACCCATATCCCCGCCCATCCTCCCGCTCGTCCCCCGCCCCTTCTCTACGCCCCTACCCCCCAGGCCGGACTACAAGGAGCTTGCGGTGTTCAAGAAGAAGTGGCCCAAGGTGCCGCTGCTGGCGCTGACTGCGACAGCCACACCGCGAGTGCAGGTGGGGGGGAGAGGTATGGAAAGAAGCGCAACCCGTTGGTCGGCACTGAAACGCATTTGCGGGGGGAGGGGAGGGGATGGTGGAGGGAGAGAGGGGCGGGGAGGGGGGAAACCCCTGTGTATGGTTTGGTGGGTTGGGTGTCTGTCCGGTTCACAGACGCGACCCGCGGCGGGCGTGTTGACTACTGCCGCAAACCCATCTTGAACCCATCCATCTGCCCTCGCTCGCCCCCTCCCGACCTTGAGTCTGTCATACTTTTGTGATTCCAAGTGCCGTGCCGACCAACGTGTTTCCTGTCAAACCTTCCTCCCCCCTCCCGACCTCCCAACTTGCCGCCCCCTCCCTCCCGCCCGCCCCCAGGCTGATGTTCGGCTGCAGCTGCGCATACCCAACTGTGTCGTGTTCAAGAGCTCCTTCAACCGGCCCAACCTGAGGTGGGGGGTGTTAGGGTGTGGTGGAGTGTGGGGGGTGGCAGGGTGTTTGTGTGGGGTGGGGGTGGGAAGGAGAATGTCAGCTACCCCACCCCCATTAGCAAACACGAACCCAAACCCCCCCCCCCCGCCACCTTACCACCCCACGCGTGCCTCGCAACGCCACCTCTCCCCCTCAGATATCCGCGTGTCCGAAAACCATTCGCCAATCTAGTTTCCCACCACCACCACCACCGCCACCACCACCACATACACGCCACACGCACACACACACACCCCACCGCCACCGCCCCCACCACTGCTGCCCCCGCCGTCTGCACTCTGCCTTGCGCCTGCCCGCCCTGCTGTATGCCTGCCCACATTGCCCCGGCGAGCCTCGGTGCATTGGCTCGTTTGGGCGGTGGCGCTGTGGGGAGCTGCTCGGAGCCCGCACGCCACCCGCATCCAAATTCATCCCCTTGCCGTGTCGCCCATCCTTGCCGTACCCGCTGTGCCCGTCCCGCATTATATCCTCCTCCTCTCCATTCTTTAGCATCCTAACGTAGTCGTAGGCCATAGTCGTCGCACATCTCACTCCATCCCTTCTGCCCCGCCTGCCTGTCGGATGCCTTCATCCTCGCCGTCCGGTCCTGGCACTCGCCGCCTTTGCGCGCTCGGTCTTTCTTGCCGTCCTTCAGGTCAGTCTACAATTCCCTTTTTTGCACGTAACCGGGCGGGTTCCTTTGTGCCGGGCACTCTGTTCTTTCGTTCGCATGCACGGGCTGTTGATAGTTTTCCGGGCTGCGCTCCACCTCCGCCCTCGCCTCCTCGTCCTTTGCATCCACTTCTTCTTACGGCTATCCTACGCTTTTACGACCAGCGCCTCTTCCGGCCGCCTTTTTCCATTTATCGCCTAGTCGCTTTTTAGCGCCATACTTGGCTACAGTCAACGTTGCCTATTACTACACCTCAGCCGCGCCTCCGCTCCCGCTCTTTGGCGCGCCGCTCCGCTGGACCGTCACCTTCACCGCCCTCGGTTTGTCGGCCGTGGATTCGCGGATCCTCTTATCAAACCCCCCGCGCCGCAGGTATGAGGTCGTCCGCAAGAGCAAGGCCATCGTGGATGACCTCAAGGCCCTCCTCCTGGAGCGCTTCGTGCACCCCGTCAAGAAGCGGGTGCAGTGCGGCATCGTGTACTGCCTGTCGCGAGGCGAGTGCGAGCGGGTGGCGGAGGAGCTGCGGAAGCTGAGGCAGCCCAACGGCAAGATGCTCAACGCGGCGTGAGTGCGGCTGTGCGTGTGTGGGTGGGTGGGTGTGGGTTGCAAAAAGAAGAGTGGGGGTAAGGGGGGGCTGCTGGACTTCTTACGCTTTGGGGGGGGAAGCGTGAAAACGCGTGTGTTGCTTTTGCGGGGGGGGCAGGGTCCAGGGAGGGCAGGGTACGGGGTACGCGCTGAGAGCAAGGCACGGACGCGGAGTCCAGGGAGGCTCGACGGCGTAGGGATTTCCTTCAGGGTTTTGGGGGAGGGGTGATGCTGGCGGTTTCTTACTTCCCTTCTCCCTCTGCTGCTGCTATGCACGGCACGATGTGTGTCTGATGACCCACGTCGCGCATGTCGGCAGAGGACCCCCTCGTCTCACCCCCACGAGCAATACCTTCTTCCCCTGCCACCCCGGGCCGACACAGCCGCCGAGGGTCGACCTCCGATCTCCGGTGTTCTTCTCCTCAACCAAGTCCTCCAGCACGCATCTCCAAACGTATGCAACAAACGGTTTCCTAATCGGCTTCCTGTCACACGGGCTTTCCTCACAGAACCCACCCGCCCTGACCCGCGGCCGCCACCACCACGTCACCTCGGGCCCCCCGAAGCCTATGCACCAGCCGCACTTCCCATGTCGAGCAACCGGTTCTTTTCTGTACCCCTCCCCGCCCGCAGCCACTACCACGCCACCCTGAGCCACGAGGATCGGGAGGCGGTTCAGACCCGGTGGAGCAACGACGAGGTGCAGGTGATTGTGGCCACCATCGCATTCGGCATGGGTATCAACAAGCCCGACGTGCGCTTCGTGATCCACTTCTCCCTGCCCAAGAGCCTGGAGGGCTTCCACCAGGTGGGGGGTTTTGAGGAAGACCCGTGGATGGGGGGGGGGGTAGGGCCGCTGAGAAGCGGAACTCCGCACTGGGGAGGTGTTCGAGGAGGACCCGTGGATGCGAGAAAACAGCTTAGAACAGACGTTCCGAGATGCACAAAAAGGGGTTACCCGACATGGGTAAGATAGCTGGCACATTGTCTTCGGACCCCGGGGGGGTTCGAGGAAGACCCGTGGGTGCGAGGAAAACCGTTTAGAGATGGGGGGGAGGAAGGACGGTGCGAGCGGCGCGTCTAGCGCACGACTCAGGCGGCGTGGAGACGGAGGGGGGGGGTAGCTTTTAACTGCTGAGCAATGGGAGCACACGTCTGGGGACGGCAGCTCGTGTTCATGTACCAAGACGACGTGGAATGTGGTGGAGCGGGTGCGTCAGCCTGGTCCCGACCCCCTAGTCCTGACCCGCCCTCCGCAGTCCTCCTCAACCTCCTCCTCACTCCTCACTCCTCCTCACTCCTCCTCAACCCCCCTCGCCCCTCCTTCCCCCCACCCCACCCCCTTCGCCCCACCCACGCAGGAGACTGGTCGCGGCGGCCGTGACGGCGCCGAGGCGGCCTGCCTGCTGTACTACAACTACGGTGACGCACAGAAGGCCCGGCACATGCTGACGTCATCGGCGCAGGTAGGAAGGTGCCTGCTGCGCCCCCGCTAAAAGCCGCGACAGGGGCCTTACACATCCGCCAAATACACGTCACACGTACGCCCACCCTCCCTCCCTGGGCATCCACGGGTCTTCCTCGAACCCTCCCTGGACCCGTCCTGCTCCGGACCAGGTGCCGTGTGGGTGGGTCTGCACCACCTGGGAGGACGGCTGCGCCCCCCCTCCCCCTCCTCCTGGGCGCCGCACTCCCCTTGTCAAGACCACGGCGTTTCCTTACTGCATCCTCTCTCCCCTCCCTCTTTGACCCCCCTCCGTGTTGCCCCCCGCTCCGCGCCCGGCCCCCTCGGTGACGGGCTTTCCTCACAAAAGTCCCCCCGCCCGGCCCCCCTCCCTCCCCCAGGAGAACAACACCCCTCCCCAGGTGCTGAGGTGTAACATGGACTCACTCAATTCCATGGTGCGCGGGGGGGGGCGGGAGGCCTTGGGGGGGTGGAGAGGAAACCAGTACGGGGGATGAGGAGTTCCATTCCCCCCAGCACCCTCCCTTTGCTATCCTGCATGTACCTGCTTCTTCCCCGCCCCAGCACCCCATGCATCTCCAAACGTGTCCACCAAACGTGTTCCTAATCGGTGTCCTCGTCAGGGCCGACCCCCGGGCTGTCCTCTCATACCCCGCTCCAGCATGCGCCCACATCCTCGCTGTCCGCCGACCATGCGCCCACTATCTTGTCGTTTTTCGTGTCACCGGTTTCACAAAACCCCCCCCCCCGCCCCCCCGCAGATCATGTTTGCCGAGGAGCAGGTGGAGTGCCGCCGGGTGCTGCTGATGCAGCATTTTGGCGAGGCCTTCGACCCGGCACACTGCCGCGGCACATGCGACAACTGCCGCCAGCGCCAGGTGCCGCTCGAGGGGGGAGGGGGAGACCAGGGAAACCGTGTACACGACATAGGAGGGAGGATACGACCGCACGCTGGGGGGGGGGGACGTTCTCCCGGGTCAAGATGCCTCACCGGGTTTAGAGCCCCTGCTTTCAGGCTCTCGGTGAAGTCCTCCACCAAACGGTCCCGGGGCACCCCCTCACAACTGCCGTCATCACGTTATGCAGCGACACCCTCCCACCACACACACACACACCCCTCTCCTCGCAACCGACCTCCCCCCCTCCCTCCCCGGGTTCTCCTCTCCTACCCCGTGTACCCGGGTTTTGCTCGCCAACCCCCCCTCTCCCCCCCCCAGTCCCAGGGCCTGCAGTACGAGTCTCGTGACATGACGCCCATCTCGGGCCAGCTGGTGCAGCTGGTCCGGGCGCTGGGGCAGAAGTGGAACGCGACCTACCTGGTGGACGTGTTCCGCGGGTCCATGTCCAAGGAGGCGAGCAGCGGGGGGGTTGTGAGGACAGCCCGTGTATTAGGAAGCCGATTAGCGGGGGGGTGGCGTGAAAACCGTCGACACGAAAAGGACAGGATAGTTGGCGGGGGGGGTATAGGAGAAGCGGGGGGGAGGTCCATGCCCAATGGGGTGACCTCCCACCTGTTCCATGGGTCCTCTGCCTGACATGACATGAAGCATGGTGGATAGTCGCCGCCCACACCTGCACCTGCACCCGCCACACCTGTACGGCACCCATGGCGGCACCCTTTTTCCCGGGCGGCTGCAAACCCAGGCCGCCCGTATTTTAGGGTGCCCAAAGTGAGCGCAACTCGCTGACGCCATCGCCCTTCGCTCGTCGGAGGGAGGGAGGTGGGGCCGGGCAGGGGGGAGGCGCGTGCGGGCCGGCGGCATACCCCAGGCACGTGCTGCCGGGAGCGCGGGGGCGCGTGCGGTGCCACCACCGCCACCGGGGCTGTGCCGCCGCCACCACCGCCACCGTGTGGTGTGGTGTGCGGGGTACAGCTCCGGGAGGGGGAGGCACCATCATGCGCGTTCAGTCCCCGCCGCCGCCACTTGCTGAGGCTCGCACACATACATAAAGACACACAATACATGAAAACACACATATACACACACATGCTTCTTTCGGTAACTATTGGCGCCTCGCCCTGCCTCCGGATTCCTTGGTCTCTTCGCGCTTTGTCTCCTTCGCGGCTCAGCGCAGCATCTATAAAACATACATGAAAACACACATACACACACATGTACACACACATGTACACACACACGACTACTGCACCGCTGCATACCCAACCACCCGCACAACTGGGTCCCCTGCTTCGTCAGGAGGGCTGCGCTGGGCTGCCAGTCACTGGCTGCTAGTCACCCCCACGATACCACTCAGTACTGTTCCGACCTCCCCGGCCGGGCCCGCGTTGGCCTCAGCCCCCGCCGCCGCCCGTAGCTTACCCCCCCACGCCCGCCCGCACCGCCCTCGCCTGCTCCCGGTACCCCCCATGTATTTTTGTATGGCAGGTCAAGGCCGTTTATCAGGAAGCCGATTAGCGGGGGGGCGGGGGTTTGTATAAGAGAAGCGGGGGGGAGGTCCATGCCCAACGGGGTGACCTCCCACCTGGTCCATTCCTCCCCTTCCATTACAGTGATTTTACCTGTCTCCCTCCCCCTGGGGGAAGAGAGGTTCGGTCGCTGATGACGCCGACCAAGCCCGAGGGCTCTCCCAGCTCCCAACACCGGCTGCACCGCCGTCCGCCCTTTCGCGTCCTTTACATGACGCGGCATGAAGCATGGCGGATCGTCGCCGCCCCACACCTGCACCCGCCACACCTGTACGGCACCCATGGCGGCACCCTTTTTCCCGGGCGGCTGCAAACCCAGGCCGCCCGTATTTTAGGGTGCCCAAAGTGAGCGCAACCCGCTGACGCCATCGCCCTTCGCTCGTCGGAGGGAGGGAGGTGGGGCCGGGCAGGGGGGAGGCGCGTGCGGGCCGGCGGCATACCCCAGGCACCTGCTGCCGGGAGCGCGGGGGCGCGTGCGGTGCCACCACCGCCACCGGGGCTGTGCCGCCGCCACCACCGCCACCGTGTGGTGTGGTGTGCGGGGTACAGCTCCGGGAGGGGGAGGCACCACCATACGCGTTCAGTCCCCGCCGCCGCCACTTGCTGAGGCTCGCACACATACATAAAGACACACAATACATGAAAACACACATATACACACACACACACATACATGAAAACACACATACACACACATGTACACACACACGACTACTGCACCGCTGCATACCCAACCACCCGCACGACTGGGTCCCCTGCTTCGTCAGGAGGGCTGCGCTGGGCTGCCAGTCACTGGCTGCTAGTCACCCCCACGATACCACTCAGTACTGTTCCGACCTCCCCGGCCGGGCCCGCGTTGGCCTCAGCCCCCGCCGCCGCCCGTAGCTTACCCCCCCACGCCCGCCCGCACCGCCCTCGTCTGCTCCCGGTACCCCCCCATGTTTATTTGTACGGCAGGTCAAGGCCGCAGGCCACCACGAAGTGCCCCTCCACGGCGCAGGGAAATCCCTCAACAAGGTGTGTATGTGTTTGTGTGGGGGGGAGGCAGCAAACGCTGTACTGTACTGCAACGCGTGTGCGACGTCATCCTGTGCGTCACTTTGGGCGACATACGGCATCAACGGCCCACCGCCGTACTCGCCGTACTCCCTCGTGTTCCTGTCACCAGTAGGCACCCGTTCCACTTCCTTCGCTTCCGCGTCCGGTTGTGTTCGTCCCGCGCCGCTCCCCTCCCATCTCAAACACATGTCCACCGGCTAAGTTGCTGTCCTCCGTTTCTGTCCTCCGTCTCCTATGCCGTGTAACCGGGCCTTCTCGCCCCACCCCCCTCTTTCGGGTCTGTCCTTGCAACCCCCCCCATTCCTTCCAGGGCGACGCCCAGCGGCTGCTGCGCAAGCTGCTGGCCGTGAACGTGCTGACGGAGGAAACATTCCGACAGGTGGGGTGAGGACGTGTAGGTGGCGCGGCACTGGCTGGGTGGGGCGCAGCCCGGTGGCAGCTACCCGTGTGTGCTGACATCCGTGCGCTGCCCCCCATCGCGCGTACCCGCCCGCAGGACAACGCGTATCAAACCGTGTCTTCGTCGATCACGGTGGGTCGGTGGGTCGGTGCGTCAGCTGACGGGTGGGAACCGAAAGCATCGAGGGGGCGCTGCCCGCAGTCGGTCACCCGGGGGAGCAGCTAGGGGGAAGCTAGGTAGAAGCTAGGTAGAAGCTATGGGGAAGCTAGGTAGAAGCTAGGGGGAAGCTAGCTAGCCAGTCACCATGCTGGCAAAGCGTGGGGGCTCTGTCGGTAGCGCCGCAGAGGAACGGAGGAGTTATAAGGAAACCCGTCAGTCAGCACTTAGCGTAAGTAAAAGCGACTGGGAGGGAGGGGGCTGCCGGCCAGGTGGCCTGAGGGGAGGGACGGAGGGGCTCCTCCTGCCGGCCCTACGCGATTTGACGTCACCTCCGTTCGTGGGGGGTCGCATCGGCGCAGGTGAATGAGCCGATCGCGCAGCAGATGACCCGTGGGTCGCTGCGAGTGGAGATGCAGTTCCCCGTTGGGGCCGGAGCCGCAGGCAAGGCCCGAGCTGGCGGCAGCAGAGCTCGCGGCGGCGGCCGGGGCGGCGCCGCTGGCGCCGTCAGTGACGGCGGCGCGACTGGCGGCGGCGGCGCCGCCGGCGGCGCCGCTGGCGGCAGTGGCGGTCGCGCGAGGTCGGGCGGCGTCGACCGAGGCGCGTGGAACGCGGACTGGGGCGACGGCGGAGAAGACGCAATCATGTACGACATCCCGTACGACGATCAGCCCACGGGTGGTGACAGCGACGTGGAGATCGTTGAGGTGAGTGGTGGTGGTGATCCGTTCGGTGCTGATGCTGCCTCTGCCGGTGGGTCGGTGAGGTGGTGGATAAGAGCTAGGTAAGAGCTAGGGCGGATGAGCTGAAGCCAGAACTAGGGCGGGAGGGGAGCTGAGGAAGCTAGCGGCGCTAGGGGCCCTGCCTGTCAGGAAGGGCGGCTCCCCTTCACTTGCTGTTACCCCCTACCGACACGAGAGTCTATTGCTGTCTTTATTCTAACCCAGCCCAATCCGCTGGCATGCAGGGTGGCAGCGGTGCCGGCGCCGCCACCGCCGCCGCAGTTCCCAGCTGGGTTGCTCCGCAGCGTACGGCACCCCAGCGGCCTGCTGCCGCTGCCGCCGCCGCCGGGCCGTGCGCCGCCTCCCCAGCAGGTCCCGCCGCCGCCGCCGCTCCCGCCGCCAGCAGCGGCGCACTCACCGCTCGCGACGAGCCGCTGGCGCACCTGGTGTACGACGCGCTCGTCCAGCTGCGCGGCTGGCTGGCGCGTCACGGCAGCGACCGCGGCAAGAAGGGCGAGTCCATCTTGCCCGCCTCCGTTGTCAACCAGCTGGCGAGGTGGGGTTTTGAGAGGAAGGCCGGGGGGTCGGCACTGAATAGAAAAACCGATTAGGAAATAAGGAAACGTCGGGGGGATGAGGAAGCGTGGCGCGAGCGGATTGGGGTCTCACCGAGAGCTTAACTTCCCCTCTCTCAACTAACTGCCCGGAGGGCTCATCTTCCCCTCTCTCAACTTAGGCCATCTGAAATTGGTTGCCTTGTCAGCCACGGCCCCCCCGGCAAAGCCGTAACTCCTGTAACCCACCCCACCTCCTCCGCCCTGTCGCCCGCTCTCCTGCGCCTCCCCCACGTGCCCTCTTGGGCCGCGCTTCCGCGACGGATCTCTGGATCCAGATCCCGGCCCCGGAAGCTGGACGAGCTGCTGGCGATGACTCTCACTGGGTTCTCCGAGCTGCGGAAGAAGACGCACGGCCAGAACATCATCGCAGTCATCGACCAGGTGGGGGCCGGGATGGGGGGCCGGAAGGGGGGGCGCCGGAAGGGGGGGACGGGGGGGCGCCGGAAGGGGGGGCCCGGGGGGGGGGTTGGCCGGAAGGGGGGGCCCGGGGGGGGGGGTGGCCGGAAGGGGGGGCCCGGGGGGGGGTGGCCGGAAGGGGGGGGCCCGGGGGGGGTGGCCGGAAGGGGGTGGCCGGAAGGGGGGTGGCCGGAAGGGGTGGCCGGAAGGGGGGGGCCGGAAGGGGGGGCCGGAAGGGGGGGGCCGGGGTGTGTGTAGCCCGGAGCGTATAGCGATGGTGTTGGAGCGGGGGCATGGCGCCAGGTGGCGGCCGAGGAGACGGAGGGCAGAAAGTAGCTGGCGATTAGTTTTGGGACGCGGGGGGGGGAGGAGGGGTTTCCGCTCATGGAGGAGGAAGAGTGAGGAGAGCGCCTTGGAACCGGGATCCATGCTGCTGCTGCTCTCGCCCCCATGTTTTCTCGCCTGGACAACGGCGGCTGACGGCCTCTGCACGTATAACCGTCCACGTATCGGCTCACCATGTTGTCCCATCCATCCATTCATCCACCCACCCATAGAGCGCTCCCGCTCCTCCCCTCCCTCCCCCCCCCACACAGGCCAAGCTGCAGTACATGGAGGCCTTCACCGCAGGCCAGGAGGTGGCCAACATGTCGTTCGTGCTGCACGAAGACAAGCTGCACCGCAGTGGAGGAGGAGGAGCGGGCGGCGGGGGCGGCGGGGAAGGTGTGTGTGAGGAGGGGGTTGCGGGTGCGGGATCCGGAAGTTGTCAGAAAGTTGTCGTGTTCCATGTTTTTGAGGCTCTGGTTCGGCCTGGAGCTGCTGGCAGAGTGTACCGGGATATTCATGATGGGCCTCAGCTGCTGATCGTGGAAGTACGGTGTCTTGTCTGCAGCCAGTGTTCTTCTCCTGCCATACGTTGCCATGAAACCCACGTCCCTCACGTGCCCCCCCCCCCCCGCCCACACACACCGACCTGCCCATTTCCCTCGCATGTGTGTACGACCCAACGTGTACGATGTACGACCCAATCAGGCGACGGCAGCCTCACCCCGGGGGGAGTTGGCGCGGCAGCCAAACGGTTCCGAGAGGGGCCGGCAGCAGCAGCGGCGGCGGCAGGAGGCGGCGTGGCTGCGGCCATGCGGCTGGGGGGCCGGGTGGATGAGGAGCTGGGCGGGGTGGTGCCGGCGGTGCAGCCGGCCAGGGCGCGACCCGGAGTGGGCGGCGGGGGCGCGGGCGACAGCGCAGGTGCGGGCAGGGGCGGCGGGGGCGGTGAGGCGGCGGAGGGGCAGTGAGGCGGCGGAGGGGCGGCATAAAGACCGGTTACACGAACTAGGTCTAGTAGCTGGCGCATTGCCTTCGAACACATGGTTGTGGGCGCATGATGGAGCAGTTGCATGCGGGGGAGGGGGAGGGGTGTGCGGCACCCTTCCGGATGAGGATGCGGTGGGGATGGGGATGCTGGGGAGGGGAGCGGCGCACCCCAAATGTACGAATATGCGATGTCGTATGAGCGGGGGATACGTGCAAAGTGGGGGTTGGGTGGACACCGCTGAGGGAGCTGCGTGGCCTGGTGGAGGCGGCTGGGTAGAGATGGCTGGGTGGAGGTTGTTGCAGTTTGGAACGGCGCCTCAGCGCTCCTGCCCGGTGAGAGAAGTTCCTTCATGCCCCACTCGCTGCGCCCTCCTCCACCCCCCCGCCCCCTCTCGCAGGCGGGTTCAAGCGACAGAACACGGGCGCCGCCACCCCGCCCCCCACATTCGAGGGCTTCCGGTGCGGCGTGCCCCCTGCCTCGCAGCAGCAGCAGCCTTCGGGGCCACCGCCGTACGCTTCGCATCAGCAGCAGCACGTGGGTGGCGGAGGCGCTCCCCCCCGCGGTGGTGACCAGCAGCCGCCCTGGCTGCCCCCGCATGTCCCCGCGCCGCAACAACAACAGCAGCAGCAGCAGTGGCAACAGCCGTACGGCCAGGGGCCGCAGCCGCCGCCAACAACTGTACCGCCGGGGCAGCAACAACTTTACCAACAACAACACCAACATCATCAACATCAGCAGCAGCAGCAGCCACCTGGCTGGACCGGTGGCAACGGAGGGGCTGGTGGTGCGCCACCTCATGCCGCCCAGCGCCCGCCGCTGCCGCCACATCACCAACACCAGCCACACCAGCCCCACCAGCCCCACCAGCAGCAGACTCATACCCAGCAGCAGACTTATCCCCAGCAGCAGGTACGGTGTGTTGGGACTGCTGTTTTGGGGCACAGCTTCCTCCGAGGCCTGGGTCCCTCCTAGGATCCTGGCGTTACCCCCCTCGCATCACATCGGATTCGCGGATTCTCTCAAACCCCCTCGCATCACAAACTGTGGCAGCGACTGGGCTACAGCGGCAGGTGACTGGGCTGCCATCGTGCCTGGTGAGACGGCAATACATGGAGCCCCGGCACCCCCCGAGGGCCTTATGCCTGTTGGCATGTCGCGCCCTGAGTCAGGGCCCCTGACGGACCTAACCCGGCCGGCCTTGATTGTCCCCTCCCTCCCATGCGGGACATGCAGGGCGGCTGGGCGCCTCCCGAACAGCCCCCCTCCTCCTGGCCAGGACAGGGCCCGCAAGCTGGTTTCGGAGCCGCAGCAGCGCCAGCAGCAGCAGGAGGAGGAGGCGCCAGCGGCTACGTGCCGCCGACAGGCGGCGGCGGCGCAGCCGCCGGGACTGGCTGGCGTGGAGGCGGAGGTGGAGGGGGAGCTGGCGGGGGTTGGTTGGGCGGGGCTGCTGGGGTGGCGGTTGGAGGAGCGGGGTGGGCGGGTGGGGCCGGTCCGCAAGGGACTGGGGCGGCGGGCTGGGGCGGCGGGAGCCAGCATGGGGGGGCGGAGCCGGCGGGGGCCACGCAGGGCGCTGGCGGCAGGGTGGCGGGCAGCCGCCTGTCGCTGTCCAAGCGCAGTCTGACGGGTGGGGCTGAGGGAGGGGGGACCCAGCTGCCGGCTGCTGCTGTCGGGGCCGGAGGCTCGGGGGCCCAGGGAGGGGACTTTGTGAGCTTCAGACGGTGAGCCGGCGAGGGGGACATCCAGTAGTAGGGCTGGCACTAGCGAGCGTTATGATGTTGTGTTTTTTGTGTCCAGGTTATGATGTATGTTTTGGTTCCAGGTCATGTTGTGTGTTTCGCGTCCAGCAGGTTATGATGATGTGTGTTTCGTGTCCAGGTTATGCTCGCAGGCTCGATCGCTCAATGCGTGATACGGTAGCCCAGCATATACATATGTATACATGTTGGGTTGGGTTGGGTCGTCAAACTAAGAAGAATATCTGTGGGGGGCGAGCAGTCGGTCAGAAACCGTGTTGCGCCAAGGATGATGCAACGCAATGCCGGGTAACACAACCGCGCGGCGTGTACGATAACGCAACCGACAACAGACCCCTACTACACATGTTAACGGGTCGGTTAACGGAAAACGACGTGCAAGTCTCGGCTAGCCTAGGTGACGGCGGCGCACCGCACATGACACAGGGTTGAGTAAGTATCTGAAAGAGTTTGCGCCAAGGCGGTCGTTATTAGAAAGAGGAAACGATCGGTGTCACACGCTGTGCACGGACCTTCGCGGACGGTGTCCAGCAGTGCAAGTTGTTACCAACTGCGCAAAAAACCCATACTTGATCAGCAGGGAATATGCTGAAAACGCAATCTACAGCACTTGCTATGCTCTAAACCTTCTGAGCTCACTAATTCCCGCTCACTCAACGCTTAGATCTGCCGCGTCCGTGTACCATGGGCCAGAATATCCAAGCTCCCATCGAAATATGTTTCGAAGACACGAGGCGAATAATATATTTGAAGCCGGTTCATATGCCGGCGGATTCGACGCTGTAGCACCGTTGGAGGAAGTGCGTTTCAAAATCATGCTGTACTTCGTCATTCGTACAACGTAATCGCTATCCCTTACAACTTCCGCCTTTGATTATGGAATAGTTGTATGCGTGTCTTTGTGTGTATATCGCCATTGTGTTCAGTACTGAAGATCTCATCGCATATGCAAGCTTAATCTCGATACATCTTTCGTGTGAACAGGTCGTCCGAAGAGAGAAATCAACTCACATCGTGGGGTCTTAGACTGTTGTGGCAGTTTGGCAATTCCCGAAAAATACACTATGGCTGTTTTAGCTCAAGGGTTGCAAGGCTCGGTACCGGTACATCATGGGCAACATATGTCTCTGTATGCGGTCCAGCGCTGTCCTATGGCTCTACAAGTGCTGTACCGGCCGCGGTCCACAGTAGCCTTCGGCCGGGCACAATCGCGACGGATGCTGTCGACGCCGATTCAGGCAGCGCCGACCGGATTCGTGGTCAATGTGAAGCCATCCTTCGATAGCGCTGTGGGGCAACCGGACGGCCAAGTTCAGTCGGTGGTTGAGGCGCCGGTCGCACCGCCGCTGCAAGTCGCGGAGCCGCCGACCGAAGCAGTAAACAGTGTCGAGTACTCAGCCCAATCGCCAGTGGTAGCGGAAGCGCCAGACCGTGATTTAGTCGCCCAGGCGGAGCGTAAGAAGCTGTGGTCCGCGGCCATCAAGCTACCGATGTACTCCGTCGGCATCATCCCCGTGCTGGTGCGTCCTGAACATGATGTACCGCGTGGCCTCTTGCCTTCGTTTAGACTATGCCACAGCGGCTGCATTGCTCTGATGAGCCCTTTGCGCGCAGCGTTCAATACCGGCCTTGTGCCCATCTCTGGCACCGGCATGCGTCACGCAACCCACAGCCTCGGTCCAAACGCCTGATGCGCCTCTGCCCACGCAGGTGGCTGCGGCAAACGTCTTCCTGGCGCACGGCGTACTTCCATGGGACCGGATGGCAGGGTTCGCTGCGGCGGCTTTCCTCGTCATCGCCTGGCTTAACCTCAGGTAGGCCTGGGCATGACGATTTTGAGGCAGCGGTGGCAGTTCGGAATGGGAGGCGCTTGGCGACTCTGCTGGTTGGCCGCTCGACTCATGACCCTCCAAAATGAGATAAACCTCCGGATCACTCACTCGCTCTATAGCGTAGGAGCGGCACCTCGTCCTGTTGGTGATGGTCTTCCATGCCGACTGCACCGCCACCTCAGCCCGTACGCTGCCTGCCGATCAGTGACCGCCGCAAACCCCTGCCCTGCACCCCTCCCCTCCCCTCCCCCCCAGCAACGACGCCTTCGACGCGCAAACGGGCGTGGACACCACCAAGCCCGAGTCCGTCGTCAACCTCCTTGGTGGCGGCCCCTCCCGCCGTGCCGGTGTGCTGGTGCTGGCCAAGGCGCTGCTGCTCGCCGGCGTGGCGCTGCTCGCGCAGCTGATCACCTCAGCGCCGGGCAACGACCTCCGACCCGCGGGTCTGCTTGCCTTCTCCATCGCCTGTGGCTACGTGTACCAGGGCCCGCCCTTCCGCATGTCGTACAAGGGGCTGGGTGAGCCGCTCTGCTTCTTCGCCTTTGGCCCCTCGGCCACCACGGCGTTCTACCTGGCCATGCAACCCGACGGCGCCGCAGCGGCGCTGGGGGCGACGGCCGGTGTAGCCGCCTCCACAGCCGCGTCGGCGGCGGCGACAGCGATCACGAACGCAGCCACAGCGGTGGCGGCAGCGGCAACAGCCGCCGTCAGCGCCGCCTCTGTCGCCGCGGCGGCGGCATCCGCCTCCGCCAGCGCACCCACCGTGGTGACGGCGGTAGCGGCCGCCGCCGCCAGCTCCGCCGACGCCGCCGTCGCTGCAGCCGCCGCCCTGGCGGCGGGTGTGCCGCTGGCCGTGTGGTCGTGCTCGCTGCTGGTGGGCCTTACGACGACCGTCATCCTGTTCTGTAGCCACTTCCACCAGATCGCCGGCGACACCGCCGCCGGCAAGAGGTCTCCGCTGGTGCGGTTGGGCACGGAGCGCGCCCGGGGGGTGCTGCGGGCCGCCGCCGTTGGGACGCAAGGAGCAGCGCTGCTGGCGGCGGCGGCCGGCGCGCTGCCTTGGGCGGCCGCAGCCGCCGTATCGCTCGCGGCCCCGGCGGCGCGCGAGATGGTGGCGTTCGCGGACAACAACCACACGGTGCCAGCGCGCGTGGCACCCCTGAAGCGCTTTGCAGTCAAGTGGCACATCGTTTTGGGGATATGTCTGTGCCTTGGGCTGGCGGGCGCGCGGGTGGTGCTTGCCGGCGTGTGAACGTGGGCCCGGGGGGGGTTGGAGTGGGAAGGTGCAGGGCAGGGGTGTGAGGGGCCCCGAGGGTTGGTTGTTGTACGGCAGGTGAAGGCTGGCGGTGTGGTGCGCCAGGCAGCAGCCTTGAACGGAGGGCTATTGGTCGGGTCGGGTCGTGTCCCGCAGTCCAGCAGGTAATGGAGGGGAGAGACGCAGGGCCCACCATAGCCCTGTCAGCGTGCGCCATGATGAGGTTCTAGAAGCTCACGGAAACGTGCGCCAGCACTTGGGCTGCGTGGCAGCTGGTGTGGGTACTTCTAGTTGGAGTGAGTAGGAGTTGTGTAGGATTTTGAGTAGGATTTGAAAGGAACATCTGGCGCCGAGCAATGACGTGTGATGTTGGAAGCCGGCGCCCGCACTGATGTTTATAGGGTCAGACCGTGACGGAGAAATGGTTTCAGCTGTAGGAAGATGCGGGTGTAGGAGCTCCCCAGTGGATCAGAGGGGATGGGATGCGAAACGTGAGCGGCAGGTGTTACAGGACCGGTGCATGACGTGTTTCGGCACGGCTGCCTTTTTCCCTTTTTGGAGAGATCATGCACGGCAGCGTCGTGCTGCAGGCGACGAGCATCCATTCCACCTCTTTGTACCCAACCGAACTGTAGTGTTGGGTGGATTCCTTGTTCATACGTGTGTTGCATATATATTACCCTGTTTGGCAGTCCATGGTGCAGCAAACCTTACCTGCATGATCTGCGCACGCTCGGTCAGGAAGGGCCACCCAGGCGGTCCTAAAAGGGTCGTAGCATGGCTTTGTGGTACTGCTTTGTGGCGATGCGGTAATGTCCACCCTATGCCTGCGCCCATGTAAAACAAAAAGAGATGGAACAGGAGGTGCCAAGCTTGGACTTGCATGTGCCAGGCATGCTGGATGGGCCGGGGCGGGTCGTTTTGAGTTGTTTAGGTGCTTGAGGAATCATGGTTCGTTAGTCGGTTGATGGACCGGCCCCTGCCCCACCCTGTTCAGTACTCGGTCCCAGTGCGGTCTCACCACCTGGCATCATCCTGGCTCGCGCGGCCTCTGGCACATCTACGCGGGACCGACATTTTCGATGATGTCCGTTGGTCCCCGGCAACAAAGTTTCATGTTCCACGGCTCATGTCCATAACCAATTTGAATGGCCCCTAGACGACAGGGTGAGCGCTCCGCCTGGGGTGTGTGCCTGATAGCCTGAACCAGAGCAGAGAGCTGGGCCACTCTGGCTGTACGGCGGTGTAACCACCCACTTTCAGCGTGCTTTGCTCGTTCGGGCAGACATTTGATGTATGTTAACATGCCTGTGCTGACGAGAATTTAAGAGACGCCTGTTTACACGGTCAACTTCGATGACATTCCAGTTTCGGTGACCTGTAAGCCGACCTAAGGTCAAACTTTCTTCATGAATACCTTACCTTTCGTTAGCTGAGGGCGCATTACCTCCCGGTATAATACCAATAAGCCCTTGGCACACCTGGCCGGTGCATGATGAGCTGCTTATTTGTCGCCGCGGCTTATGCACGGAATGTCAACCCTCCCGATAACGGAATAAGCTGCTGGGCTGCTGCCTGAGGGCCCAGGACTCTCCTGTGCAATGCCAATAAGCCCTTGGTACACCTGGCCGGTTCGCAGTGTGCTGCTTAGTTGTCGTCAGGGTCGCATGCGCGAAATCCAAACTCTCCCGAGCTGCTGGGTAGGGGCTGGAAGAGGGGAAGTGCTCGTGTGTTGCCGTACGTGACCCTAGGCTTCCACCGCCGCGCCCAAGTAGTACCTAGTAAGACTTTTCAGAGCTGGTATGGAGCGGGGGATGGTCTGGCTTTAACCAGGAGAGCAATCCCGCTTTCGGTGGTCCAGGCGCTCCCTTGCTGCTGGAGGAGGGCAACGGGGAAGATTTTGGGGCTTGCCTGCATGAGGGCTGTTAGCTAGAGGGAGGTAGAGATACAACGGGAGCAGTGCTCGCGTGTAACGGACTTGGCGTGTAGCAGTGTAGGAGACACTGGGTGCTTCAGTGTAGCGGTGTCGCAGTGCACCAGTTTCTTCTGTGTTATCTTCTTTGACTATTACTAGCATGCGCATAGCGTTTACACCATTGAGGAACGCCTAAGTGTCGTTCGAGGAAACTACTTGGATATATGCCTGTCGCGTCGAGGCACTTCTCCCGGGCTCTTCCTATCGGCCTGCGCGCCTCGATTGCCCATCGGCAAACGGCGCCGCTCGCGGCTGTCTGCGCGCCCTCAGTTGACCTCACGTACACTACTTACATCCTCTAGGCAACCCAATGTAAAAGAAAGAGGTAAAAATGGCGTGTTGCTCGCTGTGCGCGAGCGGCATGTTACCAAGTCGGTCAACTTGCAGGACGACGAACTGCGCGCATAAGCCTACAGCCTAACGGCCATGTGGCCCACCTCAGATAAGCGAGATAAGCTGTTTTGCGGTGCTGTGCGTCTGAGTAAGGCTTGCCGTGCAAAATCTACGCTCCAGGGGGACACCCCGCCTGGAATGCCAGTCCACCGGCGCGCTTGCGTCTCCATTTGCACTTCGAACGGATCGACCGAGGTGATGCACCAGCTCTTTACGTACACGTTTATGCATATTATTCCAGAGCTTCGCCCGAGCACTGTTACCAAGGTGACTTGCTACCCACTGCGTTGACATTTCGACTCGCGTCCCAAGCGGATTGCCAGCAGATACGCCAACTGAGCGCATACAAATAACTTTAAAGAGAGGTACACGAGGGTACGTTTTGTGGGGGGTCCCGGGCCAGGGGTGATTGGGGTCCCTCCCACAACAATAGCACGGAATAAGCTGCTGCGCTGCCGTCTGAGGGCCCATTACCTCCCGGTATAATACCAATAAGCCCTTAGCACACCTGGCCGGTTCATGACGCGCTGTTAGTTGTCGCCGCGGCTTATGCACGGAATGTCAACCCTCCCGATAACGGAATAAGCTGCTGGGCTGCTGCCTGAGGGCCCAGGAATCTCCTGTGCAATGCCAATAAGCATTTGGGTGGGTTTCTCCCGTCGGTTCCAGGCATGTCATAATCGGGTATGGATCTGCTGCCGCTTTTTACTTATGCCTGCACAGGCGGAGTGTCCGGTGTGCATCCTCGGGCAGTCCCCCCGCCTGGACCACACCCGAGCCATCATGGGATACACCAAGCAGTGGTGTGCGGGCCATGGCAAGGTCATCGGATCGAAAGTGTTTCACACGATCTACCACACCACCGAGCAGGCACCGGCGCCAGAGCATACACCTTCGTCAACCAATTTCATTCATATCAATAAGAAGCTGCGTTTCTTTTCTCCGGGGCTGTTTCCAGACTGGAAGCTATGCAAGGCTGGCCGGAGGACGACTCACAACATCTGCCACGCTTGCGCCAAGCTGGTAGAGGGCAAGGACATGGCTCTGCTGGGCTTAGTGGCAACCCAGCCTGTCGTCGCGGCACCTGCTGCTGGGCCAGCGACCAGCAGCGTGACCGGCACGACGACTGGTCCTGCTGTCGCCGCGGTGCCTGCGGCTCCCAGGGTTCGGCGCGCACATGCGCCGCTGGCCCTCAACAGGGGAGCGGTTCCAAGCATGGCGCCTGCTGTCCCTGGTGCAACTCTTACACCCTGGCATGTCCCGCTGGAGATCCTGGATGTGGCAGCGCAGCTCCTGGCGCTCGGCAACCCCAAAGCAGCTCCTGGACGTCGCAGACATGGTGGACGCCGCGGGCGTGTCGCTAAGGTTTAGGGAAGTGGGTGATGCAGGAGGCCGTTAGAGGTAGGTTTAGGGAAGTGGGTGATGCAGGAGGCCGTTAGAGGTAGGTTTAGGGAAGTGGGTGATGCAGGAGGCCGATAGAGGTAGGTTTAGGGAAGTGGGTGATGCAGGAGGCCGATAGAGGTAGCTTTAGTTCTGTACATATTTTAGGTGCTTTTTAAGATTCACGCAGGGTCGCAGGTAGCCCCGAACGGAGGGGTACAACCCGGTCATATGCGTCAAGAGGCATGGTCACGGGGATGCTGAAACCAACGCATTTGGGATTCGGGGATGCAGGTATGGATTGGTTTGGATGTGGATGTGGACTGGTGGGGATGCGGATGTGGACTGGTGCGCCTGACAGGGGACGCGCAGGCTGGTTAACTGCCTGAAGGTCCTGAGCAGCAGCCTGACGTGTTTTGCAGGTGTTTTCGATCAACTCCCGTCACAGCGGAGTCCTGTGTAAGCCTCCAGATTACATTCGTATGGGGGAGGTTACATGATGTTCGTATGGGAGAGGTTAGGGCCGGGCGGCGGGGACATCGACCCCGCAGCCCGAATGCCGGGTCGAGCCTCGCGGCGCTCCTCCTCAGCAACACCGGTCGGTTTTCTCTGCTTTCCTTGTCTTTTTCAGTGTCAGGCGATGCGCCCGATGGCTCTACCTTTTAAGGTCTGGAGCCCACTGTAACGATTACAACAACCGGACACAGAAACGGGCCAAAAGGGCACAGGCCGCGAAAAGACCCACAAAGTAATCCGGCAAGGTTTCGAAAAATACATCAATGTAGCCCAGTGCAGCCGCCTTATCACTCAGGACCGCGGCGACGGGCCGGGCTGGCCCGATGTTGGTCTGCATGTGCCCAGCCGATGAGCCCCGCGCCACGCCAGACACCGCAGCCCGGTCGTACGTATGCCGTATGATATGTTAAGTAGTCCCGCCCGGGCGCCGCTGCCGGAGACGCGTCCAGGCGCGGGCGGTGCCTCAGCACGCGGTGCCAGAGCGCCATTCTGGCCGACCTAACTTATTGCTCATTACTGCCGTATCGCGTTACAGCAGGAGAAGGGGTCGAATGGCCAGCACTCAGATCCCAGCCACCCGGTGTAGAGGCCAGCACTCAGATCCCAGCCACCCCTTCGGAGACACACAATCCAGAAAATAACAGGAAGACGCACGCCCCTGACACCCACCCATATTGAGATTGCACTAGTGGCCGACAGTGATGACAGTCACCACATTGCACCCCGCGCCTGAACACACGGCAAACACGCCCTGCGAGGCGACAAGAAACGAACGCCCCGAAAGGCGACGAAACCACCCAAACCCAACGGGACCCCGCACGGCGCCGGGGGCGCCCCGTATTGAGACCGGAGCGGCGCCCCCGACGTCGAGTGCAGCAGATCCGAGCACACGGCTGCTACCCAGGGGAGGAGGGTGGGAAGGTTAGAGGCCGCCGTCCCGGCAGAGGGACACGGCTCTTTGGTACTATCAGCACAACGGCGGATACTGAGAACAGGCAGGCGCGCAACCTAAGCAGCAGCCAGCCACCAGTCGCCGTACCAGTCGTCGTACCCGAACCATGCGCTGGACACCTGCACGCCACGGCAGTCTATTCGCAATAAACAGCCTTATCTCATTCATACTTCACTCGATAAGCCATGTCTTTTTGTACACACAGATTCAGGCCTCCTGTCCATAACAACTTTGATATATACTATAATTGTTTATAACAATTCCAGGCTGCACTCCATGTTATAAAAGTGAGCAAGAAAGAGGTATTCCAGCGGGCGTAAATTTTCCGAGCTCGGTTGATGCAAATTACGATTCCAAAACTTTAAATCTTTAAACGTCGATATCGACAGCAGTGGAGGCTTACTGTATTCCAGCGGAAAAGTTGTAAGGAGCAGGAAGTCCTTAATAGTAGCCGATAAGTAAAATGCAGTGCGCGTGTAGGGTCTACCAGGTCGAGGTCTGCGCCATAAGCGCCATAAAGATGTCAAGCAGTGGCTTTGACACACCCTTGAAATGTTCCGTAGTAAGGATGAAATCAATGGACATGTTCAACCAAGTTAATGCACGATGCTCTTGAGGAAAGCAAAGGCAAACTTCAAACTTGGGCTCACATGGTGGCGGGTTCCCGTTCCCAACCAGCCTATGATTTGCGCATGAAGGCGTCTTGGCATATCTAGCATATTAGCCCAATTCTCAGCTGAAAATGGAGGGGTTCCATAAGTTAATACAGCGCACGCTAGTCATCCTCATGTGCAAGTAGTGGACTGGTCCGTGCACAATAGATCACATCAGCCGATGATAGGTTACAGTGTACGCAAACAGTAGGATGCATGATTATTTCGACTCGCCGCCGTGACTTCCATAGGCTGATAGCAAACTAGCATTAGATAGCGCTGTCGTACTCACGGTCTTCTGACACGGCAGACGGCACCACACGCAACTAGGCAAACGAAACACTAACACCAGATGGCTTTCCTTCAAACTCGACAAGAGCCTGCGTTCGTTCCTTCATCGCTTGTCGCACGGTCTGCAGACCCGGTCTTCGCATTGCAAGCTCCCAGGCCCGACGCACGCGACGACGAACAGCAATATCTAGCAATGCACGTATTGAAATGTACAATAGCTGTCGAAATGCCTACTGGAATAGTCACAAGGCCCATGCCGGGAGGCAGTCGCAGCAAGGCTCTTCAACAGACCCTTATGTCAAATGGGGCAGGCGACCTACTGTCACTTACGGGAGCTGATGCACATTGTGGATTGAACCTCGACCTTTGCCCTGTGCTGGAGCTTTTTGGACCCCCAGAACGTGGCAGCGAGCCGGTGGCATCCAGCTACCCCTTAGATGGCTTACGAGGCCCGGCCTGGGACCCATACAGCGCTTCCCTATTCATCATGTACGGCAACGGGATCCTTCGCATAGATAGCAATAATTGCGTGGAGCCAGTGGCAGGACAATTGCAAGACACCGGCGACATGGACGGCAACGCCGTTGTCGCGCGCTTTCATTACCCCAATTTGCTCGTCTCGGACGGTGCAGGGACGCTTTACGTTTCAGACCTGAAGCGCATCCGTGCGGTGCGACTTCCGGCGGCATGGCGAGCAGACGCAGACCCGGCCGTGCTCCCACCGCCACCAGCAGAGCCCCCGACATCATCGGCGGTCGTGCTAAGACTGGGTCCCGCCAGTCCCGCCACTGATGCCATGACGACACGCGCGGACACCCTGGTCAGGACCCTCCCGTTCGAGGCGAACTGCGACATCTGCGGCCTCGCCCTCTCTCCCAGCACCTGCACCTCCAGCACCGGCGATGGCGGTTGCGGCGACGGCCTGATCTACGCCACCGCTACAGCCGTGTATCGCCTACCCCTGGATCCTGACATGGAAGATCCGGCTACTGCCGCCACGCCTCAACTCCTCGCCGGGAAGGAAGGCGAGCGGGGCCTGGCGGACAGCCCCGGACCGGACTCCCGCTTCCGAGACATCACCGGCTTGGTCGTGGACGCCGACGGCTGCATCTTCCTCACCGACTACTGCCTCGGGACGGACACCAGCGCCGTGCGGAGAGTGGCGCCGGACGGCGGCGTGACCACCGTCTCCTCGGGGCTGAAGAACAGGTTGATACGACCCGCCATCCTGCCCAACGGCTACCTGGCGCTGTGCGACCACTGGTCCGACACCCTGCAGCTTCTGGACCTCGGACTCAAGCCCGCTGCCGGGGCTTGCGCCTCCATCCCCTCCAGCCCGCCCTGTCGCACCCTGGCGGTCGACCTGGGCGCGCTGCTGGACCGCCAGCCCGACAGCACCACCGACCTCACCGTGACTGTCGGCAGCCGCAGCTTCGCCGTACACCGCGGCATCCTCACCGCCCGCTGCGACTACTTCCGGCGCCGCCTGGCGGGCGACTTTGCGGAGGGCGGCGACAGCACCCCACAGCAGCAGCTGAGCCTGCCGGACACGGAGCCGGACGCCTTCGAGCTGCTGCTCCGCTTCATCTACACCGGCGCCGTCAGCATCCCGGCCGCGCTCACGCCGGCGGTGGCGGAGCTGGCGGACCGGCTGCTGCTGCCGGAGCTGTGCCGCGACGCGCAGTCGCAGCTGCTGGCGGAAATGCGGCCGGAGGCGGTGGTGGGGGCCATCCTGTGGGCGGAGGCCCGCGGCCCGGTGTTCGCGCAGCTGCTGTCCGATCTCAAGGGCTGGTACCTGGACCACCACGAGGCGGTGGTGGAGCGGGCGCCGGGCAGCGTGAAGCGGCTCATGGAGGAGCGGTCCGACCTGGTCATGGAGCTGCACTTCACGTACAAGCGCCCGCGGGGGAAGTGAGTCGGAATCGGAGACGGAGTCGGAGACGAGCCCCAGGAAGGGAATTCGAGGAAGACCCGCGGATGCGAGAGAAAACCGTTTAGAAAAGGAAGGGAGGGAGGCGTGCATGGCGGGAGAAAGACTGCGTTGCAGCGGCCGGGCAGTTGGCGTTGAAGCAAGGCTGGAGTAGAAGCACGGGAGTGGAGGCCCGGTAGGTGTGCGAGACCAGCAGCACGTCCCGACGCGTTCGTCCTGCTGAGCTGGGCTGAGCTGCTGGGAGGTCTGCCAGCGCTCTCAGCTGGGAGTCTGGAGGGTAGGCCCCGGTGTGAGGGTGAGAACCACATTAGGTAGCTTGATGTACAGTTACATTCATCGTTAGATGCAGTCCGCAGTTGCAAGGTTGCTGTCGAAAGGCGGTAGCTCACCTAGGGGCTTTCCGTTTATTACTGTAGTTCTGCGAACGAGCGGTAGTCTGCGTCCAAGCAGACACACTGCTTTGCATAGGCTGGTATGCAGTTACAGGTGCCTGCTGGCGAGCGTGTCGTGTCCGGGTTTTAGGGTTCATCGCCACCTCCTGGCCACCGTGTGACGCTAGGTAGCCGCACCCCCGTGAGATACGGTGTGTGTGACCGGTTGCGTGCGGAGGTGGGAGCTGGGTAGGCCGAAAACTGGGGCGGGTAGGCCAAATCCCGAAGGCTTTTTAGATGACGATGGCGGTGACTTGGGCTGCAGTGCGCCCGGAGTGGTACGGGTGGGGCGAGCGACTGCTGAGAGCGGCGGGGCTGTGGGGATCTGGCCAGGCTCTTGGTTGTAGCAGCATGCTAGTAAGTCTCCGGCCGGCAGCCGCGGCGCTCACCGACGTCGGTTGATGTCGGTGTTGGGAGAGAGAGAGAGAGCGTCCCCTGAAATACACCACCATGGTAGTTTGTACGCCAGTAACACCTGCCGCCGTGGGAGATCTGCAAAACATGTACGGCAAAAATGGGACCCCCCGCTTGCGAACCACTACATGCCGGCGCTGCGGCCGCGCTGGCATGAGGGGCAGGGGCCGGGCATGGGGGGCTAGGGGCGCTCCGCGTTCGGGTTTTGCCAATGCGGGTGCGAGTGGGCGGGCTCACGTGGTGCTCGGTATGTGTGATCACCATAAGCAAAGCACAGGGGGAGTGTTACCGCGACCTATGGCTGTGAAGCCCGGACGCAAATTGGATTGTCATGATGTGTACGTGTGGGTTGTGGTTCGTGCGCTGCTACCGCCGCCTGGGACCCCCGCTGCGGTTCGTGCGGCTGGGCAGCACAGCACAAGAGTAGGGTCGCCACGCCACGGGTCAATGTGCTCCGCCGGGGACCCCTTTTCTCTGACCCAACCGATTTTGCAGTTGCTGTCGGCAACAGTTCCCGCGATTTCTTGTCAGTTATCGCTGGTTGGACACAGAGGTTTCTGCCCTGGGTTGAGTGGGGTTGATATTCACGGCGCTGGCACGCAGACGTGTGGCCAACGCGGTACACGTGGATCCGTGTTGCGCTGTTGACGTGTGATACGACGTGATTTTTAAAGCAGTACGCCAAGGGAGATGAGACATGCCATAGCATCCAAAATTAACTCTCCGGCCGTGTGCCCTCTTGGCAAGGCTGCCGAGCCGTAATCCTGTGGTGGTGGTGGTGTGGAGAGGTGAGTCAATGTCACGTCATTGCCTACCTGTCAAGCCGATGTGGTGTTGGCTGTGTACGAAGATGTGCCGATCATTAGTCGCACAAGGTAGGGTTTCCGCAGTGGATGGTCTAATGCCCGTGGCCTGGGGGCATGGACAGGCACCCATGTAAAAGTCATTCCTCTAAGTCCGCGGCGTCTGGATGGTTTGGTTACCAGTATGTGTGGACCAGAGGCCGGGCGGGGATATATGACGTGTCGGGCGAAACGGCAGTTACCCTGGACGTGAACGGATCACGTCTGATACTGATAGTACCTCGCCAGAACAACGGCGGTTGAGGCAGGTGATAACTCACCCAAGCAGGGGCTCCAAGCAGGATGCATACCGGATAAGGGTCCAAATTGCACACAGGGACCATCCCACAGATGTGGCAGTCGCACCGGCACTAGACGGGCACCCGGCCTAAAGTTGAGAGACGAACTCGGACACCTCTCAACAGGGGCGTGTAAACGGCTAGCCCAACGTGGAAGAACCCACCTCACGGGTCAAGACCAATTGAAACAAGAACAGAGGGCCCACGGACTTCCGCACTCACAGGAGGTCAGCAGCAACAGACAGGAAGCAAGGCTAAAGACGAGAGGCGGAACCGCAAAAGGGGCCATTAGCGCCTCTCTTCTTTCTCTCTTTTTCTTTTCTCTCTCCTCCAACCTCCAAGAGAGAGAGAGACCGCGTTACAGTGGCCGCACGACAGGCGGCACCCGCCCTTATCCCGGCGGGAAAGCACTGCGGAAGAGACACGGAACCAAGGTCGGGTACGGGCAACAGCAGGCAAACAGCATCATGCTTACCTCCCCCCGGGAGGTGCTTACCTCCCCCCGGGAGGTATGAAGGTGACCAAAAAAGAGAGAGAGACCGCGTGCGAGACCAATGTGCGAGCAGCCCCTAGCCTTGCGACTTGCTAGTGTAGCTATGCCAATGGCAACTTGCCATGCCGCTGCGCAGCGCCTGCGCGCCGCCGCTATGCACCTGCGCGAAAAAGCGAGAGGTCGCCGGTTCGAAACCCGGCGGCCGCACTTTTTACATTTCGCGCGCAGATGCAAAAGACAGCGCGATAGCGATAGCCGATGCCTGATGGTGATAGCCGACGCCTGATACTGATAACCGACGCCTGATAGGTGACGCCCGATAGCACGATAGCCCCATAGCTGACACCTGCTGCCTGCCGCCTTGCAGCCCCCGCCAGCGGCCGCCCACTGTACCAATTGAAGCCATTCCTTTTGCAATGCGCCCTAAATGAATGGCCGCACAACCTATCAGCATCAGAGCGCCCACCAGGCGCGCGCCCACTTGACACACAGTGTGACCCACTGGCACATGCAGCACAGTGCCAGCACCCGCCCACTGAACTGATTGATGCCATTCCTTTTCCAATGCACCATAAATGAATAGCCACACAACCTATCAGCATCACAGCAGCCAACAGCCGCGCACCCAGCTGACGCATCAGCACATACCTCATAGGCCAAGAGCACACCCAGCACAGCATAGCCAAACACCCACCAGACGTGCGCCCAGCTGACACATAGCCACATAACCTATCAGCATCAGAGCGCCCACCAGGCACGCGCCCGCTTCACCCTGTGGATAGCATCAGTGCACAAGGCAAGTGGAACCTCGCGCACGCCATCAACCACACGCGCACACACCCATGAGCACCCGCATCACATAGGCAGGTAGGCGGCGCTGCATCACACCGCACCACACCGCATAGGCACATACCAGTAGGTGCACCCACCAACACCCACATAGCCGCATAAATAAGTGGCACCACATAGGTGCGTACGTGGCACCACACCGCATAGGTGCATAGGCGGCAGCGCACCACATAGGTGCCATCGCACCGCATAGGCGCATAGGCGGCACCGCACTGTACAGGCGACACCGCACCGCATAGGCACATAGGCGGCACCGCACCGCACAGGCGACATCGCAGCGCATAGGCGCATACGTGGCACCACACCGCATAGGTGACATCGCACCGCATACGCGCATAGGTGGCACCACACCGCATAGGCAACATCGCACCGCATAGGCGCATACGTGGCACCACACCGCATAGCTCACGTCGCACCGCACCGCATAGGTAGCATCGCACCGCATACGCGCATACGTGGCACCACACCTCCTAATACCTCCTAAACGTATGTGCGCAAGATGTATCAGCATCAGAGCACAAATTGGAATAGTGGGCACACTGCTGCGACCTTCCAAAACACGCCCTCAGTAGCCAGTAGCAGTAGGTAGCTAGCATCTAGCAGCACCCAGGTGACACTACGTAGGCACCCATGAGCACCCGCATCACATAGGCGGGTAGGCGGCGCCGCATCACACCGCACCACACCGCATAGGCGCATAGGCACCATCCACGAGCACCCACATACGCACATTAATAGGTGCCCCGCATAAGTGACATTGCACCACATAACCACATAAGCGGCACCACACCACATAGCCACATAGGCGGCAGCGCACCGCATAGGTGACATCGCACCGCATAGGCGCATAGCTAACGTCGCACCGCATAGGCGGCACCGCACCGCATAGGCGCATAGGCGGCACCGCACCGCATAGGTGACATCGCACCGCATAGGCGCATACACCGCATAGGCGCACCACACCGCATAGGCGCATACACCGCATAGGCGCATACACCGCATAGCTGACATCGCACCGCATAGGCGCATAGGCGGCAGCGCACCGCATAGCAAACGTCGCACCGCATAGGCGGCACCGCACCGCATAGGCGCATGGGCGGCAGTGCACCACATAGGCGCCATCGCACCGCATAGGCGCATAGGCGGCACCACACCGCATAGCTGACGTCGCACCGCATACGCGCATAGGTGGCACCGCACCACCGTATACGTGGCACCACACCGCATAAGCACATAGGCGGCACCGCACCGCATAGCTGACGTCGCACCGCATAGGCGCGTACGTGGTACTACACGAGCACGTACCTACCACTGCACCTCATAAGCACGTAGATGGCCCCGCATAAGTGACATTGCACCACATACGCACATAAGCGGCACCACACCACATAGCCACATAGGCGGCAGCGCACCGCATAGGTGACATCGCACCGCATAGGCGCATAGGCGGCACCGCACCGCATAGGCAACATCGCACCGCATAGGCGGATACGCGGCACCGCACCGCATAGGCATATACGTGGCACCACACCGCATAAGCACATAGGCGGCACCGCACCGCATAGCTGACGTCGCACCGCATAGGCGCATAAGCGGCACCGCACTGCATAGGCGCATAGGCAACATCGCACCGCATACGCGCCACCCATCGCACTTCAGCGCCACGTGCCTCCACATAGGTGCATATGTGGTACTACATAAGCACGTAGCTAGCACTGCACCTGATAAGCACGTACATGGCACTGCACCACATAGGTGACATCGCACCACATAGGCACCGCACCGCATACGCACATAGGCGGCAGCGCACCGCATAGCTGACATCGCACCGCATAGGCACATAGGCAGCACCGCACCGCATAGGTGCCATCGCACCGCATAGGCGATATTTCATCACACAATCCCTCACCATTCTCATAACCCAGCAAGCACACCCCCGCAAGCATAAAAGTGGCACCACACCGCATCGGCACATAGGCAGCAGCGCACGGCATAGCTGACGTCGCACCGCATAGCCGCATAGGCAGCACCGCACCGCATAGGTGACATCGCACCGCATAGGCACATAGGCGGCAGCGCACCACATACGTGACATCGCACCGCATAGGTGACATCGCACCACATAGGCGCATAGGCGACACCGCACCGCATAGGTGACATCGCACCACATAGGAGCAGAAACGGCACCGCACCGCATACGCGCATAGGCAGCACCGCACCGCATAGGTCACATCGCACCACATAGGCTCATAGGCGGCAGCGCACCACATAGGTGACATCGCACCGCATAACCACATAGGCGACACTGCACCACATAGGTGACATCGCACCGCATAGCCGCTTAGGCGGCACCGCACCGCATAACTGACATCGCACCGCATAGGCCTCCGACCCGTGGGCCTCCGACCCATGGGCCTCCGACCCGTGCGACACCTCCGACCCGTCGGCCTCCGACCCGTGGGCCTCCGACCCGTGGGCCACTGACCCGTGCGCCTCCGACCCCTGGGCCACTGACCCGTGGGCCTCCGACCCATGGGCCCGCAACCATAAAAGTGTGTACCCGCATGACGGCCGCCCATACCCCTGCAAGCATACTCCTGCAAGCATAGCCCTGCAAGCATAGTCTTGCAAGCACAGCCTTGCAAGCATAGCCCTGCAAGCATAGCCCTGCAAGCATAGCCCTGCAAGCATAGCCCTGCAAGCATAAGCCTGCAAGCGTATACGCCCATTGCAGCCCGCCCGCATGTGACGGCTGCCCCCGGCCCCGGCGGGGGAGGTAAGCCCACTCGCGCAGCCCCTGCGCAGCTTGTATGAAGGTGACCAATGTCCCCGCCTTGCGCTCTGCATGAGTAGCGATGCCAATGCCAGGTTGCCATGCAGCTGCGCAGCGCCTGCGCAGCGCCGCTATGCACCTGCGCGAAAAAGCGAAAGGTCGCCGGTTCGAAACCCGGCGGCCGCACTTTTTGCATTTCGCGCGCAGATGCAAAAGATAGCGCGATAGCGATAGCCAATGCCTGATAGCGATAGCCGACGCCTGATACTGATAGCCGACGCCTGATAGCTGACGCCCGATAGCACGATAGCCCCATACCTGACACCTGCTGCCTGCCGCCTTGCAGCCCCCGCCAGCGGCCGCCCACTGTGCCAATTGAAGCCATTCCTTTTGCAATGCGCCCTAAATGAATGGCCGCACAACCTATCAGCATCAGAGCGCCCACCAGGCGCGCGCCCACTTGACACACAGTGTGACCCACTGGCACATGCAGCACAGTGCCAGCACCCACCCACTGAGCTGATTGATGCCATTCCTTTTCCAATGCACCATAAACGAATAGCCACACAACCTATCAGCATCACAGCAGCCACCCAGCTGACACCCAGTGCAGGAAGACACACAGTGTCACCCACCCAGCACACGCCCAAAGCCCATCAGCACATAGCTCATAGGCCAAGAGCAGCCGCCCAACACCCAGCACAGCATAGCCAAACACCCACCAGACGTGCGCCCAGCTGACACATAGCCATATAGCCACTAGCCAGCACCAAGATGCTTACCTCCCCCCGAATGTATCAGCATCAGAGTGGAAATCAGAATAGTGGGCGGAGCAGTAGGTGGATGCAACTTGGTGCGAGCACACCGCATAGGCACATAGGCGGCAGCACACCGCATAGCTAACGTCGCACCACATAAGCGGCACCGCACCGCATAGGCGCATAGGCGGCACCACACCACATAGGCGCCATCGCACCGCATGGGCGCATAGGCGGCACCGCACCGTACACGCGACATCGCATCGCATAGGCACATAGGCGGCACCGCACCGCATACGTGACATCGCACCGCATAGGCGCATACGTGGCAACACACCGCATAGCTCACGTCGCACCGCACACGCGCATAGGTGGCAACACACCGCATAGGCAACATCGCACCGCATAGGCGCGTAGGCGGCACCGCACCGCATAGGTGACATCGCACCGCATAGGCGCATACGTGGCACCACACCGCATAGCTGACGTCGCACCGCACCGCATAGGTAGCATCGCACCACATAAGCGCATACGTGGCACCACACCGCATAGGCACATAGGCATCGCACCGCATAGGCGCATACGTGGCACCACACCGCATAGCTGACGTCGCACCGCACCACATAGGTAGCATCGCACCACATAAGCGCATATGTGGCACCACACCGCATACGCACATAGGCAGCAGTGCACCGCATAGGCGGCATAGGCAGCAGTGCACCGCATAGGCGCATAGGCACCATAAACGAATAGCCACACAACCTATCAGCATCACAGCAGCCACCCAGCTGACACCCAGTGCAGGAAGACACACAGTGTCACCCACCCAGCACACGCCCAAAGCCCATCAGCACATAGCTCATAGGCCAAGAGCAGCCGCCCAACACCCAGCACAGCATAGCCAAACACCCACCAGACGTGCGCCCAGCTGACACATAGCCATATAGCCACTAGCCAGCACCAAGATGCTTACCTCCCCCCGAATGTATCAGCATCAGAGTGGAAATCAGAATAGTGGGCGGAGCAGTAGGTGGATGCAACTTGGTGCGAGCACACCGCATAGGCACATAGGCGGCAGCACACCGCATAGCTAACGTCGCACCACATAGGCGGCACCGCACCGCATAGGCGCATAGGCGGCACCACACCACATAGGCGCCATCGCACCGCATGGGCGCATAGGCGGCACCGCACCGTACACGCGACATCGCATCGCATAGGCACATAGGCGGCACCGCACCGCATAGGTGACATCGCACCGCATAGGCGCATACGTGGCACCACACCGCATAGCTGACGTCGCACCGCACCGCATAGGTAGCATCGCACCGCATAAGCGCATACGTGGCACCACACCGCATAGGCACATAGGCATCGCACCGCATAGGCACATACGTGGCACCACACCGCATAGCTGACGTCGCACCGCACCGCATAGGTAGCATCGCACCACATAACCGCATATGTGGCACCACACCGCATACGCACATAGGCAGCAGTGCACCGCATAGGCGGCATACGCAGCAGTGCACCGCATAGGCACATAGGCGGCACCGCACCGCATAGCTGACGTCACCACTACACGAGCACGTACCTAGCACTGCACCTCATGAACACGTAGATGGCCCCGCATAAGTGACATAGCACCGCATAGGCGCATAGGCGGCACCACACCACATAGGCGCCATCGCACCGCATGGACGCATAGGCGGCACCGCACCGTACACGTGACATCGCACCGCATGGGCGCATAGGCGGCACCGCACCGTACACGCGACATCGCACCGCATAAGCGCATAGGCGGCACCGCACCGCATACGTGACATCGCACCGCATAGGCGCATACCTGGCAACACACCGCATAGCTGACGTCGCACCACATACGCGCATAGGTGGCAACACACCGCACCGCACCGCATAGGTAGCATCGCACGACATAACCGCATACGTGGCACCACACCGCATACGCACATAGGCGCATAAACGGCACCGCACCGCATAGCAAACGTCGCACCGCATAGGCGGCACCGCACCGCATAGGCGCATAGGCGGCAGTGCACCACATAAGCGCCATCGCACCGCATAGGCGCATAGGCGGCACCACACCGCATAGCTGACGTTGCACCGCATACGCGCATAGGTGGCACCGCACCACATAAGCACATAAGCGGCACCACACCACATAGCCACATAGGCGGCAGCGCACCGCATACGTGACATCGCACCGCATAGGCGCATAGGCGGCACCGCACCGCATCGGCAACATCGCACCGCATAGGCGCATAGGCGGCACCACATAGCTGACGTCGCACCGCATAGGCGCATAAGCGGCACCACATACGCGCATAGGCGGCACCGCACCGCATAGGTGACATCGCACCGCATAGGCGCGTACATGGTACTACACGAGCACGTAGCTAGCACTGCACCTCATAAGCACGTACATGGCCCCGCATAAGTGACATAGCACCGCATAGGCGCATAGGCGGCACCGCACCGCATAGGCACATAGGCGGCACCACACCACATAGGCGCATAGGCGGCAGCGCACCGCATAGGTGACATCGCACCGCATAGCCGCATAGGCGGCACCGCACCACATAGGGAACATCGCACCGCATAGGCGCATAGGTGACATCGCACCGCATAGCTGATGTCACACCGCATAAGCACATACGTGTAGATAGCACCACCGCATAGGCGGCAACGCACCACATACGTGACATCGCACCCCATAGGTGACGTCGCACCACATAGGCGCATAGGCGACACCGCACCGCATAGCCACATAGGCGGCAGCGCACCGCATAGGTGACATCGCACCGCATAGGCGCATAGCTAACGTCGCACCGCATAGGCGGCACCACACCGCATAGGCGCATAGGCGGCACCGCACCGCATAGGTGACATCGCACCGCATAGGCGCATACACCGCATAGGCGCACCACACCGCATACGCGCATACACCGCATAGGCGCATACACCGCATAGCTGACATCGCACCGCATAGCTAACATCGCACCGCATAGGCGGCACCGCACCGCATAGGCGCATAGGCGGCAGCGCACCACATCGGCGCCATCGCACCGCATAGGCGCATAGGCGGCACCGCACCGTACAGGCGACATCGCACCGCATAGGTGCGCACATAGGCAGCACCGCATCGCATACCTAACATCGCATCGCATAGGCCTCCGACCCATGGGCCTCCGACCCGTGGGCCTCCGACCCATAAATTTAAATTCCTTGCGTTACAGGACCCCGACGCTGGGGTACGACACCTGACCGTGTCATAAGCTCTGTATCTCCACCCCCATCAACGACAACCTCGACCAGCAGGTTCAACCACAAACCTACTTGCCCACAAGTGGGGCACCCGGTAACTACCGGGGAGGGGAAAACCCATGCAACACCAATGTCCCCGCCTTGCGCTCTGCATGAGTAGCGATGCCAATGCCAGGTTGCCATGCAGCTGCGCAGCGCCTGCGCAGCGCCGCTATGCACCTGCGCGAAAAAGCGAAAGGTCGCCGGTTCGAAACCCGGCGGCCGCACTTTTTGCATTTCGCGCGCAGATGCAAAAGATAGCGCGATAGCGATAGCCAATGCCTGATAGCGATAGCCGACGCCTGATACTGATAGCCGACGCCTGATAGCTGACGCCCGATAGCACGATAGCCCCATACCTGACACCTGCTGCCTGCCGCCTTGCAGCCCCCGCCAGCGGCCGCCCACTGTGCCAATTGAAGCCATTCCTTTTGCAATGCGCCCTAAATGAATGGCCGCACAACCTATCAGCATCAGAGCGCCCACCAGGCGCGCGCCCACTTGACACACAGTGTGACCCACTGGCACATGCAGCACAGTGCCAGCACCCACCCACTGAGCTGATTGATGCCATTCCTTTTCCAATGCACCATAAACGAATAGCCACACAACCTATCAGCATCACAGCAGCCACCCAGCTGACACCCAGTGCAGGAAGACACACAGTGTCACCCACCCAGCACACGCCCAAAGCCCATCAGCACATAGCTCATAGGCCAAGAGCAGCCGCCCAACACCCAGCACAGCATAGCCAAACACCCACCAGACGTGCGCCCAGCTGACACATAGCCATATAGCCACTAGCCAGCACCAAGATGCTTACCTCCCCCCGAATGTATCAGCATCAGAGTGGAAATCAGAATAGTGGGCGGAGCAGTAGGTGGATGCAACTTGGTGCGAGCACACCGCATAGGCACATAGGCGGCAGCACACCGCATAGCTAACGTCGCACCACATAAGCGGCACCGCACCGCATAGGCGCATAGGCGGCACCACACCACATAGGCGCCATCGCACCGCATGGGCGCATAGGCGGCACCGCACCGTACACGCGACATCGCATCGCATAGGCACATAGGCGGCACCGCACCGCATACGTGACATCGCACCGCATAGGCGCATACGTGGCAACACACCGCATAGCTCACGTCGCACCGCACACGCGCATAGGTGGCAACACACCGCATAGGCAACATCGCACCGCATAGGCGCGTAGGCGGCACCGCACCGCATAGGTGACATCGCACCGCATAGGCGCATACGTGGCACCACACCGCATAGCTGACGTCGCACCGCACCGCATAGGTAGCATCGCACCACATAAGCGCATACGTGGCACCACACCGCATAGGCACATAGGCATCGCACCGCATAGGCGCATACGTGGCACCACACCGCATAGCTGACGTCGCACCGCACCACATAGGTAGCATCGCACCACATAAGCGCATATGTGGCACCACACCGCATACGCACATAGGCAGCAGTGCACCGCATAGGCGGCATAGGCAGCAGTGCACCGCATAGGCGCATAGGCACCATAAACGAATAGCCACACAACCTATCAGCATCACAGCAGCCACCCAGCTGACACCCAGTGCAGGAAGACACACAGTGTCACCCACCCAGCACACGCCCAAAGCCCATCAGCACATAGCTCATAGGCCAAGAGCAGCCGCCCAACACCCAGCACAGCATAGCCAAACACCCACCAGACGTGCGCCCAGCTGACACATAGCCATATAGCCACTAGCCAGCACCAAGATGCTTACCTCCCCCCGAATGTATCAGCATCAGAGTGGAAATCAGAATAGTGGGCGGAGCAGTAGGTGGATGCAACTTGGTGCGAGCACACCGCATAGGCACATAGGCGGCAGCACACCGCATAGCTAACGTCGCACCACATAGGCGGCACCGCACCGCATAGGCGCATAGGCGGCACCACACCACATAGGCGCCATCGCACCGCATGGGCGCATAGGCGGCACCGCACCGTACACGCGACATCGCATCGCATAGGCACATAGGCGGCACCGCACCGCATAGGTGACATCGCACCGCATAGGCGCATACGTGGCACCACACCGCATAGCTGACGTCGCACCGCACCGCATAGGTAGCATCGCACCGCATAAGCGCATACGTGGCACCACACCGCATAGGCACATAGGCATCGCACCGCATAGGCACATACGTGGCACCACACCGCATAGCTGACGTCGCACCGCACCGCATAGGTAGCATCGCACCACATAACCGCATATGTGGCACCACACCGCATACGCACATAGGCAGCAGTGCACCGCATAGGCGGCATACGCAGCAGTGCACCGCATAGGCACATAGGCGGCACCGCACCGCATAGCTGACGTCACCACTACACGAGCACGTACCTAGCACTGCACCTCATGAACACGTAGATGGCCCCGCATAAGTGACATAGCACCGCATAGGCGCATAGGCGGCACCACACCACATAGGCGCCATCGCACCGCATGGACGCATAGGCGGCACCGCACCGTACACGTGACATCGCACCGCATGGGCGCATAGGCGGCACCGCACCGTACACGCGACATCGCACCGCATAAGCGCATAGGCGGCACCGCACCGCATACGTGACATCGCACCGCATAGGCGCATACCTGGCAACACACCGCATAGCTGACGTCGCACCACATACGCGCATAGGTGGCAACACACCGCACCGCACCGCATAGGTAGCATCGCACGACATAACCGCATACGTGGCACCACACCGCATACGCACATAGGCGCATAAACGGCACCGCACCGCATAGCAAACGTCGCACCGCATAGGCGGCACCGCACCGCATAGGCGCATAGGCGGCAGTGCACCACATAAGCGCCATCGCACCGCATAGGCGCATAGGCGGCACCACACCGCATAGCTGACGTTGCACCGCATACGCGCATAGGTGGCACCGCACCACATAAGCACATAAGCGGCACCACACCACATAGCCACATAGGCGGCAGCGCACCGCATACGTGACATCGCACCGCATAGGCGCATAGGCGGCACCGCACCGCATCGGCAACATCGCACCGCATAGGCGCATAGGCGGCACCACATAGCTGACGTCGCACCGCATAGGCGCATAAGCGGCACCACATACGCGCATAGGCGGCACCGCACCGCATAGGTGACATCGCACCGCATAGGCGCGTACATGGTACTACACGAGCACGTAGCTAGCACTGCACCTCATAAGCACGTACATGGCCCCGCATAAGTGACATAGCACCGCATAGGCGCATAGGCGGCACCGCACCGCATAGGCACATAGGCGGCACCACACCACATAGGCGCATAGGCGGCAGCGCACCGCATAGGTGACATCGCACCGCATAGCCGCATAGGCGGCACCGCACCACATAGGGAACATCGCACCGCATAGGCGCATAGGTGACATCGCACCGCATAGCTGATGTCACACCGCATAAGCACATACGTGTAGATAGCACCACCGCATAGGCGGCAACGCACCACATACGTGACATCGCACCCCATAGGTGACGTCGCACCACATAGGCGCATAGGCGACACCGCACCGCATAGCCACATAGGCGGCAGCGCACCGCATAGGTGACATCGCACCGCATAGGCGCATAGCTAACGTCGCACCGCATAGGCGGCACCACACCGCATAGGCGCATAGGCGGCACCGCACCGCATAGGTGACATCGCACCGCATAGGCGCATACACCGCATAGGCGCACCACACCGCATACGCGCATACACCGCATAGGCGCATACACCGCATAGCTGACATCGCACCGCATAGCTAACATCGCACCGCATAGGCGGCACCGCACCGCATAGGCGCATAGGCGGCAGCGCACCACATCGGCGCCATCGCACCGCATAGGCGCATAGGCGGCACCGCACCGTACAGGCGACATCGCACCGCATAGGTGCGCACATAGGCAGCACCGCATCGCATACCTAACATCGCATCGCATAGGCCTCCGACCCATGGGCCTCCGACCCGTGGGCCTCCGACCCATGCAACACCTCCGACCCGTGGGCCTCCGACCCATGGGCCTCCGACCCGTGGGCCACTGACCCCTGGGCCTCCGACCCGTGGGCCACTGACCCCTGGGCCTCCGACCCATGGGCCTACTCCTGCAAGCATACTCCTGCAAGCATAGCCCTGCAAGCATACCGGTGCAAGCATAGCCCTGCAAGCATAGCCTTGCAAGCACAGCCTTGTAAGCATGGCCCTGCAAGCATAGCCCTGCAAGCATAGCCCTGCAAGCATAGCCCTGCAAGCATAACCCTGCAAGCGTATACGCCCATTGCAGCCCGCCCGCATGTGACGGCTGCCCCCGGCCCCGGCGGGGGAGGTAAGCCCACTCGCGCAGCCCCTGCGCAGCTTGTGCAAAGTCAGCACAAGCGACGGCAGGACCTCCAAGAGAGAGAGAGAGGACCTCCAAGGCGGTTTATAGAGGTACGAAGTCAGGTACATAATTGTTTAGAAATCCAGTGCAGCATGCCGCCTCTATGGCTTAGTGGTAGAGCGTTCCCTTCGTAAGGGAAAGGTCCTGAGTTCGATCCTCAGTGGGGGCAACTTTCAACGTTTTTATAATCTCCTTACTTATGGCCGTTGCCGCTGCGGTTCTGGACTGCATTTGCGTTTGCGTTGAACCTGGTTGTACTGCCACTCTTGTGACTTCTATCATAGCCACCCGCACCATCCCACCCGTCCCCCTCCCGTCCCACGCCTTCAGGTTATCCTTACGATGCACTGCTCTTTTACTCTTCATCTCGGCAGCTCAGTGCCGCAGGATGCTACCACGCTTACCGTTCTACAAAAGCAAGGGTCAAGGGCGCAAGGGAAGGCAAGGGTCACCGCTCACTTGGTCATAGTAGCGTGATGTTTGCGCTGCATGGATACGGTTGACTCATCGTGGTTGAGAAGAACGCGGATTGTGTTACTTCGTTGGTGAAGGCCCATGCGTTGACGGCCTCAATGTGATTAGTGGCTGGTAGTGGTGTATGCAGGTGTATGTCCCGTGCGGTGTGGCAGGGCGTGGCATGCGCACGGGATGAAGCCCATCGAGGCAAGATTGCTACGATAGCCAACACACATTCCATAATTGCGCAACTGTCACATGGACGCAACGCCTGGGCGTTCCGCAGGACAGTGAATGCTCCATAGGTAGCAATTCCCGTACAGGTAAACGGCAGCGTTATGGTAACCCAGGCAGACCTACCTGTTGGCTTTGTGATCTCTAACTAAGCAGGCTTCAGACATTTAGCTGCGGCTCAAACGGTTTGCAGCACCAACTCCATCGAAGGGCAAAGAGAACTATCTGCCCCAACAATTAAACTAAAGGGCAGACCTCCACATATTTTAACCTTGATCTCGCCCGGTATACGCTATCGGTACTCACATTGCCATTCTATTGACGGAAACAGCAGTAGTTTCGCAGCCCACACCTGTACTTCGTATCGCGAACTTGCGAATTTGTTGGAAATCCTATGTATTAAATGATTTCAAAGCGCCGGGCGCCTCGGGGCGCCGGCTGCGTGAGGAAGCGCTGAGCATACGAAGGGCGGGAGTGAACCGCTGCCAGGATCCCATAACCACTGCAACTCGTCGGTCATAAAAGCAAGTTACATATAGTGAAATGTCTCTCTTCAAGGCTCGCGACTGGTGGCTGACGCAGTGTGGACATGGCGAGGAGTTCGATATGGGTTGCCTGCTGGTGGCGAATGTCGACAACGACCCTACAGGGCAAGGTAGGCTTCAGATACTGCACACATTCCGACGGCACGGCATTCCGCGTTACGCGCGCACAGGAAAGCCTTGGAAGAAGGCCAGGGGGCATGCGCCGTGCAACTAGTCGTTGCATGACCCAATGGGTCGTGGAGCAAGGAATGCAGGAGAGGCGAAGGATAGCTTGTCGCCCGTACACAAACGTGTCCAGGCGGGCCCCGTGAATAGGGGCGAACGGGTGTATCCAGGAGCCATGTACGCGGGGACGCGGCGCCAAGGGGTGTCATGGGGTGGAAGGGGTGTCATGGGGTGGAAGGGGTGTCATGGTGCCCTCACACAGGACCACGCTCACACCCCACCAGTAAAGGCCGCAGGCGGGGCAGCCCGCACCTGCCAGGTCGCAGCAGGGGCCGACCAGCATGTCGCGATGGGGCTTGTCGCCCGTCAGGGGGGACAGGACAGCCGCACCAATTGGACGGACCCACGGACCTCCCCCCCTTCACGCACCTCCCCCCCTCTGCTTTCCTCACAACCCTAACCTCCCCCCCCCTTCACGCCCCCCCCGCTTTCCTCACAACCCTAACCTCTCCCCCCCTCGCAGCCAAGATCCTGACCGGATCCTTCTCCGGCTTCCTGCGTGTGTACCTGCCTCGCGACCGCGGCTACAAGGCGGAGGACCTGCTGCTGGAGACGGAGCTGGAGGGGGGGCCGGTGATGGCGCTGGCGGCGGGGAGGTTCACGGGGTGAGGCGCCGGGGAGGGGGGGGAGGGCACGAGTTGAAACCCAAGGGGAGGGGCTAGAGGGTGGGGACACGGGGAAGGCCAGGCTGTGCGCTTTACAGCTCTCAAAGGCGGAAGGGTGCTTGTGTAGGGAGGCAGGCAAAGTGGGAGTGGATGAGTGAGGGCCCGGCGGCGGCGGCAGGGGGGCGAGGGAAGGGAGGCGGGGTGGGGAGGGGGAGGGGGAAGCCGCCGGCGGGCGGAGCAGGTAGCGGAGGTAGGTAGGTCCATATGTCGGGGGATGAATTGGCGGGTCGGGAGGCCCACTCGCGCTGCGGATGCGACAGGCAGCGATGCCGGCGCTGGCAACCGCGGCTGCGAGGCGGGGCTTCGGCACATCATCGGAGCGGCGCTGATGGCCGGGTAGTGATTCGGACTTTTGGAGGGCGGGGGGGGTGAGGGCTGGGCGGCTGATGCTGGCAGGGTAGTGATTCGGAGGGTGGGGGGGTGAGGGCTGGGCGGCTGATGCCGGCAGGGTGGTGATTCGGAGGGTGGGGGGTGAGGGCTGGGCGGCTGATGCCGGCAGGGTGGTGATTCGGAGGGTGGGGGGGTGAGGGCTGGGCGGCTGATGCCGGCAGGGTGGTGATTCGGAGGGTGGGGGGGTGAGGGCTGGGCGGCTGATGCCGGCAGGGTGGTGATTCGGAGGGTGGGGGGTGAGGGCTGGGCGGCTGATGCCGGCAGGGTGGTGATTCGGAGGGTGGGGGGGTGAGGGCTGGGCGGCTGATGCCGGCAGGGTGGTGATTCGGAGGGTGGGGGGGTGAGGGCTGGGCGGCTGATGCCGGCAGGGTGGTGATTCGGAGGGTGGGGGGGTGAGGGCTGGGCGGCTGATGCCGGCAGGGTGGTGATTCGGAGGGTGGGGGGGTGAGGGCTGGGCGGCTGATGCCGGCGAGGGCCTCCCTCCGCCGCTCAAGCGCCGGCTCTTGAGGGCTGGTAACCCCGACAGGGACCCTCCCGGCGGCATCAGAACCCCCCCCCCCCCGCTTCACCTCCCGTTGCCACCTTCCACCCCCCCGACCCGCGCGCCTACCTTATTGGAGTGCCGATCAGTGGGTTTCCTGTCACCCCTACCCCCAAACCCCACGCCGGGTTTCTTCCCATACCCACCGGGATTCCTGTCACCCCCCCCCGGGCCCACTATCCTGTCCTTTTCGTGTCACCGATTTTCACGCCACCCCCCGGGCTCCTACGCCACCTGCCGCAGGTCCGGCGGGCTGCAGCTAGCGGTGCTGCACCCGCGCAAGCTGTCCGTGTACTCGGTGGTGTCTCACGGCAACGGCTCCTACCTGCAGCTGTCGCGACTGTACGAACACTGGCTGGAGCACACCGCGGCAAACATGACGTACGGGCCCTTCGGGGGAGTGCAGGGTGCGTGGCCAGCTGCAGGGGGGAGGTGTGGTTTCGGAGGGCTGGATGGCAGGGAGCGGGGGTGGGGGAGGCGCGGGGAGCAAGGGAGAGAGAGAGAGGGGTGGTGTGGTGGTGATGGTGGTGGTGGAGGAGAGAGGCTGGGTGTATGGGATAGGGGGCTAGGGAGGCGGTAGTGTTCGTGCATTCCCTCTCCCCCACGCCTTTCTCTTTCTGCGGGTCTGTTCGCAGGTATCACGTGAATCCATTCCCTGATTCCATTCCCTGGAACCCATTCATTGCTTCCCTCCCCCCTTCCTCCCCCCACGGGTCTTCCTCGAAACCTCCTCCCCCCTCCTCTCCCGCTTATCCCCCCCGGATTGGTTTTATAACCCCTCGGGCTTTCCCTGCAACCCACCCCTTCCCAGGATGCGACTACGTCTGCGTGCAGTCGTACGACGGGCAGCTGTACTTCTTCGAGGCGGAGGGCCAGGCCTTCACCCGCTACCTGCCCAACTTCCTGGTTCCGGGGCCACTGGCTTACGTGGACGCGTCCGACACGTTCGTCACCTGTACGGCAGCTATGGAGGTGGAGGCGTACAAGTACAAGGTCATCGCGGCAGCGAGCTCAGAGAAGGCCACGAGTGGGTGCCTGGGTCGTACGGCATGTTAGGGTTTGGAGGAAATCGGTGTATTGGCAAGAGGCGGAGGGGGAGGGGGGAGGGGGCCTCTCTTATCCGTTACCTGCCCTCAAAACCCTCCCGCACCCGCCCCTTCCTCGCCTCTCACCACCCCGGCCTCCGCTCCGCACTCGCAGCTCCCGGCAAGGAGCTGTCCAGCCCCACCGGGACGCCCACTGCCTCGCAGGGCTCCAAGAAGATGCAGGTGGGTTCGAGGGAAACCCGTGGATGTCCGAAAAAACCGTTTAAAACAGAAGTTTTGAGATGCATGCTGGAGAACTGGGTTGGGGATACTAAAGCCGAAGGTCGTAATATGACCTTTGGCGGCTAAGCTATAGCGGCTACGGCGAGACGAAAGGAAGCGAGGACCCCGCGCGACGCACGGAAACTTTTCGCAGAACCGATTTTGGGCGCTAGTAGGAGAACTGGGGGAGTTGGTGCGCTGATGCAGGTGGGGGGACACAGAAAAGAACCGGTAAACTCGACATGGGCAATGTAGCAGGATGTAGCAGGTGGGGTGGAGAGGGTGGCAGGGGAAGGAGGAGGGAGGGAGGGGAGGGAGGGCTGAAGGAGCTTCTAGGGTTTAAGAAGGCCGGTGGGCTAACCGCAGTGTTTAGCTGTTGCAGCGGGAGGCAGCCGTATGGAGGCCGGGCGCCGCCTCCTCCCCTCCCTCCCCCGACCTTTCCCGACCTCCCTCCTCGCCCTCCCCCTCCTCAGGCCGACTGGCGGGTGGTGCTGGGTGAGGCCGCCATAGACATCCGAGTGGGCCGCTTCTCGCAGGGGCTGAGCCGTGAGTCGGAGGGGGTGCAGGAGGGAGGGCTGGGAGGGTGTGTTATAAGTGTTATTATTAATCCGCCCTGGGGGGCTGGGGGGTTACAATAAACGAACCTGGGGGGCTGGGGGGTTGCAGGGGGTGTAGCCACGGAGTGTGTGTGTATGTGTACGGCGGCACGGATTGCCACTGCCGCTACCTGTGTTGCACAGTCCCTGGCGCGTACCGGCTTACCGTCTTGGATTGGTCTGGGTTGGCCTGGATTGCCATCAATACACACCCGGCCCCCCGCTGCTCTGCTCTTTTACCCGACCCTCCCTCCCTCCCCCCCCCTCCCTGCAGCCCACCAGGCGGACATCATCGTGCTGGGCGAGCACAACCTGTTCGTGCTCTCCTCCGCCGGCCAGATCACCTTCCAGAAGCGTCTGGAGTACCACCCCGCCTGCTGCACCACGTACCCGGTGCCGGGGGCCAAGACGCAGGGGGGAACGGGTGGGTCGGTCTGAGAGCCGGCGGACGAGACCACAACGGGTGGGAGGGTGTGGGGGGGTATGGGAGGAAACCCGTAGGTGGGCACGGGTATGGGAGCGTGTGGGAGGAAACCACAACGGGTGGGAGGGTGTGCCGTGGGTGCACTGCTAGCCAGGAGGGAACCGGGCGGCTTCTTCCGGCGGAGGTGGCTGTGATCAGGTGATGCCGCTCGGGGGGATAGACGCGCCGGGCCGGGTGGGGCAACGCCCGGCGCCGCGTGCGCAAACACATCCATGCCCTCAGCATTCCACACCCAAAACCAAAATCCCAACTCCCCCCTGCATTTTCCATCACCCCCAGCCCCCACGCGCTTCTACGCTATCCCACCCCACTCCCTCCTCCCATCTCACTCCCCTTGCCCACCTCCCCATCCCCTCCCCAACCCCAACCCCGCCCCCTCCGCCCCGTCATCAGAGAACCTACTGGTCGCCACCCACACCCGCGCTATGCTGGTGTACCGCACCAGCGTCCTCTCGTGGGCCGCCAAGTGCGACCTGCAGCCGGTGGCGCTGGTGGTGGCGGACCTACCGGCCATGCGGGGGGCGGTGGTGGTGCTGGAGGACGGCGGCGCGCTGGGGGTGTGCTACCTGGGCACGGACCCGCTGCTGAACCCGGTGGGGTTCACGGAGGTACGGCAGGTCGCCCGCGGGGGCGGGGGGGGAGGGTTGGAGAGGGGAAATCCCAAGACGGCGAGGGGGGGGAGAGGGGATGAAAATAGGGTTTTGAGGGGTTTAGGGGAGGGTATTGTGTGTTTTGTAACCGGTCGGGGTCGATCGGGGTTGTGCTGTGTGGTGGGCTTTGGGGCGCACCGGCTGGCGGAGGGGAGGGGAGGGGAGCGGCCTCTCCCTCCCTCGATCCGCCAAATGGCCCCCCCTCCCACGTGCGCCTTCGAGCCCTACATTTGACCTGACCCGCGCACTGTTCGAGCCGCGCCTCACACACACCCACACACACACTCACAGCACAGCACAGCACAGCATCTATAAAACACACTCACTCACAACGCATGCGGCTAACTGTTCGCCCGCCAGTATCTCTCCTCCCGCTCCTGTGCCGCGTAGCCGAGTTTCCTCTCAACCCCCCTCCTTTCCCCCCGCTCCTCCCGCCGTGGATTCGCGGAGCTAATTAAGTTAAAACCCCACCATCCCACCCGCTCTGCAGAGCAAGGATCTGGACTATGAGGCCATAGCCAGGGAGCACCGGGCGCTAGCGCAGGTCATCCGGGACCACGGCGGAGGGGTGGGGGGGGCCCGCCTGGTGGAGCCCCCGGAGCGCCTCATGATGCGGGCGCAGGTGAGGAGGGGGGTGGCGTGAAAACAGGTGACACGAAGGGGGGGTGTCGGGGGGGGGCCGAGAAGACCCGGTTACTCGACGTAGGAGGCGGTAAAGATGTATGCGCGAATCCACGGCCGACAAACCAAGGGCGATGAGGATGGTGGGGGGGCCGGGGCAGCTGTGCTTGTGTACGGCCCCCCGCCACTCCAGACTGCACTCCAACCCCTGCCCACCCTTCCCATGCACCTGGCCCCCCCCCCGTGTGTCAACCCTGGCGAGTAACCCCCCCTCAGTGGTCATCCTGACCCAGCACCGCTTAGGCTACCCCGCCTGACGCCACCTCCCAACCCGCCTAACCCCCCTCCACCTCCCCGCTCGCCTGACCCCCCTCCACCCCCCCCCCGCCTGACGTCCCCCTCCAGATCCCTCAGCGCCTGGACGCGCCCCGGGGCGGCAGCCACTCCGGCGAGGGCCTCGACGACCTGTCCTCGCTGGGCTCCATCACGGGGGGGAAGAAGCTCACGATCAAGCTGTACCTGGCGCTGCAGGTGCGCGTGTGTGTGTATGTGTGGGTGGGGGGGGGAGGTAAAGTCTTTGTGTGCGTGTTTTATAAATGCTTTGTGTGCGTGTGTGCGTGTGTTTTAAATATGCTGAGTGTGCGTGTGTGTGTATGTGCGTGCAGGGCGGTTTCAGGAGCGGGGGGGGGCCTGCCAGGGCCAGGGTCCTGCCAGGGCTCGTGGGCCCTGCATTGGGCCCTGCATCGTATCCCTCGTTCCCACTCCCGTTTCCTGGAAACCCTCTCGCGCCGGTGTTGCGTATCATCCCACCCTCCTCACCACTTCCACCCCCTCCCTCCCTCCACCCAGCCTCCCTCCCTCCACCCAGCCTCCCTCCCTCCACCCAGCCTCCCTCCCTCCACCCAGCCTCCCTCCCTCCACCCTCCCTCCAAACCCACCCACTGACCCTCCCCCCCAACCCACCCACTCCCCCTCCCCCCTCTGTAGGGCGGCACCGGCGCCGACCAGTTGACGCTGACCGTCACAGCACCCGAGCCGCTGTCGCCCGTGGCGGTGAGGCTTTGGTTTCGGAGGCTGAAGGGAACGCGTCGAGTGGTGGGCGGGACCACCACCAGCACCTGGGTCCAAGCTCCTGGTGCTCTGGGTGCTGAACTGACCCCCCACGACCTACCAGTAACATGATTTCCCTCAGCCCCCGTTCATCCCTCCCCTTCCGCCGTCCCTCAACCCCGCCCCGTTCGTACACCGGTTTTCCTTGCCCCCTCCCCCCCCCCAAGTTTCCGTTTTTGCATCCCTCAGTTTCCGTCGGTCATGCCTTGTGACCCGGTCTTCTCGCCACCCACTAGTTTCTGTCCTCCGTCTCCTGTGTCGTGTAACCCGGTCTCCTCCCCCCCCTTCCCCCTCCCCCCCTCCCCAGCCCGAGATCTACGTCCCCACCGTCAGCACCAACCCCACCGACCCCACCGTGGTGCTCATCACTCTTGCCACCGGCTCCGGACTGCCAGCCAGCCCCACGGCTCTGGTTGTGGCGACCTACCACGCACCAGGTGGGGGACCAGGGGCGGAGGGGGTTCGAGGAAGACCCGTGGATGCCAGGGGCGGAGGGGGGGGGGGCATGAAGACCATTCACATGACAGGGACAGGATAGTTGGCGCACGGTGGGCGGGAGGGGTTTACGATAAAAGAACCGGTAACGCGACTCGGCGGGAGGGGGTTCGAGGAAGAGCCGTGGATGCCCGAAGAAACCGTTTAGAACAGACGTTTGGAGATGCATGCGGGAGGGGGGGAGCAGGCGGCAGGGCCTTATGCGGGGGCCCCGGGGGTCAAAGGCGACGCCGGGGGGTGGGGGCCTGACGCCCCTCCCCTCACAGCCCCAACGTGTGTGCCAAACGCCTTCCTAATCTAGTTTCCTGGTCAGTGCCGATCCTTGGGTTTTCCACACACACACACACACCCTCCCCTCCCCGCCTCCTCCCCTCCCCGCCTCCCCCCCCCCACCTTCAGGTGGTGAGCCCCGCAGCCAGCGGCTGGACCTGGTGCTGCCGCTGTGCGCCTTCTGCCAGGTGGTGCCGCCGGTCAAGAACGCGGGTGGGTGCGCAGGGGGGGGGTATAGGAGGAAACCCGTGGGTGCGGCTGGGGCCCAAGGGGCGAGACGACCCGGGTACATGACATAGGGAATGGCGGAAGGTCGGTATGAGAGGAAACCCGTGGGTGCGTCTAGGGAGGAGTTGCAAGGAAACCCCGGGAGGGGAGGGGAGGGGCGGCTGGGGGGGTCTGCGAGGGAACGGGGCCTGCAGGGTGGAAGGCTGGGGGGGGTCTGCAGCGGCGGTGGTGACGATTCGCTGGCCCTATTGGCCCCTAGCACGGCGGGCGGCTGGGAGGTGGCATGGAGTGGGTCCAGGGGGGGAGGGCCCGGATCTGGGTCACTGGGGGGGCGCTACGCAGTGCCTCGTGCCGCCTCCGGCAGGAACCGCCTCATCCACCCGAGCTGCATCCGCGCAGAGGCTAGTCGACTCCAGCTCCGCTCGCGTCGGCTGGGACCGCGACACGACCCACGTTTCCGCCCCTTCCTCACCTTACTTCCCCCCATCCCCATCCGCGTCTTCTCCCCTCCCCCTCACCTCCCCCTCCCCCTCCCCCTCACCTCTCCCGGCACAGAGTTCAAGGTCACGCTCACCACCAACCGCGCGCCGCCTCCTCTGGGTTCGCTCTTCGAGGATGCCCTGGCCGCCGCACCACCGGGGGTGGCGCAGGTGGGGACCCTGACAGCCACCCTAAAACCCTACAAGTTTTAGGATCCTAAAAGCTAAAACCCTTAAAACCCTAAAACCCTTAAAACCCTAAAACCCTTAAAACCCTTCCGCAACCCTGTCCTGTCACAACCCCACAACCACCTGCTCATAAGCTGCCGTGACCGCACTGCTCCCCTCCACCCGGCCCCTGCTGCTCCAGGCGCTCTCCGGCGGCGCGGGCGCTATGGGGGCGGGCGCGGCTCTTGGCCTGGGCGGCAGCAACGCCGGCACCGCCACCGTCATGGCCTTCCAGTTCTACGGCGGCCTGGGTGACGTCACCATCCTGGTCTCCAAGGCGGGCGGCCGCTACCGGATCCAGTCGGACGTGCTGGAGGCCATGTGGCTCATCGCGGGGGTGGGTGTTCGAGGGAAGCCCGTGGATGTCCGAAAAAACCCGTTTAAAACAGAAGTTTTGAGATGCATGCTGGAGAACTGGGTTGGGGATACGAAAGCCGAAGGTCGTAATATGACCTTTGGCGGCGGGGGTGGGTGTGGCTGCGGACGGGGGAGGCGGGGGGCGGAAAAGAACCGGTAACGCGACATGGGAAGTGTAGCTGGTGCGTAGGACAGGGGGGGCCCGGGGTGTATAAAGCCCGGGGGTGTGATGAGGGGAAATGCATGGGTCGGCAAGGAACATTGAACCGATTAGGAGACGTCTGGGGGAAGGCGGGGGAGGGGAAGGCGGGGAGAAGCGGGCAGGAGGAGGGTGAGGAGCTGAGGGGGTTTTTGAGGCTGGAGTCGCGATCCCGAGGATGTGTGGCGCGGTGGTGGTGGTCGGAGGGTTGGGGGGGTGGGGGGCGGCGGGGGGAAGGCTTGGAGGGGAAGGCGACCCTGGTCGGTGTGCCACACCCACTCCCTGCTCCCCGAACCTCCGTTCCTCCCACTGGAGGCGTTTTCCCTGCTGCTTTTATGTAACCCCCCGGCCCCCCTTCTCTCAGGAGCTGGCCTCACGGCTTCACCGCTACTACGGCGAGGCGGAGGCCGGCCTGCCTCACCCCGCGGAGGGGCCCTTCGCGGTCACCTACGAAGACGCACTGCCGCTGGACGACTTCTTCGACGTGAGTACGACAAGGAGGATAAGGCCCCTGCCCCCCCCCCCCGCCTCCTGCCCCTGCCCCTGCCGCTGCCCCTGCCCCTAACCCCTAAGCCCACCTCGAGTTGGTTCCCAACCGCTCATGTAAGCCCTGCTGCCTAGCCGCCTGATCTAGGCTCCGCAGCCCTACCCTAGCCCTGCCCCATTGTCTAGGCTCCCCAGCCCTGCCCCATTGTCTAGGCTCCGCGGCCCTGCCAAAACCACGAGTGCGGGCCCCCCCCCCACTCCCGACCCTCCCGACCGTGCCGCGTTTGTTCCCGCTCAGGTGGTGGAGCAGCACTTCACCGTACGGCAGCGGGTTTCGGAGATTCGTACGGCGCTGGAGGACCGGGCGGTGCAGTTCCGGAACATCGAGAAGAGGCTGCTGATGCGCTTCAAGGTGGGGTGTGTTTGTGTGTGGGGGGGGAGAAGAGCCGGTTACATGACACAGGAAGCGGAGGGTAGAAGGGGTGAGGTGAGGGGCTCTTGGATTGTATGGTGACCTCGGATCGTCACGTAACACGCGGTGCCGTGTTCTGTCAAATGCCGCGCGGGTACGATTGGGTATGGCCCTCCTGCGGGTTTGAGGGATGGCCATAACAGCAAAAGGCGAGATATCTACGGCAGGCTGCTGTTACTCCCTGGAGACCCAGCCCTATCCCTAAGTATCTTCGATGGCACCCTCACAAACACCAACACCGGCTCAACCCACCCACCTGCCGCCAAACGGCTACGGCCACGGCGCGCCCCACCTCCTCCCCACCTTCCTCGTCGCCTAAACAGGACAAGAACCCCGCGCCGCTCAACCAGCTGGACCTGCTCATGAACGAGACGTACGACGGGCTGATGGAGATGGGTGTCAAGATGGAGGAGGCGCAGGCGGAGCTGCTGGTGCGGTCGCGGCGGCTGGCTGGGTGTGTGCAGCTGATCCTGCTGCTAGTGCGTTGGCGCTTCATGATGAGCGACGCAGAGTTCGCGGTGCTCAAGGGCTGCATGTCGCCCGAGGTACGACACGCAAACGGTCACGACGGTTGCCGTACGTACGGCGGTGCTTGTGTCTGGCGGTGCTTGTGTCTGTTTGTGTGTGTGTCTGTATGTGTGTGTGTGTGTTTGTGTGCGTGTACGGCTCCGGCTAGTGAGAATCCGCATCATGACGGCATAGCCACTCCCTCCCCCCCCCACCACCCTCGCACGCACTGACCCCCGGGCCGGCTCCTCTTGACCCCCCCCCTTCATGCCCGGTGGTTGGCGGTTGGTGGTTGGTGCCGGCCGCAGATCATCGACGGCAGCGAGGTGGGGTGGGAGGAGACCACCGAGGCCGCCATGACGCACCTGCTGCGGACCTGCCTGGCGAAGAACGCCAAGGAGCAGGCGGTGCAGGTGCGGCGGCGGTGGTAGCGGGGGGTACAGAAAAGAACCGGTGACTCGACATGGGAAGTGTAGCTGGTGCATAGCCTTCGGACACCGGGACGCGCGCGCATGGGCCCCCCCCGGTAGCGGGGGTTTCGAGGGAGACCCGTGGATGCCCGAAAAAACCGTTTAGAACAGGCGTTTTGAGATGCATGCTGGAGAACTGGGTTGGGGATACTAAAGCCGAAGGTCGTAATATGACCTTTGGCGGCTAAGCTAAAGCGGTAGTGGGGGGGGGCTGGCAGCGGAGGGCGGCAGCGGGCTGGGGGTGGCGAGAAGACACAGGACACGGGTTACACGACACAGGAAACGGGTAGCGGGCTTAGGGCCGGAGGGCCGGAGGGATCTCGGGTTACCTGCGAGTGCCGTATATGCCGTGGAGGTGCCGTACGTGATGAAAAGGGGGATGGGGAAGATGAATAGTCGCATCGAGTCAAACAAACCGCTTTCAGCGCCGCTCGCGCAGACCCAGGTGGGGGTAGGGTAGGCGCCGTAGGGCAGTCGCGCCGGCGCACTGCCCAGAACCAAACATTCCATAAACCCGGGAACCCTAAAAACCTAAAAACCTAAAAACCTGACCCAACCCCCACGCGTGTGCCTCGGGGGTGATCAAACCACTGATCGAACCACTGATCAAACCACTGATCAAACCACTGATCAAACCACTGATCAAACCACTGATCAAACCACTGATCAAACCACTGATCAAACCACTGATCAAACCACTGATCAAACCACTGATCAAACCACTGATCAAACCACTGCATCCAACCACTGCATCCAACCCCTGGGATGCATCAGGTGACACCGCTGGCAGCTTCCAAGGATACCCAGCGCCTGCGCAAGCACGTGTCGCTGGTTCTGGAGCGGCTTGCGAGGGGCATGCGGCTGCTGGCGCCTGGGGAGGTTGCAGGCCCGGGGGCTCCAGGGGTGGGCGGGGCCCGGCCGCTGTACCGGGACTACTCGCTGTCTGACTCGGCGCACCCGCTGCCCAGCTCGCAAGGCATGCCGGGCATGGCGGTGGTCACGGAGGAGGACGGCGCGCTGGTGCTGGGCGAGGGAGGCGGTGGGGGAGGCGGCGAGGGCTTGGACGAGCACGGCGATGTCAGCGATGTGGGTGATGTGGGCGATCTCGGCGAGATGCCCCCCAGGGGTTATGAGGGTATGTGATACGGTGAGGGGGTTTGATGTGGGGATGGATGTGGTCGAGTGGGAGGGGTTGGGGCGACGACGTGTGAGGCAAGGGCCGCCGTTGGGACCTGGCCAGCCAAGGTTGCGGTTTTGTCGATCGGTGGAGTCAAGGGGAAGAACCGGTACAGAAAAGAACCGGTTACTCGACTTGGGGGGGGGGTGTGCTGGAGTGGTACCGGTAAAACCCGTGCGTATGGGTCGAGGGGTGCAAGCCCAGGAAGGAGCGGTTGGCGGAATGCGGAATGCGGTTTGCGGTGTCGTACTGAACCGCGAGTGCTGTTGCCATGTACCACATGTTGGCACATGTGTACGGAACGCGCTGTACGTGCCGAGCTGGGTGCATGTACGGCCACTGGCGTACGAGACTCGCATGGCCTTTTTTGCGGGGAGTGCTTTGTGATGAGTGGGCATCACCGGGGGAGACGGGCGGGAACGGGATCGCAAAGGAGGGCACTGCGCGTGCGGAGCTAGGGCAGGGCAGGGGAGCTGTCCGCCTCCCAGTGGTGGTTGGTCGTTGGCGGCGTTAACGGTCCCCGAACGGTCATGCACAGTAATGGTTGTGAAGCCCAGCTGATCACGTGGCGGCCTGACGCACCGAAGCGTAGCGTACATTTCAGCACTCCAGGACGGTCACTACGTGGGGCATTGGATGCTGCGACAGAGGGTGGGCATCCCCCCTGGATTAGTTTAGGCGTCGGTCACGGTGGCGTATTGGGATTAGCAACCTGCGTATTGGAAACCGCGCCCCGGCGTATTGGGATTAGCAACCTGCGTATTGGAAACCGCGCCCCGGCGTATTGGGATTAGCAACCTGCGTATTGGAAACCGCGCCCCGGCGTATTGGGATTAGCAACCTGCGTACTGGAAACCGCGCCCCGGCGTACTGGGATTAGCAACCTGCGTATTGGAAACCGCGCCCCGGCGTATTGGGATTAGCAACCTGCGTATTGGAAACCGCGCCCCGGCGTATTGGGATTAGCAACCTGCGTATTGGAAACCGCGCCCCGGCGTATTGGGATTAGCAACCTGCGTATTGGAAACCGCGCCCCGGCGTACTGGGATTAGCAACCTGCGTATTGGAAACCGCGCCCCGGCGTATTAGGATCAGCAACCTGCGTACTGGGAACCGCGCCCCGGCGTACTGGGATTTAGCAACCTGCGTATTGGAAACCGCGCCCCGGCGTATTGGGAATGGCAACCTGCGTATTGGAAACCGTCCCCCGGCGTATTGGGATTGGCAACCTGCGTACTGGAAACCGTGCCCAGCGAATAAGGATAATTGACCCGTGGATTGGAACGGCGGCCAACTTCACTACGCAATCCTGGCGACCCTCACACAACGGCTCAAGGCTTGCAATTTTCGTCAAACGCAGGGCCCTGGCCCTCCTGGCCCACTTGTAAACCAAACACTGAAAGCCAACAACAACTCTTCTTGCAGGGCCCAACAAAATTGCTTCATCCTGCCCATAAGCGTGCATAGTCTGCAATGTATGTGGAGCGGGAGCGGCTCAGCACCCATGGGCATCATCGCCGCCTGCTGCATCCGCACACGGGTGCCAGCCGACTGACCGGGTTGGCGCGGGGGCCGCCCCATTCAGGCAGGTGCCCCGCCGCTCCCGGCAGCTGCCGTTCAGTGCAAGCCTGTTACAGCGCCCGTGCTGCCGCCGCTCGAAGCCCCGCCGCCAATGCTGCCTGCACGCGTCGCCATTCCGAAGTTGACTGCACCGTCCGCTGCTTTCCCCCAGGACGGCGCGCTGCCAATAAGCGGCAGCCGCTCCGCTGTCGCGACGAGGGCTTAGTCCAGGCGTGGCCCTGCCATTCAGGCTCGCACAGGCAGGGGCGGGACAGCCGAGTAGAAGCCAAAGGGCTGGGCGCGAGCGACTGCAGTGGCAACAGCGTGCTGACGCTGGTGAGTGTCCCTTTTGCAATGGGTCCTTACGTTCGCCATTACAGAGTTCTTGTGCGCGAAGCTGCGGTACCCGCGCCCCTTGGACACAGGCAGCGATAGCTCGTTGTTGGTACTGCAGTTGAAGTCAGGGGGCTTGTCGCTTCCGGCCTCAACTTCTGTGGGTAGCACAGGAGGTAGGATCTGAGCCCTGAGTCCTGCGCGGACGAAGGGGAACGAAGGGGAGCAGGGGAAGGCGTGTGCAAGAGCGGATTGAAGGCAGGGGGCGGAGTGGAGCCACCAGCCGACTGATCCTTCCCCAAGTAATCCAAGCCCAGCAAAGCCTCACCGAATACTCGTTTATGCCCGAAATACTTTCTAGCCCGTACTCGGCGAGCTTCTCAACTGCCGTGGGGTTCAAGTCGGGTCCGAGGTGACCATCTCCGCCACAAGCCGCTAAAATCCCCGGTCGCACAGGGCTTTGACCTGCAATATCACCAGCATAGATATCATGATCATAGGCACAAGTTGGACGTCAATGGGACACATTGTGCGGGCTTTGTGCCAATGGCGTTTGGGCTCTGCGCCAATGGCGCAAAATCTGGGATCGCTGAAATCCCCGGTTGCACAGGCCTTTGACGTGCAATATCACCAGCACTGTACAAGTTGGACATCAATGCGACTCATTATGCGGCCTTTGCACCAATGGCCTTTGCGCCAATGGCGCAAAACCTGGTGTTGAGCGCTTGAGCCCCCAGCCGGCCGGACGGCCCTGCAGCGCACCTCTGGAGCCACCTCTGCTTCCTTATCAGCTGGGGCCGCCCCCGCCTCCTCGTTCACCGGCTCAGCTTGTCCGCCTTGGTCGACCGCCCCTGTCCCGCTCCCAATCGCTCTGCTCATCAGGGCTCATCGCAATGGCCTTCTGGTGGCTTCTACCTCCATGACCAGGACGGATGAGCCCGCCACGAACGATGGGTCTAAAGTTGAGGACTCTATATCCGATGCGTCCAAAGAACCTGTGACACTGCCTATAGTAGCTCTGTCCGATAATTGACTCTGTTCAGTTTAGTAATAGCCAGCGAAGCATTTGGGAAGGCATTTGGCGATTGGCAATGTGAATTGCCGGACAATTGGCTCAATTGCCAATTGCCCTGTCAATTGCAGGCCAGCCTCGCGACGATTGACCAGCTTCCGTGTCTTTGAGGCATAATCTCTGAACCATCGTTATCATTGGGTATCAGAGGGTATGACAATGTTAGGGTTGCCGCAAGGGTCGGTCCTCAACTTTAGACCCATCGTTCGTGGCGGGCTCATCCGTCCTGGTCATGGAGGTAGAAGCCACCAGAAGGCCATTGCGATGAGCCCTGATGAGCAGAGCGATTGGGAGCGGGAGCGGCGTGGGACAGGGGCGGTCGACCAGGGCGGACAAGCTGAGCCGGTGAACGAGGAGGGGGGGGCGGCCCCAGCTGATAAGGAAGCAGAGGTGGCTCCAGAGGTGCGCTGCAGGGCCGTCCGGGCGGCTGGGGGCTCAACACCAGGTTTTGCGCCATTGGCGCAAAGGCAATTGGCGCAAAGGCCGCATAATGAGTCGCATTGATGTCCAACTTGTACAGTGCTGGTGATATTGCACGTCAAAGGCCTGTGCAACCGGTGATTTCAGCGATCCCAGATTTTGCGCCATTGGCGCAGAGCCCATTGCCGCAAAGGCCAATGTCACAAAGCCCGCATAATGTGTCCCATTGACGTCCAACTTGTGCCTATGATCATGATATCTATGCTGGTGATATTGCAGGTCAAAGCCCTGTGCGACCGGGGATTTTAGCGGCTTGTGGCGGAGATGGTCACCTCGGACCCGACTTCAACCCCACGGCAGTTGAGAAGCTCGCTGAGTACGGGCTAGAAAGTATTTCGGGCATAAACGCGTGCGTATTGAGGTCCCGGGCGCGCCGTACAACGAGACACACCTGCATCTCCTGTACTACGTGTCCGCTGCGCTGGGCGGTGGCGGGCGTGAGCGTGGCCGGCGCTGACGAGGACCCAGAGCAGCCAAGTGAAGGCGAGGAGGATGCCGCTGTGGAGGGTGAGCTTGGCGTGGTGGGAGTGCGTGGGCGATACACCGTGTCCTCGCGCTATCTGCACAGCACATCTCACTGGCTCAGATCCTACTTTTCTGTCTTTTACTTATGCCCCAACGCTACGTACTGCCCATTGTCCACAGATAACGGCCTGGCTGCACGGGTGGGGACCAGCTGCAGTGAGGAATACGATGCTGGCGAGCGGCCCTCTACCAGCGGCCCTGCAAAGCGGTCACGCCTGGCATCCAACGATCCGGGCTTGAAGAGCCTGCTCGCTGGGCGCGCTGCCTCAACGGCATCCTGCCACGTCAGAGCCGCGACCGCATTCGCCGCTTTGACTGCGCTGACCTACATGAGGCGGGCAAGATGCTGGAGCCTGGCGAGCAGGACTACATGTCGGACGGGGACGTGGTGGCAGTGCGGGTGAAGAGGGGCATGCAGATGGTTGTGCGATTGGCCATGACTGAGGGCCTCCTGTGCCCCAAGGCGCTGCCCGGCCGGAAATGCAAACGTGCTGGTGGCCACTCGCCGCCTTGACCCCGCCAACCAAGCTGGCCGTGTGCAGCTCCGCGGACTCCGGCCCCAAGGTGCGTATGAGGCTTTGAAGGCAGCAGGATGGGGGTTGGGTGGAAGGGGCTAGCGTCAGTTCCTTGTACTGCATCAACGCCGCCACGCACGCCTTCCGTCCGCCATTCTTTGATGGTATGCCGTGGCAATACGTCCTGCCCCACCAGGTGAAGTCAGATCCAAACCAGCTCTTCCCCGCCACGGAGATCGTCCAGGTGGTCAACGTCCGACCTGCGCCGGACACACGGGCAGGGTGCTCTTACGCGCTGGACACTGAGGACGAGCGGGTGAGCAGGCATGGGTTGACCTGGGATCGACGGGGGGGGCAGGTTGTGCTCAAAAGCGAGGTGACGCAATAGGGTGAACAAGGGGCGAGGTGAGGCAATAGGGGAGACGACAGATGTCTCGGTCGACAGTGGTGTTTGGGGCGACATGGGAGGTGGGAACTTAACTATTCCATTACAGCTGCTCTTTGGCAACCAGTGTCGTACGCGCGGCGTATACACGAGTACGATACACCTTTTCTGCTGTCCTTCACGTATCCTAGAACGCTGACCTGGCTGCGGCTCTTCTGCAAAACTGCGACAGACTGAGTGAGTAGGCGTGGCTTATGCATTCCTAACCACGCCACCACATTGCCACGTAGGAGCTGCAGCGGTACTGTGCCCAGAACAGCTTCATCCTGGACGGGGCACAACCGGCGATGGCACGGGCGGCAGCTGGCGGGCGGGGTGTGCCACGCGAGGGGTGCGCGCCTGCACAGCAGCGCAAGCAGCAGGCCAGGGCGGCGGAGTTGCAACAGCTACTGTACCCACAGACCGCGGGGGCCGCGGCGGAGCCGGCGTCTGTCAGCGCGCGGGAGCGGCAGCGCTTCCAGAAGCGCGTGCACGATATGTGAGGGCCGGGCCGGGAACCGTGAGGGAGGCCGCAGAGCCGCCAGCGTCCGTCAGTGGACGTGGGTGGCTGGTGAGACTGGGGGGTTGTATAAGAACCGTGAGACTGGGGGGGGCCGAGGAGGCAGGGGCCGCGGCACAGGTGGCTTTCGGCCGTGGCCTGTGGGAGGGGCGGTAGCCTGTATGTTCAGTGTTGGGGTGCGGAAAGTGGGATACAGTAGCTGCTACGACGGGGATATACCAGGCAGACAGCCTGGGTGCGCAGCCTGAGAGAAAGAGAGAGAGCACAGCTGAGCCCTGGGGAGGGGGGGGGCGGAGCGGGTAAAACGACGGCCCCGGCGTATTAGGATGCTGACCTGCGTATTGGAATGGCGGCCCCGGCGTAGTATGATTGCTGGCCAGCGTATTGGAACGGCGGCCCCGGCGTATTAGGATTGCTGACCAGCGTATTGGAACGGCGGCTTCGGTATAGTATGACTGCTGACCTGCGTATTTGAATGGCGGCCCCGGCGTAGTATGGTTGCTGACCTGCGTATTGGAATGGCGGCCCCGGCGTATTTGGATTGCTGACCTGAGTTTTGGAACGGCGGCCCCGGCGTATTATTATTGCTGACCTGCGTATTGGAACGGCGGCCCCAGCGTATTATGATTGCTGACCTGCGTATTGGAACGGCGGCCCCGGTGTATTGGGATCGCTGACCTGAGTTTTGGAACGGCGGCCCCGGCGTATTATGATTGCTGACCAGCGTATTGGAACGGCGGCCCCGGTGTATTGGGATTGCTGCCCTGAGTATTGGAACGGCGGCCCCGGTGTATTGGGATTGCTGCCCTGAGTATTGGAACGGCGGCCCCGGTGTATTGGGATTGCTGCCCTGAGTTTTGGAACGGCGGCCCCGGTGTATTGGGATTGCTGCCCTGAGTATTGGAACGGCGGCCCCGGTGTATTGGGATTGGTGCCCTGAGTATTGGAACGGCGGCCCCGGCGTATTGGGATTGCTGCCCTGAGTATTGGAACGGCGGCCCCGGCGTATTGGGATTGCTGCCCTGAGTATTGGAACGGCGGCCCCGGCTTATTAAGATCGCTGCCCTGAGTATTAAAAACCGCCCTTGGATTAGAAAATGACTTATCCGCTGTGACCGCCGGATAAGTGGATTAGTGCCTCATGCCCACCCTCTGGCTGCGAGCGGCGATTAAGAACCAGGCCTGTACCCGAAAGGACTAAGCGGGCCTCTTGACTAAGCGGGCCTCTTGGTTACGCATACGACGCGATCCCGCTCATGAGCGTGATGAGTTTGGATGATGAGGCATGGTGCACGTTTGGTACACCACCTTCCGGCAACGTGGACACGAGGGGTTGTACAATAGTTTTAAAGGCAAGGAGCAGGCACACCATCCTTCGAATTAACTGCATATCATGAAACAGTGTGGGGCAATTCGTCCAGCATTCCCCGGCCTATCTATGTAGCTCCAGAGCCGGCAGGACCAAACTGTTGGCGCAACATGCGCACAGCGCCAGCAAGATTCCGCACAGTTAAAGCACATTCGAAACCAATAGCTACGTCTGATAGGTTGGCATAGCATGCGTAACCGTGCGGCATCCACCGTACGATGCCGTTTGTAGAACACCTCCCATCAGGGCATAGCACATTTGAGAATATAATCCTATGAAAGGTTTTTGATTTTCCCAATCTCAACTTCAGCGAAAGTTCAGAGAGGGTCAACTACCGGTCTACCTCAGACTGCGCGGTCGCCTTGACACAGTAGCTATTGATAGACAGCAATGAATATTTTTAAACGGCTCTTTAACGGTGACTGCGAGGCTGGCGGCCAAGCAGCGACACCAGATGGGTCATTACACAAAGGGGCCAAGTCGTCGCTGGGGACATATGTGGGCGACTCAAAGTCTTGCCTTGAAGGCGGACGAATGCACGCAAAAATTGAAGTGGGTTGTGCTGGACTCGCCTCTTAGCGCGTAGCATGGAAATCCGACGAGAGCCACTTTGCGCGCAGGGTCGATACGTGACGCTGGTGCGGTTAGACGGCGTGCTATCTTGCATCGACAGCGTGTGTTTTCACGCGGGCGGCCCGCTGGTAAGTGCGTTTCGCGTTGTTGGGGCTCAGACAATCGACGGCCTCTTGTTCGCGGGGCTATAACCACCTGCGGATTACCCGGGCATCCAGGGCATCGGAGACATAGAAGACGTCAACGGGCACAAGTGCCTGGTATGCCCCTGGCATTTTTACAAGGTAAGTCGGACCGCACGTCGGACATACGTCAGCCCGGGGTGAACAGCTCCTGCTGGCCTTTCCCGCTAAAACAACTATGCGCGCCAACGTAGCCCTCCTGCACTCACACTATGATTCCGTTTAATGGCTGCGGGAGGACCGCACCCGACAAAAGCACAAAACCCAGTTTTCTGTCATATCGGCAACGTACGGCGCATCGAACCAAAACGGCGCCTGCTGGAAACCCGTGCACCGGGCCCAGCTGACCGTGTACGGCCTACCACAAATCTAGCACGCCTCTATAGACCCCAAAATGTTACACCGCGAAAGACGGGAACATGGGCGCCACTTGGCAGGACTGTGGCGCCACTTGGCGGCATAAGCACAAGCACACGAAGCCCGTGTCCATGTGCGGGTACGCAGGCCCCGGGCCCCCCCTCCCGTGGCACGCACCCATACACACAAACACACACGCGCGCCACCTCGCACGCACCCATACACACACACGCACCGCCTCACACGCACCCATACACACACACACACACGCACGCGCCACCTCACACGCACCGTGGGGTTTCTTGGCTCGGCGCTGCAGTACCCCACACGCGCGCGCCCCTGCAGATTGACGTCCAGACCGGCGACAAGTATTACCAGGGGTTGGAGTTCAAGGATGGAAAGATGGTGGGCGGCGAGTGGAAGAGGTGGGGTCCATTGGGGTGGGAAGTGGAAAGTAGGGCTGGTGTAAATTAAACCGTTTCCTCGACATGGAAATTGTAGCTGGAGTAGGGGATGGGAGGGCGTTCCAGGTGGGCGGTGGACGAGGCGCTCGTGGATGCGACATGACAAGCCAACCCCACTTCGGTGACTTCCCGTGGCGTCACTCGGCATTGTTGTTGTGCTCCTCTGAAAAATAATTGGAAGCATTGGAGGAGAGGAAAGGAAAAAGCAAACGAAAGCCCGGCCGTGCCCGACCCAGCGCTTGCGCTGAGAGGACACTGCCCAACGTGTGTCGCCAGCCCAGCCCCGTTACTATACCAGAGCAAAAGAAAAGCCAAAGAAGCCCTGCCCTGACCTCACCGCTTGACCGGGGCCGCAGCCGAACGCTGGAGACGTTCGCCGGCGCTTTGCCACTAGCAATGGGGCACGAAAGCCTGCGCAAGCGATGGGCAGGCACCCAAAGTCGGAAAGCCCACCCGTTTTGCTAAGCGTGGACGTATCTTCGCCCGGAAACGGAGGGCAGCAAGCGGGAACGAAAGGCGCAAGGAGTAAGAAGATAGTGGGAGGAGTGGCGAGGGATTGTACGACGGGACGAGCACAGGCAGGGCACACAGAAGCCGCTGGACGCGTAGGAGGAAGAGATGTCGGTGCGCGGCTCAGGCCAAAACCCCTTACACCGCAACGTCGATCCTTTCGCCTTACTTGCCCCTGAGGGAGCAGTTTAACGTTTATTTTACGCACTGTATCTATTTTTACGCACTATGTCCCAGTTAATGGCTGCACCGACACAGCCTGCCTCTGGCAGCGTTTTCAGCTCCACGCCACCAAGCGATTGAGTTCCATTAGCACACACCCTGCCGTACCTAATGTTGTTTTCCTAACACGGAGTCCTTCTTGCTGTCGCCCTCCCTGCAGCAACGGAATACGACAACGCGTACACCCTGTCGTGGAGGAGGATGGCAAAATGTGGGTGCGGAACCCGGGACTTCATAACGGCGGCGGCGGCAGGGGGGAGGGGGGGGGGGGCGGGAAGAACTGGGAGGGCGGAGCCGCGGCGGTTGGTCGTATGGTGAACGTGGTCAATCACCTGGCATTTGGGCCGGGTAAGGCTTTAGTGGCGTTGTAGTAGTGTGTTTAGGGTTTTAGGGTTAGGTCGAGCACCGCCATTCGGGCTCGTCACTCAGGGCTTTGCCTCCATCACTCGGGGTTTGCCTCCGACAAAGCCGCCGATGCCCTCGCCTGGGTCATGAGTGACAGCGTCCCTGCCCGTCCAGCAAGGGCCAGCTTAGTTAGCCAACACACGATTGCGCCATACACTTACCGGACTCCTGCCACCTGGTTCGGGCAACTGGCCCACCCTCCCTGCTCTCTCATCCCGGCCCCACACTCTGCCTCAATCCGCCGCCCTCGTCTGCCCCCATCTGCCCCTCAGCTACGTGACACTGTCCACCAAAGCCGCAGAAGCCGGCGGCGGTGTATTGGGTTGCGGTGGCTCCTCAGATGCACAGGGCTGCGCGGCCAGCGGCCCCGTCGAATCCGACAGCTACGCCTTCGACACCGTCTGTGGTGACCGGGTGCTCAACTCGCCGCCCTCGGCCAACAGGACGCGAGTGCACTCCGTGGGCGCTGACGGGCGCAAACCCTCAGGTGGGTCGGTTCCCGGGCGGTGGTGGTGGCGGCGGAGGTTGAGAGAGGAAACCAGCAGGTGGGTCGGTTCCCGGGCGGTGGTGGTGGAGGTGGAGGTTAAGAGAGGAAACCCGTGGGGTGATGTTTCTGGAGGGGGTGACGAGAAGACCCGGCCACACGATAAAGGAAACGGAAGGCAGGAACTGTGTGGGCTCGTAACGGACGTCAGTGGCTCACAGTATGTTCTGGATTCCGTGGGGCAGGATCTGGATCCTGACGTCGCCAGCTCCAGGGTTTTAGCTTGGGTTTTAGCTTGGACACGGGTACGGCACACGAGGAGCGGCGGGTGTTCGTATGTGTGCCTCCTTACATCCGGAGACCAGGGAGTTGGCGCAGCATTAGCCGGCGTCTCTGAAGACGCCCCTCGGATAACACGTTTCCTGCCGCCACCGCCCCGGGTCCACTCTCAGGTCAAGTGCTGCGCGGGCAGTACAAAGCCTGACAATGTACGGCGTATGCATGACCAGCCATGACGAGCCACAAAGGAACGACGCCAGGCAGGAGGCTGTCGGCGCTTCAGGCGCTGGGAGGGCGTCGTTTTCCAGCAAGCAAATAAAATGACAGGCAAACATGGTGGCAAACATGGTCGCAAATGTATGGGATGAGCCGCTGGCGGCCCTGAGGCAGCAATCGACGAGGAAGGGGGCATGGCGAAAGGGGGTGGGTGTTTTAATCGTCGTCGCCGCGCGTACGACAGCGCAATGCCGGGGGGGGCGGGCCCGCTGGATGATGCTCGGAACCTCGGATGTATGTCTAGATGTCTGGGAGGCTGAAGATGAGCCAGCGCTGTTTACTGTGGAGGTGGCGGAGGCTGCGATGGGCGCGCTGTTTGAGGGGGCTCGCGCGCGCTGAGATATCGTAGTAGCTTTCCAGGCTTGCTTTCTTGCATTTTGTATTACGAGGTACGGCGAAGTCATGGGCACGACAGGCAAGTCGATGCGATACCCTTGCGACAAGCGGACGGGGGCATGTCCGGCAGAAGCAAAGACCTGGAAGGCAGCACCCGCCGCCGCCATGACGTAACCTCGTTATTAACAGGTTGCCTTGAGCTCTTGGCCAGCTTGACCTCACCGCAGGCGTGAGGCAGGAAGCATACCTTGGCTTTCTGAGTTAACTTGTTGTATAATAATCTCGATCCCCGCCTGCCGACCCTGGGAAGGCTCCAGCATTCGACAGAGGCAGGCATGGTCGGTGTGGTTTGCTTGCGCGACACGGTCGGACCCGGCCGTCGTGACAGTCTTTAATCGTTCCTAATGCACCTATTAACCGCTCCCATATGAGATAACAGGGGTTCTCTGTTGGACGTGTGATAAATGTGGCACCATTGCAGTGCAGTTGCCGGGCGTGAGCACTGCACTGCCGTGAGCTGCGCGATAAGGGTGCCCGGATTTACGCCGGCCCCTATTGTAGGCCATGCTGATCTTTCGTCGCTCGGGACGCCCAGCTCCTCAAATTGACCCTGTCGCCTTTGACAGCCATTCGGATCCGCTCGTCCCAAGTCGTGTTCGCGGCGTTCATCATCACCCTGGACGTAGACGGGATATGTAAAGTGAAGTTTTGTACTGACGCATGCCTTCCCTCCTCATGGCGCTGCTGTTTGGGCAGCCAGACTCAACTTAGTTCGGCAGCGCTGTCCAGTGGCTGGCTTGCAGTATTAACGAAGGGTTGCTGGTGATACATCCTCTCATGATAGAAGTTGGCGACACAGGGTTACAATTGCCGGGACGATGTGCGAATCCTGAAAGCCCAAGGCTATGCTTTCCTCGAGTTTAGTCGGTTTCTCCGTGACATCTTTTACGGGAATGTACATGGCAATGATTTGAGGCTTGTGGACGAGGATTCACATATGGCGCAGGCGCCTGAAGCCGGTTCAGTTCCAGGTGGTGAGGCTCCCGGTGCACCCTCAACGCATTCATCAGTTGATGTGGGCGCAGTCCTCCGAAGCCTCAAGTTGCGCCGCGTATCATGCTCGTCTGTGGCGGTGCCTGCTCTTGCTGGCCCAGATGGGAACTTCGACACGGCCCCACCGCGCTCTCACCAGGGCTTGCCGCCGCGCGGCGTCGGCACCATCGCCAGCATTATACCACCAACAACAATAGCGGCCAGCGCTGGCAGCAACGGGCCCAGCGTCGGCGTGGCCGGCCTGGCGGGGTCGGACATGTTGAGCGACTATGCCGCATCAGCTCGCGTCCGGAGCTGGACACAGTTGGTGCCGACCACTCAATCCGCTGCGACGGCGTCAATCCCCTCAAATAACCATTTTCCGCCCGCCAACGGCACCTCCACCTCCACCTACACTTTGAGCTCCAGCTCCACCACCGGCTCTAGGGGCTCAGCTCCCACCGGCCGTGAGAGCAGCGCCAGCCCGGCGCCCGTGCCCGATAGAGCAGAGCACTTTGCATTGCACGCCTCGGCGTATTACCGCCGAAGCGGCACAGCATCGGGCGACATGCCCACCTCGCTCTCCACCTCCATTTCCACGCCGACCCCGCCGCCCATGTACGCCACCCCAGCCCCCCCGCTGCCCACGAAAACCGCCTCCGCCTCGTCCGCGCTGGCAAAGCACGCCATCGCCTCCACCGCCGCAGCAGCTGCGGCCACCGCCGCAGCCGCCGCAAGGCCCCCGTTGTCTTCGGCATCCTCCCAAAGGAGCATCTCAGCGGCGGCGGCAGCGGCGGGGGGAGGCTTGGCGGTCACCCCCACTGGCGTGGCCGCCGCCGCCGGCGTCAACGGGGGCCTTTCTTCCCCCAGGGCCCTCAACGGCAGCCCGGCAGCAGGGAGCGCCACCGGCGTCAGGCGGAGCCTCGGTGGCGGCTCGGGCAGCGGCGGCGGCGCGTCGGTGATTGACGGCAGCGTCACCAGCGGCTCCACCTCCCCCACTGTACGACCCGGCGGCGTCGCCGCCACGGCCTTCGCCGCCGCGAGCGCCATCGTCGCTGCGACCAAAGCCACCACCACCAACAAGGACAACCACAACAACAGCAGCAGCAGCAGCGGCCCGCTGCAATCCTCGGCGGCTGGTGGAATGGCTGCTGCTGTCCCCGCCGCCGGCTCCGAGACCACCTGCAGGGACGGGGCCCCGTATGTGGTGCTGAGGTCGCCGCCTCCGCCACGGTCGCCTCCGCCGCCGGCACCTGCGACCCGGGGCGGAGCAGACGCAGGGCCTGGGGCCAACGGTGGCGGCGGTGCCGGCGGTGGCAACTTGTCGTACAGCGGCATCGGTTCCCGGAGGTAAGGGCGGGCGGGGGGCCGCGTCACACGGCGTCGAGAGGACCCCGTCGGGTGGGGGCCTGCGAGGAAAGCCGCTGGTCGGCGCTTGAGAGATAAGGGATAAAAGCCACGAGAGAAAGGCACTCGGCGGTTAGGGAGTAAGCCCGTGGTCCGACACTGGAGGAAGCTTGTACTCATGTCCCGGGCATCATGTCCCGGGCATCCAGCGGTGGGGAGGGGGTGGCGGCAGGTGGGGCAGCAGCCCAGGAGGAATTTCCTCCCAGCTGGCTCATGGTGCAGTTAGTGGGGTTACAGTGGGGGGATTGTATAAAAGAGGGAGTGGCACCTTTTCCTCCATCGCCGTCCACTGGTTGGCCCTCTGCTCCCACCCCTCCTCCCTGACCCGCACCAGGTGCTCCCTGGAGCTTCAGATCGCCCGACTGCGGCGCGCCTCCGTGGATGACGTCAGCACCGCCACCGGCGGCCCCAAAGCATACCCGCCCTCGCGCTGCGAGCCCGAGCTGACCCCGGCGGCCGGCAACAACAATAACAACGTTAATGACAGTAACAACAGTAAGGACATGACCAGCGTGTCGGCGCCGGCGGCATCGCTGCCCGGCCCCGTCATCAGCGGCGTCGTGGCCGCAGAAACCATGGCGGCGGTGGCCGCGGCCGCAGCGGCGGTTGCGGATGAGGGCCCCAGGTCTGGAGTGGAGGTGGGCACTGACGGCGGCTGTGGTGACAGCGATGCGGTGGGGGGCGGCAGCTGCTGGGGGCCGCACTCGCAGTCCTCGCAGTCGTCGGCGCCGCTGCACCCGTCATCGCCGCTGCACCCCGCATCGCTGCTGGCGCACCGCACGCAGCTGCTGGACGAGCTGCATGCGGCGCACCGCAGAGAGCTGGCGCTGGCGGAGCAGCTGGGCAGGTGGGTGTGCGCGCGTGTGTGGAGGTGGAGGTTTCGAGGGAGACCCGTGGATGCCCGAGGTGGAGGTAGGGAGCGGGAGTTAGAGGGGAGGCCGCGAACGGGACTTGGCGATGGGGGATGGTACGGCGCCAGCAGGCAGAGACATTAGGGAGTGGCATCTGCAGACGGGGGGTATTTGGGTGGTTTACGTGCTCGGGGTGGTCCAAACTGCCGGAGGGAGGAGGGGCTGCTAGCCCGCCGCCTGCGGGCAATGCAACCTAGTAGCGGAAGCCCTGAAATCGTGAACTGCTGCGCCTGTGACGTCGTCATCGTCATCGTCGTCGTCGTCGTGTTGGCCGGCGCAGGTCCCGTGCCGAGGTTCTGGAGCTGAGCGCCCAGATGTCGCGGCAGGCGGAGACGGCGGCGGCGTGCGCTGCCGCGTCGGAGGCGGAGGCGGGGCGGCGAGCGGACCAGCTGGCGGCCAGCGTGCAGGACCTGAGGGGGGAGCTGCGGCGGGCGAGGGTGAGGCCGGCGGGGAGCCAACCTCTGGCCTATGGTGTACGGCAGTGGCAGTTGCATGTGTATGGCAATTTGTCTGGCCTATGTGTGTACGGCAGTGGCATGTGCATGACGATTGTTTATTTACTAGCCCCTCCCCCTTCGACCCCTAACCCCCTCCCTTCCTTCCCCCTTCCTTCCCTCTTCCTTCCCTCTTCCTTCCCCCTTCCTTCCCCTTTTCGAACCCTCGTCCCCCGCCGCCCAGACTGAGGCCAGCGAGGAGGTGCGGCGCTGGCGGTCCCGCGCCACAGCCGCGGAGGAGCAGCTGCAGACCGCCCTGGCGCAGCTGGCCTGCCTGCGATCGGCGGCCGCGGCGGCGGGCACGGCGGGGGTGTGGAGCAGCAGCAGCACGGGCGCGGGCACGGGCGCGTCGGGCTCTCCGCCGCCGCTTGCCGACGGCGCCAGCTTCGACACGGGGTGCAGCGGCGGCAGCAGCGGCGGCGGCGCCGCCAACCCGCACATCGTCAGCCGGGCCATGTCTTGGAGCGACCGGCTTTGGAGCCCGGTCCAGGGAGGGGGCGCGGCTTCGTCGTCCGCAGCGTCCAGCCCTACTGCGGCTGTGCTGGTGGGACCGTCCTCAGCCCCAGGACTGGTCCCGGTGCCGGTGCCGGTCCCGGTGCCTGCCCGGGCGGCTGCCCCAGTCGCGGCTGCGGGAGGGGCCCCTGCGGACAGCCCGTACGGCGGCGGCAGCTCCCTCCCGCTGAGGCGGGAGGCAGCGGCGGAGGTCGTCGCGGGCCTGGCGTGCGAGCCGAGCCTGGAGCTCGGAGGAGGCGGCACCTTGCCGGAGGACCACCCGGGGTAAGTGGGTGGCGGTGCATGCCGGTGGGGGTCGAGATGCGCGCCGAGGGGGCCGGCGAGGGCTGGGCGGCAGCGTTGGTCCCGGGCAGCGCGAGGGAGGCGAGGGAGCCGGCTGCTAGGATCAGCCGCCAACTAACTCCTTACCCTGCTAACCCCTCCCGCTGCCTCCGTCCCCGGCTGGGCCCCCTCTCCCCAGACTCGCCCGCTGCTCCCTCTCCAACCCCATCCGCCGGAGCCTCAGCGCCTTCCTCATGGCCCGGCCCCCGGACACCCCCGGGCACGTCGTCACTGCCGCCCCCCCGGACTACGACCAACCAGCGCCGGGTACCGAAGCCCCACGTGGCTCGCAGCGGCTGGCAGCCCACCCCGCCACCGCCGCGGCCACCAGCCTCTCCCCAGGCAGCCGCCCGTCTCCTCCGCCCCTCCACGCCGGCGCTGACGCCAGTGGTGTGCGGCTGCGGCCGCAGCGACTGCCGGTCCCCTCCTCCCCAACCACCTCGACCTCCACCGCCGCCGCCGACGGCGGCGGCGGCGCGTCCGCCACGGCCTCCACCACCGCCACTACGCCGGCGTCGGGCTCGGGCTCGGTCACTCCGTCGTCGTCGTCCGCTGGGTCGCCTCAGTTCATGGGGGGCCGCAGCGGCTTCAGCTTCGACCAGCAGGGCGGGGTGCTGCGGGAGCTGTCTGACCACCTCAACGTGCGAGACAGCGAGGGAGGCGAGGACGACGTGATGGGCGTCGGCGTGGTCGGCAGGGGCTACGGCAAGGGGGCGGCGGCGGCGCTGGGAGCGCGCAGGTGCGGTACTAGGGCTGCCGTGGGCGTGATGCTGGTGGCGGTGGTGGTGGTGGTGGTGGTGGTGGCGGTGGTGGTGGCGGTGGTGGTGGTGGCGGTGGTTGTGGTGCTGGTGACTAGTGGTGCTGCTGCTGGTGCTGGTGGAAGTCTCAGGGCGGCCGACGTGCCGTTGCAGTGGTGTTATCCGAAAGCAGCAGTGTGGGTTTGGAAGAGGGCTGCGGCTCGACGAGGGGTGTGGGGCGGGGCGGGGGGAGTGTCCACGACCGGGGTATATTGGGCGGTAGGAGCGCGAGGTGGAGGGGAGGGGAGGGGAGGGAACCCTTGGTACCGCCAGTACACCAAAAGGATGCTCTCAGACCACCGCCTTCCCATCCTACTTTTCACCCTTCCTGCCTCCCCTCCTCACCCACTCCCCCCAACCAGACGGATGACCCACCCCGAGCACCCCATCTTCTTCGGCCGAGACATCGCACCCCCGCCCGTAGCCGCAGCCAAGGACGACCTGGCCAGCGGCGGCGGCAGCAGCACCGCCGGGGGCGCCGGATCCAACGGATCCAGCCTCGGTGGCGGCGTCGCCGCAGACGCCAGCAGCATCAGCTGGTCGTGGACCGCTGCCTCGGCTGCTGCCCCCGACTCCACAGCGGCCGCGGCCCCAGCTAAGGTGGCTGGGGACGACTCACCGCCCTCGCCGCCCCAAGCCGCTTGGGCCACCACCACGGCTGCTGCCGCCGCCGCCGGCCTCGCGAGCGCCGCCCACCCACCGCACACCACCACTACCACCACCACCTCCGCGCAGGTAAATGGCTCCGTTGGAAAGGCGGCAGCAGCAGCGGCGGCAGCTATGGCGGCGGCGGCGGCGTCTTCGTCGGACAGCGCCGTAGAAGACCCGTCGAGCCCCGCAGCGAGCAAGGGTCAGGGGCTGGCGGCAGCGGCGGCGGCGGCGGTGCTTGCGGCTGAGGTGGACCGACTGAAACAGGTCCGGCAGGGGAGGGGGAGGTCGGACACGGCGAGGAGGTGGTTTCGGAGGGGCTTCCGCGTCATCGTGGGGGGGTTCGAGGGAAACCCGTGGATGTCCGAAAAAACGTTTAAAACAGAAGTTTTGAGATGCATGCTGGAGAACTGGGTTGGGGATACGAAAGCCGAAGGTCGTAATATGACCTTTGGCGGCTAAGCTATATCGGCTACGGCGAGACGCACGGGAGCGAGGACCCCACGCGACGCACGTAAAGTTTTCGCAGAATCGGTTTTGGGCGCTAGTAGGAAAACTGTGGGAGTTGGGGCGCTATGGGAGAGCGGCCATCGCGGTCCGGTCCCAGTCCCGGTCCTAGTCGGAGGCCCCGGCCCGACCCGCCCAAATACCGACCAGATGTGTGAGGAAGCTGTCATTACCAGAGGAGGTCCGCGGTCGTCCAGGAGAGCAGGCCGAAGCCGCGCCGCGCCGCCATGGGGGACGCGAAAGCCCAGACGCAGGTCCCGACGCCCGCAGACAAGAACGCAACGACTAGCAAAAAACTACCAGAACAGAGGCCCAACCCAGTGGCGGAACTCACCTGGCCAGGGCCCAGAGCGGGTGGGGAAAGCGGTAGACGCGAAGCATGCGGGCAGGGGGCAGCAGGGGGCGTTAGAAACAATATCCAGGCGCTAAGCTGGTGGGCAGGGGTCAAAGCAACGAAGAGGCCCCAGCGGCGCGGCGAAAGAGGCGGAGTCAGGAAAGGTGAGGACGGATATACGGGGAGTCGGGTACGACGCGGGCTGGTACGGCGGCGTACGGCGTTGGACGGCGGAGGCCTGTACGACGGAAGGAGGAAGTGAGAAAATATGGGGCGTGAAGATGCGGGACAGGTGGCAAGGCTAGCAGGCGAGGAGACGTGAGGCAGTGCGCGGTCCGGGCTGGTCGGATCCCCACAGCACTGCCACAGCGAGGACGGCGCCGCCACAATGCGACGCCGGCGGCGAGGGACTCGTGGGAGAGCGGCGGTCCAGGCGGGGGAGGGGGAGAGGGGGCTGTGGGAGGAGACAGAGTGCGAATGGCGGGTGCGCGGGTGGGCAGAGGGGCGGGGGGGGGGAAGCGGAGAGAGAGGCGGCGGGAACTGTTTCCTAGGAGTGTTTCGGTCGCGGCTGGCGGGGTGTTGGGGGCGTGGAGGGGGCGGAGGGGCTGGCGTGGGATGAGGTGCGGAGGGGGGGAGGGGGCGCGGAGGGAGGCCGGCGGCGGATTACAAGTGGGGGGTGCAGCGGCGGCGGGGTGCGGCGGCTGCTGTGGCTGCTGGACGCCGGGGCTGGGTGCTGCGGCTGCTGTGGCTGCTGGACGCCGGGGCTGGGTGCTGCGGCTGCTGTGGCTGCTGGACGCCGGGGCTGGGTGCTGCGGCTGCTGTGGCTGCTGGACGCCGGGGCCGGCAGGGAGGTCTGGGGCTGCTGGCCATCGTGGGGGGGTGGGTCGGGGCTATTAGCCGCTCAAAGCTGACTATGAAACTACTCGGGCGAGCTGCATGTTTCTCACACACCAATGGGATGAGCTGGAGGGTGGCGCGCTGGCACTTACCTTAGAAGGCTGTGAATGCTAGCGGTGCGCCTCTTCAGTCTACTCCTGTGCCGGTGGCGTTGGCAGCGACATGTATAGGCAGGTGCACTGGTACCATGACTACCGCAAACTCCCATCGCCACTGCTGCCCCCACCATCGCCACTGTTGCCCCCACCATCGCCACTGTTGCCCCCACCATCGCCGCTGCTGGCTGCCCCAGGCCGGCAACCGAGCCTACCGCAGCGAACAGCACCCGCTGGCCCGCCACTGCTACACCTGCGCCCTGGAACTCCTACTGGCGCCCGGCGGCGTGACCCACGGGACGGCAGCACCAACTGGCGGCGCGGCCAACGGCAGCGCCGGCAACGCTGTGACAGCCAGTGCGGCCGTCGCCGCGGCCGTCGCGGCGGCGGCGGCGGCGGCGGCGGCGCTCGAGGGTGGCGGCGGCGGCGGCGGCGCATTCGTCGATACCCGGCGGGTCGTCTCCACGCTGTACTGCAGCCGCGCCGCCGCGCACGTGGCGATGCGGCTGTACGCGGACGCGGTGGCGGATTGCTGCGCCGCCACCGCCCACGACGAGGGCTACGCGAAGCCCTGGAAGGTGGGTGGGAGCGGGGCCAGGGGGTTGCAAGGGGCACAAGGGGGGGAAGCGCGGGTTTCAGGGTTTTAGTGGCGGGCCGCTGCTGATCTGGCTCCGCAGAAAACTGGAAACATAGGAAAACCGCGGCTCGGCGCCCGCTGCAGCAAACCCGCCTGCATTGCTACGTCCCGTCCGCCTTCGTTGCTGCCCCTGCGACTCAGCTCCCGCTACCACCCTGCCGCCCTTCCCTTCCCTTCCATCCTCGCAGTGCCGGGCCGAGGCCCTGGCCTCCGTCAGTGCCTTCGGGCCCGCGGCCGCCGCCCTGGAGCGATGCATCCAGCTCACGCTGGCGGCGACGGCGCCGACCGTCGCCGCGCTGGGCGCCACCGCCGCCACCCCCCCGCCGCCACCCGCCGCCGCCGTCGCCGCCGAGTACACCGACGTCGACCCGCGGGAGCTCCCCCTGCTGCGTCACATCCTGCAGCGCCTGCAGGAGCTCGCCCGCTCAGCGTCGGCGCCGGCCCTGCCCGCCGCCGCTGCCGTACTGGCGGCGGTGACGGGGACCCCGGCGGCGGCGGCGCCGCCGCCGGTGGACCACTACGCCGTGCTTGGCGTGCCGCACCACGCCTCCCCAGTGGAAGTACGAGCGGCCTACCGGCGGCTAGCGCTCCGATACCACCCGGACAAGGCCGCGGCGGCGGTGGCGGCGGCGGCGGCGGCGGCTGCCCGGCAGATGTCGTCCTCGTCGTCGCCGGTTCGCGCGGCGGTGGTGGGCGCGGCGGCGGCGGTGTTCCCCATGGTGGCGGAGGCGTACGCAGTGCTGTCGGACAGCGCCAACCGGAGGGCGTACGACCTGCGTCGCGCGCGTGTGGTGCTGGGCAACAAGCGGGCGCACTAGGGGGCGGCAGCTCCATCCATTACGGGCCGGCACCTCCGCCCACTAGCTAGAGCTCCCTGTTGTTGGATTCCTGCGGTAGGAGCTGCCTCCAGAGAGGGGCAGGTGCAGTGACTGAAACGGGAGCCGTGTGGCTGAAACTGGGGTCGTGCGGGTCCGCCCAGCAGCCCCGGCTTTTGAAGGCGCACCCAGCGTCGGGCTGAGCCTGAGACTGCCATACGGGCCTGTTGGCTCACCGCTGAACCGGGTGTGTATTTGCGTTCCGTACGGCTGAGGGGGCGACGCCCAGATTGCATATGGCTGTATCTGATTGCATGTTGCGGTGCGCTACGCGGAGGATTGCTTTTGCCGCCTGCACCCCACCCGGGTGACGAGGGACGTTCACGACCGGGCTACGGCGTGTGAGCCCGGATGACGAGACATGCATGTAGAGGCGCGGCTCGGGTTTCGTTGCCGTCGAGGCACTTCCGAGGCAGCGACACGAGGCCACCCTGGTGATCGCCATTTCGCGGTCCGCCTGCCTTCGGCCTGGGCCCGGGCCTAGCTGAGCGAATCACAGAACACGACAGGTGCTGCCACCGTCGCCAGCTAGCGGGGCCTGCTCTTGCGTGACCTTAAAACGTAACCCGTAACCGGGATGGCGACCATGGTTTCGCGACTAGATGCTGATGATGTTGATGAAGGTGCTTGTTTTGGCTGCACATGGATGCCGTACCCGGCCCAGCCCATTGGAGTGTGCGGACAATGATGCGTGTTTTTAGTCCCGCCTGGGCCCGACCCGCCTGTGCTGGGTATTTTTGCTTTGCTTGACGTCACCTGCACGCTAACATGTCTATACCTCGGGCCCATGAACCGCGGCCATTGCCGCTGCCTGACGGGGGGCCGCGTCCCCACGCGTGGAGAAGGAGACGCAGCGCTAGGATTCGGTAGGGCGAGAGAGGTAGGAGGTGTGTCCCTCTCGGGGGGTGTCGTGCCGTGTCACGATGCGGGGTGCCCACAGCGGGCCTTACGGCGGCGCAAATGCCGTCCTTATTTACGGATGCCATCGTCCGTGTCGCTTGTCCCCCCCGTGCTGTACGACATACACCCGGAGGGTGACCATTAGGTGTGCGGCAGGGGGGGTTAGAACTGTAGAAGAGTCGGGTTGGGGGGGAGCCCGCCGAGCAGCGGCGCGCGAAAGCGGAACACCGTGTGTTCGAGTAACGTAAGGATAACATAAGGACGGTGTGTGTGTGTGTATATGGGCGGTGAGCGGTGAGGGATCTCGTGGTGCGAATCAGGCTGGCCGCCGCAATCGGAACTAGCTGGCTGTGTGTGCGCAGCTGCCGCGGGCATATGCCTTGATGGCCGCAGACAGACCGGCGGGACGCAGTGACGTGATCCTGACACGGCCACTGGTAGTGCGAGCGACCGACACCATGGTTCCACTCCCTGCCACGATCTGGCGGTCATACGGATCTCTCTAATGCAGTGGGCCCAGGAGAGTTGGCCATGTTTGCTTGCTTAGCCATGTGAGGTGCCGGGGGCCGGTGAGGGAGCGTCTCGCAGCGTCCTTTCCATCTGAAGTGGATCTTTGATGGAGGTCTGCTGCGACAGACAGCGCCGGGCAACGCTGTGGCTGAGACCCAAGATGATAGAAGGCACTGACGTGCTGGCCCGACCCCCTAGGCACTGAGAAGATGTGTAAGACGGAACGGGGCTTCGCATGGGTGCCGGCGATGGTTGACGGCGGTGTTTGCGCCGCCCCTTCCTTCAGCTTCTTTTGACCCGCGGGTCGTTTTGCCCATCCGGGCACCCCACCACCCGACGGTCTGCTGCCCGGAAGTGCACCGCTGGGGGTTTCGAGGAAGACACGTGGATGCGAGAAAGAAGGCGGGGAGGCGGAGGCAAGCAGTCAACGCCAACAGGTGCGCCATGTAGAAAAACGATACCATGGTACCATGGCTGGCCGGTCCTCCCCCGTCTTCGCACTCCACCCACAACTCCACATCGAAACCATAACGGTACCCCGCTGGCACCAAATCCCAGCAAACAGTTAGCCCAGTAAGGACACAACTGAACCTGGCACCTGCTCCACCACAGATCCCGCCGCCGCCATGCAATGGGCACTCCCTCCCTGGACCCGAGGGACGACGTCCCCCTGCCCACCCAGCCGGCGCAATACGAAGAACGACCCGGTTCCGGTCCCCGCTTCGGGCCCCCCACGACTCCAACGCACCCCCCACACACGTACCGGTGCCCGGCCCCCCTTTTCGACCAGCCCTCCGAGCACTCCAGGACAACCTCAGCAGCACACCTCGCTGATATGTCTTGGGCTTGGCCAGTCATCCTCAACCTCTTATCATCATCCTTATTGCACTTTGATTAACACCCCTTCGCGTCTCACACACACACACACAGTCTCCTCTTCCTCCTGTTTGTCCCCCTTGAAGGACACACACGAGGTAGCGCACACACGAGGTAGCGCACACACGAGGTAGCGCACACACGAGGTAGCGCACACACGCGCAACCTAGCAATGTAGCGCCGTGCTGCATAAATAACGCAACCCCTTACCCCAGCCGGTGCTATCTTCCGCCCCCACCACCATCTTCGCCCCCCCCTCCCCCCTCCCCCCCGCCCGCCCCCGCCTCCGCCTCCGCCGCCCCACCTCCCGGCACCTCCACCGACGCCGGACAGCGCTTGGCGACGGACCGCAAGCGGTCCCGCATCCGCATGGGGTCATTCGCCACCAGCAGCTCCACACCCGCCCGCAGCGCCCGCATTGCGTCGTCCAAGCCGTCCACCACCCACGTCACCACCGGCCGCCGCCCCGCCGCCTCCACCACCTCCGTCAGGATGGCATCTGGGTGCACCACACTGGGACCAAATATGTCGTACGTGTCTGCGTCCAGGGGCTGCAGCTGCAGGGGCACCGCCAGCTTGGTGCCGTTGGGGAAGCGCCTGGAGGGGGGCCGCGGTGGGGGTGCGGTGGGGGTGGTTACTATAAAAGAACCGGTAACGCGACTGGGGGAATGGTAGGGAGAGGGGGGCAGGGCGGTGAGCGGGGGTGCGGTGGGATGGTAGGGAGGGGGAGAGGGGGCCAGGGCGGCGAGCGAGGGGGCGGTGGGACGTGGTAGGGAGGGCCTCTGCCCTACAGCCCCAGCCCAGCCTCCAGATCCAGCCCCAGCACCCGAGGAGCCCCTCTTCCCCCCAGCCCCCTCCCTGGACCCCCGTTTCCCTCCAGCCAGCCCCCCTCCCTGCAGCCCAGCCACTGGCCCTACCTGGAGTCCGGCAGCCCCAGCACCTTGAGCAGCCCCGAGTCCGACCCCCGCAGGTGCTCCACAACCTCCTGCGTCGCCTTGGGCCCGTCCGGCAGCCTCACCAGCCACAGCCCCACCCGCCGCTCCACGCCCAGCGCCCGCGTGGCGTTGCGGACCCGCTCCACCGCGTCTACCCGCATGGCGCTGTCCTTGAGCTCTATGAGCAGTAGCGGGTCGCCGTGGGCGCGAACAGCTCCCAGCTGCTGCTGCTGCGCCTGCTGCGGCGCCTGCTCGCCCTGCTTCTCCTGCCCCTCCTCCTTCAATACCAACAGCCTCCGGCCCTCCCCAACCTGGCTGACGGCCTGCTGCTGTTGCTGCTGCTGCTCGCCCTCCCCGGTGACGGCTTCCTGCAGCTGCTCCTCCGGACGTCGCTGTCCTTGGTTCTCTTGTTGCTGTAGCTGCGACGGCGGCGGCTGTTTTTGTCGCGGTGGCGGGCGCGGTGGTGTAGACGTCCCCCGCTGCTGCTGCTGCAGCAGCAGCAGCGCCTCCTGTTCCTTCACCTCCGGTTGCGTCGTCGTCTGCTGCCGCTGCTGCTGCTGCTCCTCCTTCGATTGATCCGCACCCGCAGCTGCTTGCTCCGCCAGCTGCTGCTCTCCGACCCACCCCTGCTGCTGCGGCTCCCGCGGCTGCCCCTCAGCCGCCTGCTGCTGCTGCTGCTCCACCCTCGACCCTTCCTGCCGTGGCGGCGGCGACGCCGCGCCCGGCCCGCTCACATCAGACACGCCCGAACCAACCCCGCCCGACGAGCCGGCGCCTTCACCAGCCGCACCCAGCCCCGCGTCGCCGCCGCTGACGACCCTGCCTCCACCCCCGCCGCCGCCAACGGCAGCGCCAGCAGCAGCAGCTGTTGCGTCCCTCGCTGCGGAGATGTTGGCGAAGGCAGCCAGCACGTCCTGCAGCAGTGGGTGGCGCTCGTGCAGGCCGGCCGCGACGTAGTCGTCCCAGGGCACCGTCTCCAGCTGGCCGTTCTGCACCTGCCGGCCCGCGGCGCGCAGCTCGGCTGCGATGTGGAAGGGGTACCCCACGACCAGCTGGCCGTCCGCGGTGGCGACGACGTCTATGTCGTAGCACACGATGCCGCCTTCTGCCAGCTGCCGCATGCGCTCCAGGAAGGGCGCGTCGTTGCCCTTGTCGCTCTGACCCAGCGAGGCGCGGTGGCTGCAGATCTGTGCGCGTAGTGGTTGTGGTCGAAGGTAAAGTTAGGGGGGGTGTAGTGAAGGAAAGCCGGGGGCGGCTGCGGAGCGGCTGACGGGAAGTGAAAGGCGGGAATGGTTTCTGCGAAGCGGGTGCAACAGGAGCTGCGGCGCACGACTGTCGGCCAGGAGGCAAATTTGGCGTGAACCGTTATGCAGTGGGCCCAGAAAGCATTTCCGTCGGCAACGGGCCAAGGCCTACCTCCAAGCGCGACAGCGTGCGACAGTCCGACACCATGCTGTCAACCGCAGTTGTCTGGACATTCGCAAGCTGCTGCAGAGGCAGCTGCTCTTTGTCGTCTACGTGAACCGGCGTAAAGCGAACGGCGACAGTTGACTCGCGATGCCTGGACGACCCGCTGTCGAAATACAGTAGGGCTAGGACGAACGTCGCCAACACACAACCCAGTGCTAATTGTTGCAACCTTGAATTCTGATGGCGAGATGAATGCTGGAATCGTGCCTGAGAGCCAAGAAGCGCGGACTGTGGTCGCGCTCGTATTGCGTTCTCCCGCCAGCTTCGCACGAAGCCCAGTATTGATAGGTCAAACCATGTGGACATGATTGCAAGTGCGCCATGCCCAGGCATTAGATGGGCAGGCAGGATGTCGCGCACTTATTCCACTGCACGCTGGTCAAAACTTTGGGCCAACCAGAAATCATGTCCGCATACCGGTACCGTTTGAGCTGGACTGGTCATCAGGAAAGCTTGGTCTCGGAGCTGCCAGCAGTACGTTGGCCCAGTTGAGCCCCGCCTAACACGGCAAAACGTACAATCGTCCGGCACGCACAGCTGCTATCCGTCCGCATCCCGTATCGTCCGCTCCGCACTACATCAAAGCCTAGATAGGGCTCCCAAGATGCGGTTAAGAATCCCAGCGCGCGGGCGGGCTGGTCTTGCCTGGTGAGCATGTGACTGAACAGTCGACTTCACCACCCGCTCGCTTTCCCACACGCAGGAGCCCCATTTCCACTAATAGGGTCCCCCACACCCGGCGCACATTGCACGAGGACGCGCGAGGCCGGCCCCTGTTTGTGTCCCATTTCATATGCAGGACAAACTACCGTCGCACGCATGTGCAAGGCGGCAGCAAGTGCCCTTGCGCTTGGGCAACCACGGTGATGCGGCTTGCACGCCGCACCCTAGCCAAAAGCCCGGCAGACCGCCGCCCTCACAACGCTCCACGCGCGTCGAAGCAGTGGGCGGGCATCTGCCATGAGTTGGTCGCCGATGGGGCCGGATGAGAAGCAAGGGCTGGCTCAGTCCGAAGCATCTGGGTTCGCGCGATTGGCGTACGTAAGCCTCAGCCCTCCATTATGGCCCCCCCCCCTTTAGGACGCCGCAAGAAGGACCGGCTGCCATCCATCGGTCTCCCTCGCGGCGGGGCTGCAGGCGGCGGCACAACGGAGCACATCGCAAAAGCTCCAGCTTACAGTGTTCCACGGACTTGCCGTTCGCGGTTTTTTCCATCGGGCAAACCGTTTGTTTGACGACCACACGTCAGCAGGTCGCCCCGAGCCTAACCGCTCCAGGGAGGGGGCCGGGGGCGCCGACCGGCGCCGACCCAGATCGTTGCTAAGCTGCTATCCGCACGCGCCCCCGACTCTTATGTACTCCGCTGTGCGGGCAGCAACCAACCGACCCCGCCTTATCGGCAGCACCGTAACCACCCGCCCGCCATAACCACCAGCGCCATCCGAGGCCGCATTCCTGCGGCATTAGCTCCATTCCATCCGTCAGCGCAACCCATGGGCAAGGCCCACACCCAGGCGCATCGCACGACACGCCGGGAGGACGGGGCCAACAAGTCCAGCTGGTCACGATGTGCGGTGCGCTCCAGATCTGACCCCGGAGCCACAAGGCCCACCAGGGAATGTGCGTCGGGCCTTATGGCCCGCGTGCGTTGGGAGTGGGTGCCCCGATCCGTCACACAACCACCCGCGATGGAGTCCTCACACGTCATGCTCCGCCGCATCTCGCACACCTTACTATGCGCGGGTCGCCTGTCCCGACCTTCAACGCAGACACCGCCTCCCCCCGCCCATACGGGGCCGGCACCACCCCACAGCAGCACCCTGCACCCTCCCACCGCCCGGCCCTAACTACTGCCCGCAGGTGAGGTGAGCTCGCCGCGTGCTGGGACCCCCTGCTGCTGCTGGTGCTGCCGCCCGTCGCCGGCAGCACGGCCCAGTCCGGTCGCCGCTGCTGGCGCCGCCGGGGCCGGAGGCGCTTACAGCTCGAACTGGTCTCCGAACTGGTTGGCCGACGGCATTGTCTGCCCCATGGCATCCAGGGTCTGCCCCAGCCCCAGCGAGCCCATCTTGTACTGCGCGATGCGGCGGAAGACCTCCGACAGCACATGCTGCGAGGGGTGCGGAGGTGGTGGTGGTGGGGCGGAAGGGGAGGAAGCGGGGTCAGCGGCCGGAGGGGCGCGGAGCTGCGCATGCGGAACGGGGGGTTTCGATGAAGACCCGTGGATGCGAGGAAAACCGTTTGGGACAGACGTTTTGAGATGCGGAAGGGGAGGTTGCAGCAGCGGGGACAAAGCGGGGCGAAGCAGGTGCGGGCGCGGTGTGTGGGTGTGGGTGTGTTGGGGGGGGCACCGCGCGTGTCGGGACGCAGCCGCCATCACCATCACGGCCACCACCCGCCGCCGCACCTTGGCGTTGGCGTTGTCCGCCAGCTTGAGCCCCAGGATGTGCCCCGCCTCCATGATGTAGTACTCCAGGTCCTCGTCCCCGTGGCACTTGTTGGTGAGGGACGCCAGCCGGTTCTGCGGGGAGCGGAGGGTGGCGCCAGGGAGGGTCAGGGAGGGTCAGGGAGGGTCAGGGCCGAAGGGTGCGAGAGAGCGCGGGAGGGCCGCCGTGTGTTGGACGGACGCGACGTACCACATACGCGGCAAGGGGTTCCGTGGAGGAGAGAAGAGGCCAAGCGAAGGCGGCAGCTGAAGCAAGCGAGCACCAACCACTCAGGCACCAACTACGCATGTACCAGCCCATTGTACTCCCAGTGTACCAATCGAGGTACCAGCCCAGTGTACCAGCCCCGTGTACCAACCCAAGTGCCGACGCACCGTCTCGCTGGCGAAGCTCTCGTCCAGGTCGAACAGCTCCAGGGCGGGCGGCGGCGGCTCGCGGATGGTGGGCGGGAACACCGCGGGCTGCAGCGGCGGCAGCGGCGTCTCGAAGGAGGGCGGGATGAGGTTGAGCGGCCCCTTCTTGACTCCCAGCTTGTCGTACAGCGCCACGCTCTCCGGGATGAGCGACATGTCGAATTTGAAGAGCTGGTCGTCGAAGAGGGACGTCCAGTCCCGCGGCACATCGTCGATTTCCTGCGGCCGGTCGGTGGACAGGGTGGGCAAGCCAGACGGCCGGTCGGCACAGCGCGTGGTGGTAGGAGCACTAGCTGGCCTAGCTAGGCACCATACGACGCGTGTACCGGTAGGCACCAGGGCATGAGGGCGTATATGTATCAGGGCATCAGGGCGGGAGCTGCGACCGCCGCTGCCCGGGGGGCACCGCAGCCGCACCGCAGCCGCACCGCAGCCGCTGCCCAGCAGGCGCCCCAGCCGCTCCTACCTCATGTGCCGGCCAGTGCCCGACCCACGCGCTGCTAATCACTCATCCGCCTCCGCCCCACCCCACACCATGCTGCGACCCCTGCGCCCGGGCACTCCTGTGCGGCTAAGTGGCCACCAGTGGCCTAGCCCCACTGCCACTCCCACTGCCCGGACATAGCCTTCCTTTCCTTCCTCTCTTCCCATCAGCCAGGATGGGACCCTACTCTACCGGTGGCTGCCACATGGCACGGTAGCAGCACTGCGTGGGCAGGGACCTGGCTCGTAGCACGCAACACGCCGACAGCGCCGCCCTGCTGTTCGTTGTGAGAGCCCTGGCTGCAACATTGTACCCGCCCAACCACTCGTCCCCACGTGGGTCGTGTTACCGCCGTACGCGCGACCCATGTGGTACCGCCGCTGATTGCTGCCGAGACACGCGGCCCGGTCCGCCTTCCCGCCTCCCTTACATCCATCACAGACACACCAATCGCCTGCTTTCGGCCTGCCCCCTCTCCTCCTCCTGCCCCTCCCCTCTTCCCTCTCCTCCTCCTTGCCCCCTCCCTTCTTCCTCCTGCCCCTTCCCTTCCTCCTGCCCCTTCCCTTCCTCCTGCCCCTTCCCTTCCTCCTGCCCCTTCCCCTCCTCCTGCCCCCTCGCCTCCTCCTCCTGCCCCCTCCCCTCCTCCTGCCCCCTCGCCTCCTCCTTCTGCCCCTTCCCCTTCTCCTGCCCCCTCCTCTCCCCCCACCTGCTGGCGCCCCTCTATCCAACCCCTTCTCCTTGCCCCCTCCCCTCCTGCCCGGCCCCCACCTGCAGGCAGCCCTTCAGCTTGTCCGCCAGTGAGGCCGTGTCCGGCAGCAGCTTGAGGTCGCTCACATCGGGCTCCTCCGCGTCAATGTCGTTCAGCTGGATCTTAGAGTTCTGCGAACCAAACCGTACCGAACGAGGCGGGCGAGCGAAGAGGGTCACACAAGCAGCATCAGCAGCCGCCATACAGACACACACACAGGGGGTCGTGTCAATGGGTGTAGGGTCTCTTCCACACGGCAATGGGGCTCACGCAGTGGCCACGGCGAGCTGCTGCTGCCCGCTGGAGTGCCGCCACATAGTAAGGTGGCTGGCTGCCTGGGGCATTGGCAGCCCGAAGTGTCGGCACGTGCTCCGGAGCACCGTGCCCCCGAGCACCGGATCACCACACCACCAGACACGGGCTCCGCTCCCACCAGCTGCCACTCCAATCAAGCGCGCGTCTCCAGTCGGTTTGCAGGCTGGATGCCGGGGGGCACCCGCCTGGCCCAACGCGTGCACGCCATTCGTAATGCACTCAACTCGTAATGCGCGATTTGTATTGCACGCAGCCGCAATACCCAGGAGTTGCGCGAAGAGACCTTGCGGCGGGAAGTTGGAACACAAGGTCCAGGCACATTGCCTTGCGCCGCCCGCATCTCTTTAGTCATAGGCTTGCTTGCGCCGTCCGCATCTCCTTAGTTCATAGCCCCTGCTCCCCCGGCCCTTCCCGGCATCCTCCCATGGGCGCTCGAACGCCTCACTACGGCAGGGCATGACATCCCTCCCGCCTGCGAGGCCCAGCGCCCGTCCGTCTTCCAAGCTCACCGGCTTCAAGAACTTGAAGAAGAAGTCCATGACTTTGGAGTTCTCCTCCTTATCAAGCCACTTGTCGTCAAACATGGCCGCGGAGCCCACCACGGCAATGCGTCCGTACCCTGGCTGCGCCCAGACGGCGCCCACGGGTCGGTTCATTGGGTATGCGATTTTCCCACTGGATAGGACGGGCACCGCGGGCTTTGCCACGGACAGGGTGGAGCCGAAGGGGAACACGAACTCCAGCCCCGTCCCGTCAAAGGCCTGCGGCCCCTTTGACGTGCGGAACTCGTCGTCGTCGTTGCTGAGGCTCTTGCCCGCGCCAGTGATCACGGCACGGTTTAAAATGCCGTCCGAAATCAGCACCTCCTTGGGATGGAGGTACTTGTAGTGGGTGGTGCGCACCACGGCGTCGGTGTTCACAGCCATTCCAAACTGCTCGAGGAAGTAGTTAATGTTTGTTCCTGCCTTCTCCTCGCCGCCCTCCGCCATGAGTACAAGAATAGAACCGCCTCCCTTGACATACTTTTTGAGGACTTCCACCTCAGGGACGGTGAACTTTTCCTTTGGGCAGCCGAACACTAAAATGTGCGCTGACCGGAGCGTGTCCAGGTTAAAGTCATCCTTGTCAAATTTATCTGGCCGATATGCTGATCGCAAGCGTCTGAACAGCTGCTTGAAGCCCTGCTTATGTGTGTGGCTTTCCCCTTTGGCCGTGCTGAAGAGGATGCGAATCTCATCCGCGCCCGGCTCCTCCATGGCCCCGACACCCGTTGTCACGTGTTGGTCAGTTCACAGGAGAAGGCACCAAGGGCAGGGCGCGGAGCAGGAGTGCACTGCTAGACCTGCGTGCACGACCAAGGCAGCGCATGTCGCCAAGGACGTCAGGTCATTTAAGTCGACGAAATAGCACTCACCAGCGCCCTCAAGCAAGCCACAACTCCATGGGCCCCTTGTAGTGCGGCTTAGATAGAATAATAAGGTTCTACGCGGTCGCCTCTAAGGCGCGGCTCTGTCGCAGGTAAGTTTTGAGTTGGGCGTAGGCTTGGCCAAATATTTTTCAACAACGGTACGCAAATTCTGACATGTATGGTGACTGAGAACTGTAGACGTGCTCGAGGGGAATGGCTTCCAAACCGCGATGTACGACATGGAAATGCTTCATCATGTTGCATGCCTGCACACATACCAGAGTTTCGTCCGTAAGGTGTCTGAGTTATGGAAAGGAATAGCTTTATCCTGCCAGGGATAATATTTTGAGCTAGTCCACCCTAGGGATGCTCGCTGGCCTTAAATCCAAGCTGGTTGCATTATCAGCAACAACTGGCCCTCATGGGGGTGAGTCCACCTCCATCCAGCATGATGCACGCCACCAGCGACTTCAATGCATGTTGTGCGCGCATTACCAGTATGCGTACCCACCGGAACCCTTGCCAGAGCGTACTGCTAGTTGGCGAGTCATATGTCACTCATTGAAGCTTGATAATGCGCATAACGGACCACAAGGGCGGCTGCAGACTACCAACCCGCAACCTGCAGCCGGCCCAGTTCCGTTCCTTGCGCGCCCCTCTGGCGCATCCTGCTAACCTGAACGCACGCGCTCCCCCCGCTCCCCCGTCTAGCGACCACATGGCATTTGTTCGTTGTGAAAACGCCTCACCCGTCATCCCTCATATCCGCAGTGCCGCAGGACGGTGGGGCGGCCCTCGCGCTAGCCATGCGCCCCAACGATGCGTCTCGCGCGCCCGCCGCCGCCGGCGCCACCCAAGCCGCCCCCGCCTCAGCGGCGGCAGCCGCAGCGGCAGCCGCGGCGGCGGCGGGTGCTGCCAGAGCCGCGGCGGCGGTGCAGCTCGAGCGGCTCAACACCTGGCGCCAGGCGCTGCTCGTCCGCTTGGGCGCCGCCGTACAGGCCACCGCCACAGCCATCGGCGTCGACAACGATCTCCACCGACAACACGGCAACGGTAGCGGCGGCGCCGCCGAGCTGCGGCCTCCGACAGGCGGCGCGCATGCTACTGCCAGCCTCACTCCCGTCGGCAGTAGCTCAGGCGGCAGGGGAACCCGGGGCAGTAGCGATGAGCACTGGAAGCTCTTCAGGCCCTTGCAGCCGGGGGACTCGTGCGCTGGTCAGCCCCTCTCCTCCCCGGCCCCGACCTCAGTAACTGCCGTACGAGCATGCCAGCCGGCGACCCAGCCGGCGCGTGACGTTATGGCAGCTGCTGGGCGACCCATGGGTCAGGCCGATAGCAGGGCGCCGGGCGCGGCGGCGGCGGCGGCCGCCGCCGCGCATGGTTCCGGAGGCGGCGCCACTCACCTGATCGTGCTGGCCAATGGGCTGTTCGGCTCCCCGGGCAACTGGTCGGTCATCTGCGAGCAGTTGCGGGAGCACCTGGACCCGTCAACCGTCGTGCTGCACCCGTCCCAGGTGAGGCAGTGACGGTTGGCGGTTGGTGATGGGTGAGGGTGCTGTGCAGTGTGGTGGGGTCGGGCTGCGAAGTGCGGGGCGCGACCCGTGGGTCCTTCCCTCCGGGCTGCAGACGGCGGCATGGGGCCCCATTAACATATCGCGCTGGTGGTGGGGTTTCGCGGACGACCCACGGGCCGCGCTTGGCGTTGACTCCAGCTTTTCATGCACGTGACATGTGTACCATCCTGATCGCCGCCTGCTCTTTTATACTCGCCACGCCAGGTCAATCGCCGTACAGATACGTACGACGGAATCGACGTATGCGGCCAGCGCCTGGCGGACGAAATCCGCTCCGTGGCGGCGGCGCACCCGTCACTGCAGCGAATCTCCGTGATCGGGCACTCCATGGTACGGAGATCCCCAAGATCTCGCCTCTCGCGAGGCTGTGGTTAAGGGTGCGGGACGTAGCCGGGAATCTGCAGATGGCGGATTCCGCGGAGCCTGCCCGCAGAATTGTCATTGTCCCTTCGGTGAAAAATCGTGCGGAAGCCGCGCCTCGAACCGGCGACCAGCACTCACTCGCGCGCGCGCTGCGGAACGCCCACATGAAAACGTGCAGGGCGGCCTCCTGGCGAGGTACGCCATCGGCGTGCTCTACAATCCCGCCACGGGCCGGGTGGCTGGGCTGCGGCCCCTGCACTTCATCTCGCTGGCGACACCGCACGTCGGATGCGACGCGGAGGGCCTGGCGCAGGTGGGGGACGACCGTTAGAGGTGGCGGTTGCTGGTTAGGGGCTGGGTTGGGGCTCACTTTGCGACGGTTAGAGGAAGGAGGCTGAGCACATGACGAGGAAAGGAGGCCCAGCTTGCGGGGGTCGGGTTTGGGGGCGATGGACGCGGTGTGTATGAGGAGGAGGGGGGAGGTCGTGTTGACAGCGCGCGCGGGTCGGGTGGATGAGCAGGTAGTTAAGTAGTTAGGGTAGGTGGGTGGATTGGTAGTTAGAATAGGTGGGTGGGTTGGAATGTGGTTGCTATTGTGCTCGATGGGCGTAGGACAAGGGGGAAGGGTCCCGTGCTGCTAACAACGGGGGGGGGCCAAGGGTGTGTATGGATGGGCTGAGCAGTGGCCCGGGCTTGGGTGGGCGGCAGAGCGAGGTACGGCACCGTACATAGCAACACGGGCTCCGTACACTGAAGCGTTCCCGCCACCGTCCGCCACCGGCCAGCCCGTTACCCCCTCCCTCCCTCCCTGGACCTCCAGGTGCCATTCATCGGCTGGGTGCCCGTGAAGCCGGTGCAGCGGATGCTGCAGGTAAGTGCCAGCTGGGTTGCGGGGGGGGGGGGAGGCGGTTTGGGAACCTTTGGGGTCGGGTGGGGTTTGAGCAAAGCCCGTGGACTGGGAAGCCGAGTGCGAGACCGTTGGGTACACATGCTTGGAGGTGCATGCTGGCGACTGGGGGTGGGGGTGGGAGCGCTGAAGGGGCTGGCACGCCCTGATGTGGCACTGGTGGCAGAGGTGTGGGCGGGCGCCAAGAGGATGGGGCTGCGGGCGCTGGATGGCTGTACGGCAGGGTTGGTGGCCAGGTGGGCCCCCTGGCGTCGTAATGATGGCACATGGCACACGATGCACCACCACGTCTTCCACCGCCTGCCACTCCACCCCCGGCCCCCCTTACCGCCCATACACATAGGTGCTGTCCCCCCCCGCCTCCCCCCCGCCCCCCCCGCCCCCCTCCCATACACACAGGTGCTGTCCATCCCCACCGCCGGGCTGGTCTTCCGGCGCACCGGCCGCCAGTTCTTCATGGCGGACGGCAGTAGCAGCCCCAGCGGCGGCAGTAGCGGCCCCAACGGCGGCAGTAGTACGGCAGGCGGCTCTCGCGCCCTCAGGACCTCAGCAAGTAGCCCCGCGGTGTCGGCGGCGGCGGGGGCTGCTACTGCGGCCATAGCTCCAGGGCCGGCGGCGTCATCACCAGCGGCGTCGTCAACGAGTCCGGCCAGACGGCAGGCCGCTGCTGCGACTGCTGCTGCTACTGCCGGCGAGGCTGCTACCGCCGCCACGGCGCCCCTGCTATACCGCATGACGCAGGACGACCCCGGGCGGGGCCTCTACTTCTACTCCGGCCTAGCCAGCTTCGTCAGCCGCACCGCCTATGCCAACACGGGTGGGGTTTTTGAGGGGGGCCGATTTGGCGGGTTGGGGGGGGGAGGGGTTTAAGGGGCAGCGAGGAAAGACACGCAGATGTGTATTTGGTATACCTTACACACACGAGAAAGGTAAACGGGCGGGTGGGCGGGCGATCGAGGCGCTCAGTTGGAGGAGTTGGAACGCCCTAGCAAACCTACGCCGGACCGACTTCCCCCTAGAAACCCGGGTTCCACCCTACCCGCCCCATCATCTTGGCCGCTGCCCCCCTCCCCATCCCTTTGCGGCCTGTCCCCCCCCGTGGGTTTCTAGGCAGTCAATCCAAGTGCGCCAGCATGCGCGCGCAACCAGGTGTCCGAATCCTATGCGCAAAATACACTTGCCACGTCGAGTAATCGGTTTTTATACCCTCGCCCCTCCCTTAATTCGCGGATTATCCTTTAACCCCCCAGACGGATTATCCCTTACTCCCACGCCAACTATCCTGTCCTTATCGCGTCAACGGTTCCCCCCCCAAACACACACACACATATTCAGACGGGGACCACCTGGTGGGGTGGGCCAACTCCTCTCTGCGCTTCATGCACCAGCTGCCCCCGCTGCCGCCAGAGGCATCCCGGGCGAGAGGGGTTGTGCTGCAGGTGGGCAGGGGGGAGAGGGGGAAGGAGGGAGGGGGGAGGGAGGAGGGGAGGGAGGAGGGGAGGGAGGGGGGCAGGGAGGGAGGGGAGAGGGGCGAGAAGGCCCGGTTACACGACATAGGGGATGGAGGACAGAAGCTAGCTGGCGAGTAGCCGGAGGGCAGGGAGGGGGGCAGGATGGCTGCAGGGAGGGGGGCAGGGTGGCTGCAGGGAGGGAGCCCTGGCGGTCCCCCGGTCTGTCCACTGCCGTCTCACGCTCCCTCACTCCACCAGTAACTCCCCGCCGACTCACAGAGGGTCTCAAACCCCTGATCAGCTCCGAAACTCCGCATCCCGCAAAAACCCTTAAACCCTAAACCCTAAACCCTCACACCCCCAGGACCCCCTCCTGGCCGCTTTCGACGTTCGCAGCAAGCCAGACCCCGAGCCGCAATCCGCATCGGGGCTCAACGACCTGCCCATCAACCTGCCCATCGACCCGGGCAACCCACGTGGCGATAATGATGAGCTTCTGGGGGCCCCAAACCCTGGGCCGGAGAGCAGTGGCGGCGTCGGTGCCTGGCAGGGAAGCTCCAGGGAAGAGGCCGGCGGCGGCGGCGGTGGCGCTGGCGGCGGCGCGGCGCTGGCGCGCTCGCTGTCTACTTCCGCCGCTGCAGACACGGATGGTGGCGGCGGCGGCGGCCCGACGGCGGCGGCGACGGCGGCCCTGGCGGAGGTGATGCTGCGGCGGCTGCAGCGGCTGCCCTGGCGGCGAATCGATGTGTCGTTCGGGGGGGCGCTGTTTGGCTTCGCGCACAACAACATCCAGGTGGGCGGGGAGGGCAGGGCAGGGCAGGGGAGGGCAGGGCAGGGCAGGGCAGGGCAGGGCAGGGCAGGGCAGGGCAGGGCAGGGCAGGGCAGGGCAGGGCGGGGCAGGGCAGGGGAGGGCAGGGGAGGGCAGGGCAGGGCAGGGCAGGGCAGGGCAGGGCAGGGCAGGGCAGGGCAGGGCAGGGCAGGGCAGGGCAGGGCAGGGCAGGGCAGGGCAGGGCAGGGCAGGGCAGGGCAGGGCAGGGCAGGGCAGGGCAGGGCAGGGCAGGGCAGGGCAGGGCAGGGCGGGGCAGGGCAGGGGAGGGCAGGGGGCAGGGCAGGGCAGGGCGGGGCAGGGCAGGGAGGGCAGGGGAGGGCAGGGCAGGGCAGGGCGGGGCAGGGCACAGCAGGGCAGGGCAGGGCACAGCAGGGCAGGGCAGGGCAGGGCAGGGCAGGGCGGTGACCCGACAGGTCGGGCGGAGAAGACCTTCCGCAAATTCGCGGATTATCCTTTACCCCACCCCGCTTCCGCGGATTCGCGGATTATCCTGTTACCCCCGCCTCCGCGTGAGCCTGCGCCCGCGTGTGCGGCTGTGCAGGTCACTCGCCGCTGGCTGAACTTTGAGGGCATGGCTGTGGCGCATCACCTGGGCAAGCAGGTGGCAGCTCTGGAGGCGGAGTGGGGACGCATGGAGCGGGCGGCCGGGGAGGGGCCGCAGCAGCAGATGCGGCAGCTGCGGCTGCAGCAGCAGATGGAAGCTCCAGGAGGGGACCGCAGGGGGGTGCGGAGTGGCGGGGCCAAAGGTGGAGCCACGGCGGCGCTGTACTCTCAGGTGGGGTCGGCCGCCATGAGGACGGCCCAGGATACCGCCGCCCCAGTGGCGCCGGCGGCGGAAGAAGCGGCGGCGGCGGCCGCCCCAGTGGCGGCGGTGGCGCCGTTGGCTTCGCCGACGCCGCCGCCTCACTCGGGGGAGTTGAGTCGTGTGATGGAGCCGCTCCTGACGGAGGCGGAGGCGGCCGAGGTGGTCCGGGCGCTGCGGGAGGCGGAGGAGGAGGCGGCGGGGAAAGAGGGGGAAGAGGAGGAGGAGGGGGATGCAGCGGGGACAGCAGCAGCAGGGTGCGGGGGACGGTGGCGAGCTGGCGAGCGGTAGTGATGGGTGCTGCGGATGGGCGGTGAGCACGAATGTGTTGTAGGGTATGGCAGCCATTTGGATAAGGCCCTTCTGGCGTTTCGTGTTGGGCCCTTTCGGCAGAGTGGCTGGGAGCAGGGGGGCCAGACGAAGGCACTTTCCCGGTGTCGTACATTACATCGTCGTACATGCATTGTGTATTTTACCATGTGTCCTGTCTCTCTCCAGGCGGGTGAAGGGCGAGGGGGGGGGGCTTCACGCCGTAACCTGCATGGCTGCCTTGCGTCACGTCGTTTCACCGTCGTCAACAAACTACCGCCTCCTAAACCGTCAGTAGTCATTGGCGTTTCAGTTCAGCTTCGGTTGGGTTGTGGTAAGGCTCGTTTTTGGCCCCGTGCCGCGTCGCAGTGCGAGTCGGTACGAGTGCGGTCGTAGCTCGGCCGCCCTCTCCCTGACACTTGGCGGGGACGGAGTGCCGCACAAACAGGTGCACGGTGGGGCGCTGAGCGTGTTTTCTGTCCGCTTACCATCGGAGCTATATCGTTGTTTATCTGGTGTGATAGGAACAACTTTCTGTGCAGTCGGAGTTCAGCGTCAGTGTCCTGCTCGCGATTTCTTGGAACGAGGTTCCGTATGTCGAGTAAGAGAAGGGCCCTATGTGTCGAACTTTCATCACGTGTGTCTGTCAGTCTGTGATCTAAGGCCGAAAGAGGGCCATTACGGTCGCTTTTTGGCTCCACACTGTGCATTGTAAAGTCTTGAGCTAGACAACAAGCCCCGTGCAAGACTCCCGTTATCGCATTTGAGAAATTGTCCGCAGCACTCCCGTACCGACATCGAATCGCTGCGCTGGAGCCTGCTGAGAGGTAGGGGGGCGCGGCCTTGCTTCTCAACTCGTTTCCAGTTAGCGCTTGGCCAGTAGGGCTGTCGGCAGTCAGAGACCCTGTCGCCACAGGCGCACACGGAGTGCCTCTGTGGTAGGTAGCCCGCCTGTTGCCGGTGGACCGCAGGTTGAGCGAACCATATCCGCCACAGCGGGCAGTCTCGATAGACTTGCTGCCCCCAAATAGCCCAAGCCGAAACAGGCCGAAAAGCGAGTAAGTGTTCTGCAGGGGTGCGGACTTGCGGACGCGCCAGCCCGTTGCTGCGTTTTTAAGTTCAGCGCTGTTGGTTAAAGTTCATTGCAGGTTGATCACGCCAGGCTTGGTCGCGTAACGCGTGATCGGAAAGCTCGGCGAGTCCCGCGCTGCTGGCAGTTGGGGGACCGGTCACGCCATCCCCAGCCCGTGTCACGCACGACCGCTCCGCTTTCGATAGGATTGATTACACCGCTCCGTTTGCGATAGGATTGGTTACGCCAGTCGGCTGTTAGATCGTACCGCACATTCCTGTTTTCTGCCGCAGCTTGCGTCCTGCTCGCGGAGTCGAGTTGCGACATATTCTAAATAGTAGATCGAGACGCTTCCGTCCTTACGTGTGTCCCGGCCCAATGTCCGCATGCAGTGTCTCATTTCCCTGCGCGGCAATACTCGGCTGAATACGCGTCCTGTCACTTTCACACAGAAGAGTCAGCTCTCCTGCACCGTGAGCACAGCGGTTATCGCGGCGTTGGTGTTCAGCGCCCGGGGCTTCCTACTGGTGCATATTCGTCCCGCGGCAGTCCCCTGGGTCTTGCCTTGCACCGGCCTGGCCCTTTGCCTTTGGAAGGCCGTTTAGGCTATTGCTACGTGTTAGTGACTGCGATGGAGAACTGGTACCCCGTGACCCAGGTACTGCACCTGAGACGCCTCTGCCCCTGGTCGCAGCTGAGCTGACCTCCCGTTGGTCCCGCTCCTGGTTGGAACGGAGTGCTGGGAAGCTGCCGGACCTGGAGGGGTTCCTACGCAGGCCGTCTGGGCCTTGAGCGGGAGGCAGGGAGCTGGGATCCACCGTCAGTTGTTACACAAACAAGGCAAAACCACGCCGGTACACAAGCGTTAGTAAGACGCAACGGCTAACAAAGCATTACTGCTGCATCAGGTCTGCCAACACTATCGGGTAACCTGCGGACACGACGGGCAGCATAAGGGAGCGCTTGGGACCTAGCTGGAGCTTCACCGGGGTGTAACCCTCGTTGTACTCATCATGCAGCTCCCTCGACACGACCGCTAACCTCCTAACTAGCTGCCTGCCGCCTGGAGCGGTGAACTGCACCTCAACGGCTTGGCTGCTTAAGTGCCTGAATTGTGAATCCAGGCGCCGCCCTAGCTCCTGTGCCGCCCGCTGCTGCACCTCCCGCTCTACAAGAGGGGCCACGATACGGGCTAGCCGATCCTCTACTTTTGCTTCTACCAGCCGGGGCAAGTCCTCGGAAAGGCGCTGCTCAACCGCAACTTCCCACTGTGCTATCTATCTCCGCGGAGGCCCTTCCCCCTACGAAGTCGCAAGGGTGATGTCCCCTTACGTTGCTGCCAAACCCTGGCCGTACCGACCGAGGGTGACTTCAAGTGTTCACCCGTTTGTTCATTGTGAAGCTCTCTCGTGTGACACTCGCTCTGCGACATCGTGCCATTGAGGTCATTCACGCTCGATGGGTGGGACCCGCTGTAACCTTTGTTGGCTCGCTTCGGCTCTTACCCATTCGGCGCCCGCTGGCCAAGAGCTACGCCAGGCATCGCACAGGACAAGTCTATGACCACACTGCAACGTGCGTCAGTAAGGATTTGCCGCGGATGGCCGGTCAATGGATGACCAGCGGAGAGGAACAGAAGTCGACCCACACGGTAGAGCGTCGCCATCGCTGTGCTTACGCCTGTCGCCGCACTGCCGTAGCTAAGGCGGCCGCGGATGTCAGGGGCTGATACCAGCGGCTGTCGTATGGTGAGACCCGGCATGGGCCCTTCCTCTTATCCTGGGTTGGCTCGGACTTGGGGACACAACTGTAACATATCATCATCAGCATCAGCATCAGCGGAAGCGAAACTAAAGGATGTAAGTTGTCGGCCTAGGCAAGCGACGGCGATCGAGGGGGAATGCAGGGACGCAGAGGGCGTGGGCTGCGTCTGTGATCACGTAGGTCGCCACCCGCTACCAAAGACGCGAGGGCAGCTGCCGAATTGGCCCGTGCGAGGTACCGAGTGCAAAGGCTGTCTCGCAAACGACGCAGCGACAAGAGTTGGGGCGACATAGCACGCGTTGCAAGAGCGGTCGGCTGTTATCGCAGCAATGGTGTGCAGACGGGATATGAACAGCTCCGGACCGCGCTGTGCAGGACTGACCGAACGAACTGCGACGTCGTGCGACGCGCCGTCTGTCGGGTCTGTTTCCAAAGTGTTAGGCTGCGACCGCCCACGTTGTCCTTCGTTCTCGTATGATGGCGGATGTTCAGAGATTTTCGGAGGAGGGTTTTTGTGTTGCACGGCGATGAGCCCGTAGCTGCACGCATTCAGCAGCCAGGTTCAGCCGATCTGCAAGCACTCTGACAGATGTTGAACAGCCGTCTTCAAATGTCTTGAACATGTAGGACGGCGTGCATTGCGCCGTTGTCGAGCGCTTACGATGGAGTCACGGATCCCTTAGGGCCCTTTCTATCGGTTGTGATTAAAGCCTGGCACGATCGCTGTTATACAATGCCCATAATCGGTCGCGGTGCAGACCCTGGAGATATTCGTGTTTGCAGATGATGCCCAAGCAGATGGCGCATATAAAGCATTTTTCTGTAGCACGTCTTAAGCATCTTAAGCTGCATTTATACATACCAACCATTCGTCATTGCCTGCAATCACGGTAAAAGTCCGAGACTCGACCTGGATACACCTGGACGACTCCGCATTACGTATCACGCGCCAGGATGGATGCCGTCCAGGTATACGTTCCTTTTACACGGTACGAGGCTCAGTGACGATGAATGGCTCCCAAAGCCCGCCCATAGCTGGCATGGATTAGCGGTCGACGCAGCTTCAGGGAGTTGGATCGTAAAGCGGAACCCGATAGGCCGTTAAAGGGCCTGGTAGAGCAAATTCGTAAGATGTTACAGTATCCGCAAGCCCTGGCGAGCTCAGGTAAAGAAGGGGGCCCAGCGGCCCATCCGGGAGACCTCAGCGTACGAGATGCCAGCGATAGCAGCCAGCAGACGCCCAAATGGCACAAAGACAACAGGACACCCCGCCTCGCTCAATAAAGCGTACGGGGCAACCAGAAAGAATGCAGACCGGCCCAGGCCCGCACCGCGCCTTGCGTAACTAATTCCGTTCAATTCGGTTTCTCAAGGCACGTTTCCCTTCAATCAAAAATCGGTACACTTTCTTTGAGTGAGGAAATTTTTGTTAGTAAATCGCCGCAAAGTCTTGGACCAAATACCGGTACGAAAAGATACCGGTACCGGTACCGGATGTTTCCGTGCCGTGCCCACAACATTTACTTCTGACCGTTCTGAGGCATGAAAGGAACAGGCTAGTATGCACCATGTTATTATTAGACCAGCATAAATCATATTTTGCTAACCTCGACTCGCATGCGGGACGCGCAGTACACTCTGGGACTCTTTTGGACGAGCGCAAGTTTGCATCTGCAGTTTATAATGCACGACTGCAAGTCTCTTTAATCTGCACGTCCATTCCTTATTCTGGTTGTGTGTGGCGTGCATACCAAATCTTTTGCTTCGGTGATTGAGCAAATGTGTAGCTACACAATTTCCATAATGTACTGCGCATGACACCAATTGCTTTCCTAAGCGTTCCAGACCCTACAGTACTGCAAATAAAAGAACTGAACTGCCATTGCGACTGTGTTGCAAAGGCACTTCGGCATTTGGTACAATAGCACTGGTGTCGAGGTTATGGGCAACTTAGCTTAGTAGCATGTCCTTTGCGCTAGGGTCCTCGTCTATAGGTACCTCGGGCAGCCTCTGCGATGGAAGAACTCGCGCATCCACTAACGTTGCGGTTCAGCGACCGCTGCCTCGAGCGCGAATACCGAGCATACCGGCTCCGTGCATTTTTTAGAGCAATTGACACCCGCTATCTCGCGGCGCAGACGCTGCTCGCTGCGTGCTTCTTCTTGTTGCAGCCGTACGCTTTCCCGTCAATCGAGTTTCACTGGGCGAACATAGCCTATCCAGCCATATGTTTGGCAAACCTCGTGGTCATAACGACGCTGCCATGGCCTTCATATGAACTGCATCGCCATAACATCCAGCTCCTGTTTCGCGCGCTGGTGGACTGGACTGTTGTCCGGGGCTTGCCCGCATGGTCACCGCCAGTAGCAGTCCGCTCTTTGGGTGAGATCATCGTCGCGAAGGGACGCGCCTTGGCGATATGGAACACGCGAATGTGTCGACTGCTGTTGCGGCTTGAAGATGTTGCGCCCCCGCTTCCCTTTTGCACCTTGGACCGGTGGTTGGGCTCCATTCGGTAGGCGGCCCGGCAAGGCGGAAGGGCAGCACTGTTATGATCCGTACTGCGCTCCAGGGGAGCCAAAAATACCCAGGGGCGGCGCCTGGGCGCGCGAGCCGCTCGGCGCCCGTCGATGCCCTCCCTCCCCTCCAAACCCTATGAAACCCCTGCCCCCCACATCTCGACAAACCCACCTCCCCCTCGCGGCCCCCCGCCCCCCCCCTTCCCCCAAAATCGAATACCCGGTTCTCTTGTGTAACCCCCCCTTCCTCGACCCCCCGCCCGACCAGGCAACTTCGCCACCCACCTCGTCCTGACCACCGGCGCCGGCTGCCTCAACTGGGGGTCGCTCGGATGGCCGCTGCTGCTGCAGCACCACCTGCCGTACAACCTGCTCGCCGTCACCATCTTCTCCCACCTGCTGGCGCCGCACGTGTGTATGGTGGTGCAGCAGACCCCCCGCGGCCGGGCCCTGCTCACCACCCTGTGGGTCGCAGTGAGGCGCGTGGGCGCCCTCTCCTCCTACCTGCGCTCCCTCCTCATCACCAACACCGCCCCCACAGACGTCGCCGACGTTGCCGCCGCCGTCGGCTCCGCCGACGCCGTCGGCTCCGCCGACGCAGCCGCCTTGGGCGGTGCATTGCCAACGGGACCGGGGTCGAGTCTCCCCGCCTCTTCGTGGCTTGTCCCCTCCATCCTGGCATCCCTTCCCGATGAAGCCTCGTGCTGGGCCACCGTGTCCTTCGTGCAGCTGTTCCTGGGCTTCGTGATTCCCACCGCGCTCGTGTATGCCTTGGAGCGCGGATCCCGGGAGTTCTTCCTCCACAACGTGTACCGCCCTGACAGCGGCAGCAGCAGCAGCGGCGGCGGCAGCAGCGGCGACGGCGGCGGCGCCGCGGCCGCCACCAGCGGCGACGGCGGCGGCGGCGGCGCTGCCGCCACCAGCGGCCCTCGGCCTGGCGGTGGCATTGCGGAGGAGGAGGGTGAAGGGGAGGAGCAGCAGCAGCGGCAGGAGCCGGAGGATTCGGTGGCTTCGGAGCGGCCCCGGCCTTCGCCGGGAACCCGCCGGCAGCTGCGGTTCTTCCGGCGCGTGGGCGGCAGCGATGGCTGGAACATCTTTGACCTGCTGCATAGGGCCCTGGCGGCCTTCCTAGCGCTCGTGCTGGTGCTGCTGCTGTGGGAACTGCAGGTGCACCTGCGTTTCATGTTGCCGCTGCTACTGAGGGGGAGGGCCTTGGCCGGCAATGGCGGCAGCGCTGGCGGTTTAGGCTCGGGTTCGGGAATTCCCGGAGGCGAGGCAGATGCCGGAGGCGGCGCCCTCGGCGGCAGCTACGGTGGGGGCATGGCCGACAGAGGCGAGCTCTAATGGCTCTAATGGCTCTAAGGGAATTCGGGCGGTGCTCTACATCTGCTTGATATTGTTGGAACGGCGCATTTGTTAATTGCGCCAACCAAACCAAAAACACCAGCACCAGCGCGCGCGCGTGTACGTATGTGCTATGTCTTTGTGTATGTTTATTGTACCGTGCACCGTGTACGGAGGCCTGCCCGTTGTCGGTTGCGGGTGTGTCAATCTACCGCTAAGCCACGAGACTCCAGGGAGGTTGAAACAAACCGCCGAGTGGTCCATGTGCAGGGAGGCGGTTGCGGGGGTGTTGATCAACCGCGAAGCTGAGCGGGGATGGGGTGTACATGAGCGTGCTAGGAGCGGGTGCATTGTGTGCGTGTAGTTTCAAACGGACAGGGGATAAAGGAAAGTGTGATTTCCCCCTTTGTGTCCGGAGGTGTGGGGTGGGTTGAGCTGGGGCCTGGGCGGGGGGGGGGCCTGTGCTGTCGGAGGGGTGGTAGCCATGTGCTGTCGGGCAGGTGGTGGCCATGTGCTGTCGGGCAGGTGGTGGCCATGTGCTGTCGGAGGGGTGGTAGCCATGGCCAGGCCAGAACTGTCGGGGAAGGCGGCAGAAAGGGGGGGCGCAGAGATGTTGGCGTTGAGCTTTACAACGCATGTTGCTGCTGGGGGGGAGCTGAGGGTGAGGAGCAGGAGGAGTGGGTACAGCACGGGGCGTGTTCCCCAACGAGGGGGGGGGCAAACACGTTTTACCGTGGTGGCGGTGGGGTGGGCCGCCATAAGGCGCGTTGCCCACCCACATGAGCACTGAAATGCCGGGAGGGCCTTGGTGACGTGGTGAGGACTTCATTGCATGGCCCCCACTGCCGGTGGTGTGGCTTGCAGGGACGGCAACCACCGCAGGCGGCGCGTTGATCGTATGCCGTTAGGTGGGCTGATGGATAGTAGGTGGCATTGGATAGACGGAAGGTGGCATGTACGTCAAGCCGCCGTACGAACGGAGTATACTGGATTTTTGTGTTTTTTGTTTAGGGATGAAGTTGCGTAGCGCGTCTTTATTTTTGTCCCACTCGTGTGCCGGCCTCGCACGCGCAATGGCTCCGCCCAGCTCGAGGATCCGCCTCCTGGGCCTACGGCGAACGCATATTCGGGAGCTGCTCTGCTGGCTTATGCTTGTTTTGCAACCCACCGGGCGGGCGTCGTTTCGCTCCCCCGTGGCACTAGATGGCGTTTAGGAGCGCGCGCGCGGCGCGGCGCCCTCCCTGGCGCGCGACCTCGCCTCGTCTTCCCAATGACTGCTGCTGTGCCGCCCCAGTCAGCGGGTGGCTAATGTCACGTGGTTACGTACACTGCGAATGGTTGTCGGTGGTGGGTTGTTGTAGGCGGTGGTGGGTTTGCGGGTGAACTAGGAAGGACGGTTGCGGCGGCGTGTCCGGGGGGGGGCCCATGAAAATGGGGGGTTCGGTTGTTTGCGTGCGCAACGCCGACCTGTCTTGGTGCCTTAGTGGCGGGGCACATAGCACACCGCATTGCGGAAGCAATTGGTTTTGTGTTTGTGTTTGGTTTTGGGTTAGGGCCGGTGGGGCTTTCGAGTTATTGTCTGTGGGGGTGGGGATGTCGGGTCAGGTAGCGGAAACACCTGCTGCGTGTCCTCATCACCAGGTATTGAACGGTGTGTGTGGTTGGTGTCTGTCAACGCCACACCTGCCGCAGGAACGTCTGCCTAATCGCAAGTCCCAGCGGCACTTCGATGAACAAAGGATGCTGCTGCTGAGGTGATCGTGGGGTGCTCCCCATCTGCTGTAGCTGTACGCATTGGCCCCGTCGTGGAACGCCCTGACGGCGAAGAGGGGCAGCTGAAGCAGCTGTGATTGCCATTGAAGGGCTCTTTTTCAATCCTGTATGAGGAATGATGCCCTGGAAAAAGGGTAGAGACTGGATGTTCGCCTTTGAACTGAGCCTCCAGCGAATAGATTGGGAGGCGTTCCTGATTTTTACGGGACGTAATCAATCAAGATTGAAAGCGTCCGCGGCTAGGCTTGCTGTTGAAAGCAAGCCACGCGTTTTTAGCATGGTGGGCGGTGGGTGTGGTGGTGGGACTTAGTTAGGTAGCAGCTGGCAGGTAGCTGGTGGCTGCTTGTGTGTCCCACGAAAAATATTGTCGTGTGCGTTTTGGGAGTTGATAGGTACGCGGAAGGAAGATGCTCCTTCTACGGATGACAGCGTTCGAGGGGGAGCTGCCGCTTCGGGCTGCCTCTCGCCAGTGCGTGTTTCGCCCGACCCGAGGAGCCGACCCCCTCGCGAACACCGAGCCACCTGCGTGGCCCGCACCCCGGCCGACCCCTGGGTCGGTGGGCGCGAATGGCGGGCAGCAGCTGACTCCCGTGTCTGCACATTGCTCCCGGGAGAAAACAAATCGCCGGAGATACTGGACCTGGCGTTACTTCGTCCAAAACTCAGGAGCGGCTGAGGCAGTCCACTTGGGACTACCCGGATGCCACCCGCCGTAATGTTCGCGTCGGCATTCCCCCAGTGTGTATTGATCTAGCGCTAGGCCGCACCATGTCCTCGTGCGTTTTTCGCGTGCTCTGAGAGCCCCCCTCAACCCGCGGGGAACAAACTCACCAGACGCAGGTCCCCTGCCCGCGGCTCACTCTCGTACGGCTCGTACGGCTTTTTTATAATACTATCCTGTTTATAGTAAATACGGCGTCCCGGAACCTTTGAAGGTACCCGGTGCCTACCACTTCATGGGTTTAAACTAGCTTTTCGGCTGTGCTGTTGTATTCTTTTAGGTGGTTGCTTGGCGGTCGGTGCTAAGCTGGTCGGCTGTTTTGCCACGAGGCAAGGCTGTTTCGCAGCTCGCATCGATGACGTAATGGTCACAGCGGGCTCCAGAACCAATCAGAAGGCAGGCCACCATGGGCACATCGCCGGACACATCAGGGTTGGCTACATGCGGGGGGCGGTCGGCGGCCGCGCGCGCGGGGCTGATGGATTTGGGGCGGGGACGGCTGCAGTGGCTGCAGAGGCTTACAAGCTGGATCCAGTCCAGGGAGGGTGGGTGAAATTGCAGGGGTACGTTCGTCGGGGCTTGCATTTTCACGCGCAGCGTCGCCCCAGCCAGAAGAGAGGCATCGAGCTGTCTGGATGCCAGTTAGTTGGTTAGTTACCTGGGCGCCGCGCGGTTGGTTTGGTTGGTGGTTTCGGCGCGCGTGGTGGCGATAGCGGCGGTGGTGGAGGGGGTATGAGGGCGATACCTTATGTGCAGCTTTCGGTTTCGGCCGCCCGCCCTACGAAAGTGGCCAAATCGTATGGTGGTAGCTGGCAAGGGGCGGTCCAGGGTGGTAGCAGCAATATTTGTCACGGTCTTTCCCAGCTCGGATGCGCAGGCAGCTATTACCTCGTCCAATAATCATGTTCGTGTGGCATTGTGCGTCGGTGGTGATGGTGGGAAACGCCGGCGCGCTTGCCCGCGCTGGTGTGCTTGTGTTTTCGCCTACCGCTAAGATCGACCGCCTTTGTGCCACGGGAAAATCGGTCTGTCTGAACGGCATATTTGGTGTTTGTAGTTGTGTAAGCAGCATATTTAGGGGAGCAGCAGCGGTGGTGGTGGTGGCGGTGGCGAGAGGGCACCACCGTCGTCTGCAATTCGGAGCAGCATGGTTGGTGTTACCTCGTGTTTGGGACGAGGGTTGCTGCAGCTGGTGGCGTGGATTGCGGGCACGGGTGTCAGGCGATGCGCCCGATGGTTCTACCTCTTGGTCTGGAACCCACTGTAACCGTTACAACAACGGGCATGGACGAGGTAATAGACGGCTGCCTGGCAGGGGAAGGTGTTGTCGTATGCGGTGGCATGCATTGGGGGGTAGTGCGGTGGCGTGCAGTGGGGGCTGTCCTGCTTGCCGTCTCCCACGCGGAATGTAACGTGGCGACCTAAATCGTCCTGGAAACGGTACTTCAAACAGGATGTGAAGCACCGTGTGTAATGTGGCGACCTAAATCGTCCTGGAAACGGTACTTCAAACAGGATTTGAAGCACCGTATGGAACCCCCCCGCGCGGAATGTCAGACATTCCGTCGGGCGCTGTTGGCCCAAGGCATAGGCGCCGGTGGCTTGATGTGACATGCAGGGTCTACCCACGGGATGGGTAACGCTAGGTAAACGATAAGAGAGGGTGTCCGGAATGGACCTCACAGCGCGCTTCAACCGCACTTCGCTGCTGCAACAATCCTTTCCGCGCTAAGGATTTTTGACGTGCCGGAAAATAACCCCACATACTGGGAGAACATCGTCTGCATCCTCCGCTCTGGAACCCGCCGGCACCGGGACGTTTCGGTTGCCGCTGGTGCTCGCCAGCAGCTGGGCAAACTGCCTGGCGCCGTACACGAGAGCGATGACTCCACTTTCTTTCTGGTGGCCTGGCGCCCTCACCAACGTGTACCAAAGTTTCAGTGTCAGGCGATGCGCCCGATGGCTCTACCTTGTAAGGTCTGGAGCCCACTGTAACAGAAGTGCGGCGCTGCCGGTCCAACCAGCGATACGATGTGGGGATGTCCCCGGCAGCATGCAGTCATCCCCCTGCACCGAGTTGCGCATTACAGCATATATACCGAAAGCTTACAGCGAGAGGAGCCGTAGCGACGAGAGTATTTCCCCCAAAACCCGCGGACACTGCTACGCACGCTATATCACCATACTATGAAGTTCTCCGTGGATCGATGCGGCCCCCACCGAGCAAAACCATCTCCCGCGCCTCCAGCACCTCCCGCCATCAGCGATCGCAGGCCCTTCGGCCCTCCCCCTCTCCCCCCTCCACCCACCCGTTTCCTAATCGGCTTCCTAATACACGGACTTGCCTCACAAATCCACCCACGCAAGGCGGGCACGCACGACGTTTCCGCCTCTGCGGAGTATATTGCGCGGCTCAGCGGTAATTCAACACACGGAACTGCACCTGCATTTCCCCTCCGCTCCTTTTCCTCCTTCCGCAGCAACCGCCATATGGCGCCCCCTCGCACCACCTTGCTGCCGGGGCGGGGCGGGGGGGCCCAAACGAGTCGCCGGCTAGTTTTCCTCCTCCGTCTCCTCCGTTTCCTTCGTCTCCTCCGTCTCTTCCGTCTCTTCCGTCTCCTCCATCTCCTCCGACTTCTCCGCCGCGTCAGACGGTTCCCTCGCCGCCCCTCCTCTCACGCGGCCAGGCTGTGTGGGTCTGCACCGCCCGCCAGGATGACCTTGACGTGCTGCATCGCATGTAGGAACTCCTGGTCCTGCGAGGGGTGTGTGTGTGTGTGCGTTTTGGGGGTTACAATAAAAGAACCGGTAATGCGACTGGGGAAATGTGTTGGGGAGGGGAGGGGGCGGAAGGGGTGTGCGTTACTCAACCGTTACCTAACCGCCAAGACGCGAACATTCAGCAGACGTTGCATGCATCTTTCAAGGCTTGGACTGGTGCATGATTGCGCGGCTGGGTGGAGACGCATTGAAGCAGCCCCACCAAAGCACATACCCGATGAACGGGACACGTTCGTTTCCTGTATACTGTTCACTTTACCCTTTACCCTTTTACCTTTACCTTTTACCCTTCACCCTTTACCCTTTACCCTTCTACCTTTAACCCCTTTCCTAATGACACAGGCCCCGTCAGTATTCCACGGTGTCTCCGCAGTTCAGTGTCCTACTTACGCACGCGTAGACCTTTATCTCATCTGCCCCTCAGATCAGCACCCCAGCCCGCAGCCCCGCCCTCCCCCTCGCCAGCTATTATACCTTTGTCATAGTAACCGGCCCTTATTAACCCCCCCGCCCCGCCCCGCCACCTCCACCCAGCCGCCTAGCAGCACCCAGCCGCCGCCCACTCGCACCGTCAGCGGCGCCTGCTGCGACAGCTGCAGGTTGGTCTCCACGAACTCCCGCGTCTTGTGCCCCACCAGCGCCGAAACCATCGTGCCGCCCGGCGTGCTGCGCGCCAGCTGCAGCAGCTTCTGGGCGGTGGTGGTCTGCTGCCGCAGCTGCACCACCGTGTCCAGTCGGGCAGTCAGCCGCTTCAGCAGGTCTCCCTGGTGGTCCGGGAGACGGGAAGGAAAACCGTTGGCGGGAGGGGAGAGGTGTGCGCAAGAAGTAATAACGCTTACGCTCCAGAAAGCCCAAGTGAGGAATAAGGAAATAACGGGGGGGGTGTATCCGGGTGTCCGAGGCCGGTCAGGGGCAAGCAGCGGGGCCGGCGGGCCGCCGCCCAGAGGGTGCAATGGGTTGATGGGTTTGCAAAAGAGCACGTCGAAGGGGAGGGCTGGGTGGCACAGGGGTCACGGCACGTGCACGTAGCCCGTGTGAAACACACACGCACATGCACACGCGCACTGGAACACACATGCACACGCACACGCGTGCCGCCCCCGAGAGCCCCTCCCCCCCCCCGCACCTCGCCCAGCGGCCCCGAGGTGAACACCGCCACCCCCAGCAGCTCCGCCGCCCGCATGAGGCTCACGGTGCTGTTGCCCACCCGCTGCCAGGGCTGGCTCCAGGCCTCCGGCATGGAGGCGCTGACCTGCGGATGATGGCAGCCAGAGCGGGGTTGCAAAGAAGACCCGGTTACCCCACATGGTGAATGCAGTTCCCGCATAGACTTCGGAGCGCGGGGCTTAAGATCCCCTATCGGTTGCGCGACATACGGATAGGGCAGCGGGCGCTTTGTCTTCGGACACCTATTTAGGAGCGGGGTGGGGGTGCTCGGAGCGAGGCCGGGGTTATCGGAGCGGGGCGAAGGCAGGGTGTCATACTGACATTGGTTTCAGTGGACGACGCAAGCGGGGGCGCGGAGTCGTTATGGGCAGGGAGGGGGGGCCGACGGTGCTGGTGGGGGGTTGCAAGTCGCGCCATAAGCCCCGTGGGGCGTGTGCCGTACGTGTAGTAATGGAGATGAGCGGCGATGAGCGGCGGGACAGCGATGGTGGTGTGTTAGGCGGGCGGGCATGGTGTGCGGAGGAGGTGGGGTGGGGTGGGGTGGGATAAGGTGGGGTGAGGTCGGTTGAGGGGGTGGGGTGAGGAGGTGGGGTGGGGTGGGGTGGGGTGAGGAGGTGGGGTGATGTGCGTGTCTTGCCCCGCCCTCACCGGCAGCTGGATGGCGGCGAAGCCACTAGCCTTGCCATGCGCTGCGTCCTTCGCCAGGGCCACCATCTCCTGCGGCGCAGGACGCGTGTGAGGTCTCACACGGTTAGTGTGTTGGGTTGGCGGCAGCCGGATCCCTAGCGAGTCTGGCGGGTACAGGTCTGTGAGGGAACCCGTCGGTCGGTACTGACAAGCTAACCCGAATGGGGACGTTTGGGACACCCGTTTCGAAGTGCATGCTGGAGAACGACCACGTTTGGATACCGCTGTGTACAACGCCGGAGGTCGGGTGTCGCCCCCCGCTGCTATGTTGCGAACGGGCGGGCGGCTGCCCCCACGAACCAACAACCATCAACCACCAACCACCACCAAACACCCACTCCAGCACCCCTCCAGTCGTACACCCCAGTCCACTCCGAATCGCCCCCCCCCTCTCGCGTGCTCGCCCCACATGCGTCGTACATCCGTACCTCCAGGCTGATGTGGCCCGGATCGTCCAACGGCACCCGGAAGCAGTCCCATGTGGCCATGCCGTAGTACCGGATGGATCCGCTTTCACGGAGCGACTCGAGCGCTTTAAAGGCCTGCGGGGGAGGGGGAGTGCAAAAAGACAACCCGCGAATCCACGGGGAGGGGGTTTTCAGGAACGGAGCGAGGGGGAGGAGGGAGGGAGGGAGGCGAAGGAGCGAGGGGCCCGTGGGTTTAGCGGCGGAACCTGCCGCGCGGGGATGGGAGACGCACGGTGTCTTCTGTAGGGCACACAGAAGCAGGGCCCGGCCCGCCCGGGCCAGGCCGGTCGGGCCGGGCCGGAGGGGAGGATTCAGGGTTTTAAGGGTTTAAGGGTTGGGGTCAGCAAGTTTGCGTGCATTTGCCGGTGTCGGGGGGAAGGCAGTTTGGTGTGTTGGCGACCCAACCGGGCCGCACCTCCTTCATCTTGGAGCGAAAGGCCTCCCAGCCTAGCGCCTTGAGCTGCATCTCCGCAGGGTTGTGCAGGTAGAGCAAGTCCACCTTTGGGGGGGGGGGAGGACAGGAGGGGTATAAGGGGAAGGTAAGGCTTCATGTGATTTCAGATTTTTCGGTTTTTCAGGTTTTCCAGGTTTTTCAGGTTTTGTCAGGTTTTCCAGGGTTTTCAGGTTTTGTCAGGTTTTGTCAAGGTTTTAGGGTTTTACGGAGATAAGCGGAGCTACCGGGGGGTTAGGTTGACGGATAGGGTTCGGGGCTTGAGTTAAGCGATGAGGACCACGGAAGGGCCAGAAGAGGCATGGCCAGCTAGGGTGACGTCTTGGGCACGCGTTTGGGGGGTGGAGCGGAGGTCCATGACCCGTCAAAGGAGGGAGCAGCCGTCGAGTTGGGTGCTACACGGGAGGGCGATCGCGGAGGGGCTGCATCCGCCGACTCCAACCCCAGCTGCCGCTCCCTTGCTGGACAGCGGACAGGAGATAGTGCTGCACGGTGTATGTGGTAACAGGAGATAGTGCTGCACGGTGTATGTGGTAACAGGAGATAGTGATGCACGTGTATGTGGTAACAGGAGATAGTGATGCACGTGTATGTGGTAACAGGAGATAGTGATGCACGTGTATGTGGTAACAGGAGATAGTGATGCACGTGTACGTGTGCCGGTTGTGCGCCGGCTGCAGGTCCTCCCGCACGTGTCCCCCTGTCGCACGCGTGCCGTACCGTCTTCAGGTTCATACGCTCCAGGGAGGCGTTGACCGAGGCGCGGATGTACGACGGCGCCAACGTGTGGCCCCCCGCCACGTCCCGGCGGCTGATCTGGTTGGCCTGGCGGCGGGCGGACGGGAGGAGGGGGCGGAGGGGGGTGGAGAGGAAACCCGCGAACCTAGTACGGCGGCGGTAGTTAGGAAGCCGTACGATAAAGGAGTTGGTTGGGAGACAGTCGGCGGGGGTACCAGTAGTCAGCACACGCATTGAGGGTAGGAGCGGCGCTTTCTAAAACCTCAGGGCTCTGGATCTGGCCCCTATCCAGGGCCCAGGCAACGGTTCTGGTAATTGTTGGTTGGACGAGCAAAGGCGCCACGGAGGACCACCACGTCACATCCGCGCTCCCCTGTCGTTGCCGTGACACCCCGCAGCCCCCCTCCCCCTTCCTCCATGTCGTGTCTACGGGTTTCCTCGCTACCCCCTCCCCTTGCGTGCCCCCAACCCCTGCCCCACCCGCAAAGCCCGGTCCCCTAAGACCCCAAAACCCAAGAGCCCTAAAACCCGACCCACTAAGACCCCCCCAAACCCTAAAGCCTCACCTTGACCAGCTTCTTGACCAACTCCTCGTCCGTGAAGCCCGCCTTGGTGGACACGAACAGCATGGAGCGAGTTACGTCGAGACTGGACTCGGGGTCCTGGCGGTTGGGGGGGGGGGAGAGGGGAGGGAGGTGGGTTGAGGAGGAGGGCAGGGGAGGGAAGCCCGCGGGTCTGCACTGAGGGTGCGGCGAGAAGACCCGGTTAAACGAAATAGGAAGCGAAAGGGAGGTGGAGGGGGGAAGCCCTCGCAGTCCTGACCTGCGGCCCCTGCCCAGACCGTTGGGTAATCTCCTCCCTCACGCGCGGGAGTCTAACCGCCTCTTCAAGCCCCAACTGACCCTTCCCCAGCGACGAACCTTCCCCCGTCCCTCCTGTCTGTCCCCAGTATGTTTTCCCCTAGATCTTGGTTCACAGGCCTCTTTTATATCCCCCTCCCACGTGCAGGAACTCCTGGGTATTTCCCCCCGCTGCCCACCCCCCCACCTGCAGGAACTCCTGGGTATTTCCCCCCGCCAGCAGCGAGTCCAGCGCGTCACCCACGGACGTCTCCGCGTGACCCCACCGGTAGTTGCTGGCTGCGGGGGTGACGGGGGGTGACAGGGGAGTGCGGGGGGGGGCGGGCGGGAGGGTTAGGAGGGCGATCGGGGCCGGGTGCCGGCCGGAAAGGCGGTGCCCCTGACGAAGTCATGCTGGGGACTTCCCCTGGCCGCAAACGGGTGTCGATCCTTGACCCGTCCTTGGCCCTGGAAGGTCATTCGCCGCCTGGATCCCTGGGCAGCCCGCCTTACCGTACTGTGGTCAATAAGATCCAAATATCCAATACCCTCAGATCCGATATCAGTGCCGATCAAACCCTTCCCACCTGCCTTGTCCGCCCTCACCCCCGTCGGTTTTCGTCATAAGCCCCTCCCCCTTCGCCCCGCCCCAGCAGTACTTTCCCCCCGGCAATCATTCCCCACAGGCCGCCGCTCTGGCGCCGTACCCGTGTCTATCACGTTCCAGCCGTTCATGACCGAGTCGATGACGGCAGCCGCCACCGCGTCATCTGTACGGCTGTCCACGTCACCTAGGTAGGTGCCAACACCTAGGGAGCTGAGCTTGAGGGCGGTCCCGTCTTGGTGGGAGAGCGGAGGTGTTGAGGGGCGGGGGGTGGGGGGGCACAGGGTTTGGGGCAGGTAGTGAGGGGCCGGCGGCAGGCAGGGAGGGAAGAAGGGAGGAGAGAGCCATGGGGGGAGGAGAGGAAGGGCAGGGGGAGAGAGGCGGGGTTTGGCGGGACAGGGGGCGGGGCGGGTTGCGGGTTGCGTTGGGGTTGTTGAGCGGCGGCGGCGGCGGCGGCTGGGAAGGAGGGAGCGTATCGGAGTGGGTTGGAGTTGGCGGCTCGATAGGAGAGGGGACTGGAAAGAGGTGGTGGTTGTTGGATCCAGGTCGGGTACACAGGGCTTCCATGGGCCAGGGGGGAGGAGATGTTGCCCTTTGGCAAGGCCTCGTGCGCATAAGCCTACTCTCCGAGCTGTTCGGCAGCTTTGGAGGACATGGAGGGCAGCAGGAAAGGTACGGCGACACCAGCGGCGTCCCCCCCCCAAGCGAAGCGAGCGAGCTCCCGGAGTCCCAGCAACATGCTTACTGGCGAACTTGCGTGTTCGGAAATGAGCTTGAAAAGCCTTTTTTGAGGCCTCTAGCCCGGGGCCGGCAGGGATGCGAGCTGCGCATCGCTGCGCGAAGATGTCCGTGTCCTCGGGCGTCGCGAAGCCCTCATGTCGCACCTGTAAACAGTCAATAGGTTGAGATTGGGCCTACAGCGGCACAGGCCGGCAAACTGACATACCTTGAGGGTGCCACCGGCAACGCATTTGGACACGGCACACGAAATTGGGCAGAACGTCCGCATGTTGTAGGGATCAGTAAGGCACCCATTGCGCCGTGCCCTCTCACGGCAATGATCCAGGCGGTCCTGGCATTCCAGAGCACGCTCCGAGTATCCTATAAATGCATCCTCGCGGTCGCTTGTCGTCTCGCCACCAACGCTACATGCTCCCAGCAGCGTAGCCACGGCTAAGGCAACAGCGGCTCGCATTCTTCAAGGAGCCGGGGCTTATCTACAACACCGGCGCATCTATTCAAGGTATTACCGGAATTAAGCCACTACCACTTCTCGTTTGCTATTTTCCGCAAACAGATACAACTTGCAGCATTTTCGTACTGATACATGGAAGTAACGGAAATATGCGCCTTAACCGCTGACAACAACAGTTTCGCCGTACGTACAACAAGCTAGAGGCGCCTGCACGGAAATGCCCACTTGAATCCTTCGAATTTCCGCGACGTGCGCGATTTCCATCACAGGAGCCGAGTCAGGGCAACCGCGCCCGCTCTCACCAAGGCTTCTCACACGCGCGCACATCATCTAGCTCCTGACACCTTGCGAGCGCCAGGGAGAGCGCCGGGAGCCGCCAGGAGGGACCGCTGCTCCCTACCCGGAACCGCACGGCCCAGCGAACACGCCATGCACGCCACCACGCGCACACGGCCCCACGCCGCGCGGCATCGTGCGGATATCCGGAAGGGCGTTCTCCCTGTTATGAATTCGGTCTCTAATCCAAGCAGGTCCCTAACAGGCCCCGAACCCACTTGACGCCCCTATCCCCCTGTGGAGGCTTGCCACCTTTGGTCCCCATCGCGTTCTTCGGGTACAGCTCCCCAGCAAGACACCAGCAATGGTTCCTAAGACCGTCTGCTGCTGCCCTCTTTGGCGCCCGCTAGTGCCCCTCTGCTCCTCGTCCCTTTCTGTCGCGACCTGCTGCCGCGTGACGACATGTCAGTCGCGCGTGAAACACCAATTGTCGCATGAGACGCGAACGCGAGTACATCAGATAGGTGACCTAGTCGGGTATCCTGTTGCATCAATGCTGTTTACTGTAGAGCGTTTTAGTCGATGCGAGCGAAAGCTGAACGAACACCTGTCACTCTATCTTCAGGAATGGGACTCCAAGATTGCCGGGCTCACGTATCCGTACACGTCGTCAGTGCACGCAAGCTGCATAGAAGCTGGCTGATCACCTGCGCGAGCAGCTTGCTGATCAAGTGCTCAGTGCCCCTTGCGTACGCCCCATACGTACCGCGCAATGCCTGCAGACACGTAGTTGTTGGTAAACGCCGGTGTTGTTATTGACGGGCTTGTGAGGACAGCTACGGCTGACCGGGTGTGCGCGTTCGGCAAATACTGCTGGGCACGGATACCGCGGCCGAGACTGAATGGCTTACACGCGGCATCTCCCTGCGGGGTGTCTCCCGATGAAAACCCCGCACAAGTAGCGCCGCAAATGCCCCTTTGCCACTCCTGACCCAGATCGGTCACTACCTCCGCAAGTGCGGGACGAGCGGGAAAGCACATCCTGCAAAAACGCCTGGGCGGCGACATCTTGTTGGCCAGGGTTGGCCCCCCATGTGAAGGCCTCTACGTGTTTTAACTGCCCACAAAGGCGTCATCGCCGCTCGTAAGGCTGCACAATAACCATACGACAGAAGCGTACATACGCCAAAGCCAGCGCGTGGCAATTTGGTTGCCGATTGTAAACCACGTCTCCTCTTGGCGTTAAAGGCTATGATCGCATCCCGTACCCCGTTGCTATGCCAGAGTAAGCTGTGTTTGACGCAGCTTTACAGTGCCATCGGCAACGGGCAATGTTCCAGAGCGGTCCGGCCAAAGGGGTGCAAAGGAGGGCGAGGGCTAGGACGGCCGAAAACCGGCCGAACGTAGACAGGCAAACAGGAAGGCGAGGGAAGGCGAGGCGTCGGGGCTGTCTGCTGCAAGGCAAATTGAATGGAGGATGCAAGCCAACAAGACTTGTGTTGTCGCATTAAGCTATATGGTAACAAAACGGAACGGAGATGGCCTGATGCGGCCCACGGGTGTACGAGTGCAGTGGCAGCTTCCCCCACATCGGGCTGTACTCCCCAGCGGGCCATCAACGCATCGAAACAACACCAATGTTGACAAATGAACCTCACATTGGAGTAAGCTGCAATCCTTCTGCAACATTTGAGCGCGCGGTTCTGACACTTTTATGGCGCCCAGAAGTTGAAGCTAGGGTAGATGGCGCAGCAATCTGGTGATAAGCTGGCAAAAGCGCTATTGGATCCTTCGTCCCGGGAAGTGCTGTGGCCCGTCGTCTTCGCTGGAGTGAAGAACGTCGTCAGGGCTAACAACCTGAACAATGACACCTTGACTTGCATCAAGGGATGGCTGAAATCAAATGACAGCCAGCTGCACATTCCGCTCCTTGGTTTGACGGTAGGTATCCGTCCACATTGATCAGCATGGTGTTGCAGAGAATCATTCTTCGAAGGTCTCAAGATTAGGAGGCACAATGGCCCGTACAAAGTTCTCAAAGGACTGGAAAGCTTCGGGCGTGGTGCTTATGGAGCTATTTGCTTATTGGTTTCGCCGCGCAGGTCCTTCATACGATGACATTGAATTGCAGCACAACTGTGCGCAACCAGTTGGCAACTCAAAAGCTTTTCCAACGGCTAGAAAAGCAGCTGGCACGGCCGCAGGGGCCACAGGTGGCAACGGCCATTGTGCAAGTGCTTGTCGACTGGGCGCAACTGTTCTCGTAAGTCAAGGGCATTACGATGAACAGGCATAGATATGGCTCCTGGAGCGTGATGCGATGCTCGGAGAGGACAGCATGCTCAAAGGGAATACCCACCTTCCGGCAGCAGTTGGGGTAGAACCTGGGTAGAGAGCTTCACGTTGGCTGGGTCAGCCTCTGCAAGAGTTGCTTTGCTTTTCGCTCCCAGTAAAGTACCTCCTCTACACATGCAGATCCTATACATCAAACCCACGAGCACCCTGGGTTTGTCCACGTGGTGAAGCACTCACCTCCTCCCACCGCCCACCACCCCAGCCCGCCCCTTCCCAGCCACCGCACCTCTCAGCCGCCGTCCCGCTGCCACTGCTGCTGCCACTGCCCGCTGCCACTGCCGCTGCTCCAGGCAAGAGGAGCTAGGAATGCGCAGCCGCACCGTTCTGGCACAGTCGCGCTACAGCCAGATGGCTGCCGGCTGTGCCCCCTCGATGGCTGTAGTCGCCATGCAGGAGGAGATGCGGCTGGGCATACCCCCTGTGGCGCCCATTCGGGGGGAGGACTTCATTCGCTGGATGTACCGAGGGGGTGAGGGCGCGAGAGGCGCTGGGCGGGGCTGGGCGGACGGCGGATGGAAGGTGGCGGATGGAAGGTGGCGGATGGAAGTTGGCGGATGGAAGGTGGCGGATGGAAGGCGGTGGATGGGAGTTTTGGAGGGTGGTGGGGGGGAGGCGATGCCGTGGTGGGGCTGAGGCGGGGTGGGGCTGAAAGGCATCGTGCCTGGAGTGGACAGTGTGGGGCGACCACCACCCTCTACCCCCTACTGGTTGGCGCCCCACCCCCCCTGCTGCCACACCTCTTGCTGCCACATCCCCTGCTGCCACACGAGCCCCACCCCCACGCGCTCGTAACCTGTCCCACCTGCGCCACAACAACGTCCAGCGGTCCCCACTCCAACAAGCCCACAACCCAGCTTCTGCCCCTCCGCCCCCCCTCCGCACTCCCTAAGCCCCCCTCTGCACTTCCTCCGCCCCCTCTCCGCCCCCCCCTCCGCCCCCCTCCGCAGCCAGCCTGGACACCTCCTCGCGCACCTCGGGCCAGATACCCGCCATGATCGGCAGCGGTGCCTCCCAGCCCGGCTCCTCGGGGGGGGCAGCTATGGGCCTGCCCGGGGGGGCGCCCCCGCCCATCACGACACAGGAGGTGGGCCGGAGTGGGTCGTGGTGGCAGGGTGGGAGTTGGAGTAGGCCAAGGGGGGCTCCTCTGCCGTGATGCTCCCTACACCACCGACACCACCAACACCAGGCCGTCGCGACGCCTGGCGCGCGCTGGTTCGAATCGCGGTGTGCTTGGTTGTGGCTGTTCACTGCACTGCGCGTCTCGACTCATCCTCCACCTCATCCTCCACCTCACCCCCACGTCAGCCCCACCTCACTCCCACCTCGTACACGGGTTCTCTTCGCAACCCTCCCCTCCCCTCCCCCCCCAGTCCCAGTGCTCAGCATGCGCCCACAAAACTGGTGTCCGACGACCATGCGCCAGCGCCAACTATCCTGTCCCGTCGTGTAAAACGGTTTTTACAACCCCCCCTCCTCCCCTCCCTCCCCCCGGTGTGCGCAGGTGCCGCAGCTGTGCCAGCGCATGCAGGCTGACGCCACGCGGCTGACCGCCTCGCTCGCCACCTGCCGCGCAGCCTCCCGCTCGCGGCGCACCACCGAGCTCACGGCCGCCATGGACGCGGGGTACCGGGAAGCGGAGCGATGCAGCCAGTGGCGGCGGCGGGTGCAGGTGCGCGACCCGTGGGTCGGTGGGTCATCATCGGAGCGGCCGGGCCGCGCGGGGCGCTAAGGGAAGGCGGGATTGTTTGCCGGCTGCTTGAGACGCCGGGGTGCGGTACGGATGCGGACGAGGTACACCCTCACTGACTGTGGGGTGTTTAAAACCCGTTTTACCGTTTGACTGTGTGCGGAGGGGCATCAGCGCTAGGGTGCGACAGAGTGGGAAGCCGAGTCAGTGGAGCCGAGCGTGTGTTCGTGTGTTTGGCGCCAGCCCTCAGGTCCCTCTACATCCCGCGCCGGCCGTACTCCTGGTCGCCCCCCACGGCATGACCCGTGTTACCGACCCCAGCTGCCTAATCCCGCTTGACCCCTCAAGGGGGACTTGGAGGGACTTGGGTTACAAACTCCAAGTAGCCGGTCCTTTCTTTCAACCCCCCTTGACCCCCCTTGACTCCCCGGCGCGCAGGACTTCACCCAGCAGTGCGACGACTCCCGGGCTCTGTCCTCCGTGCTTGCGTCCACGGACGTCATCAACCAGGCCCTGCAGGACTGGCAGCAGTTCACGGGCCGGGAGGTGTACGACACCATGCGCATCACGGTGCCGGCCATGCCGCCGGAGCCGCGCCTGTCCGGCAACGGCAACGGCGCGCGCGGCGGGGCGGCGGGGTTGGGGGCGGGTGGGAAGGCCTTCGACATCGCGGACCTTCTGGGCATGGGACATGCCCCGGCAGTGGCGGCGGCGGCACCGCCGCCGCAGCCGCGGCCGCCGGCCCCACTGGCGGTGGCGTTCGATCCGTTTGGCGTGGGCAGACAGCCGTCTGCTACTGCCGCCGCGGGCGGCAGCAGCACCACCACCAGCACCACCACCACCCCGCGGGGTCCCGCGGGTGCGGTACAGCTGCCGGCACCCAGCAGCAACCCCTTCGCGGCCGCGGCGGCGGCGGCGACGGCGGCCGGCCCGCCGCCGTGGGGTGCAGCGGCGGGCCCCGCGGGCGGCTCGCGCCCGATGCCGGTGCCCCCTGGGGCCCCTCCAGGCTCGTCGCACCCCCGTCCGGCAGCGGGGCAGGCCCCTGGCTTGCGCACAGCGGCCCACCAGTCCCACCCCAGCTTGTCGGATTGGGATCCGTTTGGGCCCACCGTGCTGCCGCCGCAGTTCTCCGCTGGCGGCGTCGCCGCTGGCGGCCTCCCTGGAGCTGGCAGCAGCAGCGGCGGCCTCCCTGGAGCCCCGTCTGCCGCCGGGTCGTCGCTCAACGGCAGCTGGGCCCTCTTCGGTGAGGACCAAGCCGCGCCATCGGCGGCCGGGTCGTACACCACCGCGCCGTACAGCCCTGGGCTGACGTCATCGCAGCCCAGCGGCATCGCGCTGTCGCCCTCCGGCGCCTCCGTCGCCTCCGTCTCGTCCACTCCCAGAGCCGGCGGCGGCGGCGCGATGAGCGGCGGCCTGCCGTCGCCTCAGCCCTCGCGCACCGCCGCCGCCGGCGCCATCTTGCAGCCCTTCAGCGACCTCCTCGCGCCCATGGCCCCCGCCGCCACTCCGCACTACCCCGCCACCACCTCCCGACCGCCCTCCACCGCCTCCGGCCCCGCGCCGACCTCCTCCCAGCCCCAAACCAACGGCACCCACCACCACAACGGCCCCGGTACCAGCGCCGCTGGTACGGCGGCCAATGGGCCATCCGTACTCGCACGCAGCGCTACTGCGCCGTCAGCTGACGCCGCCCCTGGAGCTTCAGCCTCGGGCGACTGGGTTTCTGGCGGTAGAGGGGGTACAAGCATAAAAGCAGGACCGCCCCCCCTGGAGTGGCGCCCAGACTTCGATCAGCTAGCGGCGGAGCTGCGCGCTCTGGTCACGCAGTCCTCATCCTCGTCGGCGGCAGCGCAGCAGCAGCAGCAGCAGGGGGTCAATGGCGCGTTGCTGCCGGCGGTGTTGTCCCGCGTGCAGGGGCTGTGTGAGGCGCTGGCGGCACAGCATGCACGAGTCGTGGGTTCCATGGCTGTGCAGCACGCGGCGGAGGTGCTTGATGTGAAGAGCTGCGCGCTGCAGAAGCTGCGGGAGGTGATGGGCAGTGCGGGCGCCGCCGGGGCTGCGGCCGCTGCCGCTGCTGGTTCCGGTGCTGGTTTCGGTGCTGGGGGGCCTGGCCGGGATGGCGGTGGGCAGCTGGGCCCCTCGGGGCCGGGGGCGGCCGTGTCTCGTCCTGCCACGGGGGCGGCACAGCGGCCGCAGCTGGGACCTCTGCACCAGGGGCTGCAGCAGCAGCCGCCGCCGCCGCAGCAGCAGCAACAAAGACCCAACGGGCTAACGGTTGACGTTTACGGCAGTAGCAACGGCAGGGGTACGGCACGGGATTCGTCCTTGATCTGAACGGCTCGGCTGCGCAGCTGCGGCGCTTGGTTGCAGCAGTCCAGGGGGGCGTCGCAGGCAGGCAGGCAGCGGAACCGGTAGGCGACATGCTTGGTATTTTCCGTAGTCTTGACACAGGCAATGCTCGAAGGCGTTATGACAGCTGTGGTCGATTGGTCGACTTAGGCGGGCGTTGGGGGAAGGTCCCGATGGGTTGGTTCCTTATGCAACGGGCGGCGGCGGGTCGGGTCAGGGTGGCAGTGGTGATTGACGTGCAACGGCATCGTACGGACAGGCGGACCCGCTGACTGCGTGGCGGCTGTGGAGGACCATGATGGCGGGTGCGGTGAAGGATCGTGCCTTCACTTTCTCGGCAGGGACGCGCAGGTGATGGGGGTGAGCGAGCTGGGCGGAGGTATGGTGAATGGGTAAACTGGTAGTAGCGGAGTATCTTAACCGATCTGAATGGAGACTGGGCGGAGACGCTCGCTCCAATCGTTGGCCTTCTGCATGTTTTGCCTCCCTCCCTGGAGAGCCGAGGGTCAAACGTGCGAACACACGGCACAATGACGCGCCGTGACGCGCCGAGGTTGCCTACATGCCTAGAACGCCTGAGCTCTACTACATGCACGCCATGTGGAGAGGCATGCACGTATGTAAATAGCAATCCGGATTCGTTTTTCTTCGACCTGTCGATCGCGGGTTAGCACTTCGTGGGCCTTTTGGCCCGGCGTTCTTTCTCTTGGAGGGGCTGCAACAGACGAGCGCCGGCTGCCGGATATTCACACGATGTCAGCCAAAGGTTCGCTGCAAATTGTGGAAGGGCCCTCTAATAGGCAATTATGCGGCCGTATGGTACGGTCCGCTACTGTGCGCATTTCCCGTTGGGTAAATGGAATAAAAATACACTCATACAATGCAGTTTACACGCTCTGTGAGCTCGCGACGCAGTCCTAAGCCGCATTGGAGGCGCCCATTTGTAATACGTCAGGAACCGCATCGGAACCATTGAGATAGGGTATGGTATAATATAATTCGTGGTTTCCACGCAAAAACTGAGACCTTTAGGAAGCGCCCCAGAAGCAAGTACAGTCATGCCCAACCGTCGGGCACCAAATCAGGAAGAATGGACTTCACGTTTCCCCAATTTCCGTCGCCTCCTTCTCCTCATATAGAACTCGGTTACCCATTGCGTATAAAGCGTGGCAACCTGAAAAGGAGCTCACCACGGCTACAATTATAGCCACGCTCCGGCGCGCGAACAGGTGGTGGACCCGGGAAGCGGACTGCGTGGTGGGCCTATATTTATGGAGACGACAGTGGACGGCAGGCGAGGGATGGGGCCGTGCCTGCTTGACGCCGCACCATTCGTCCTTGCAAGCCTTGTCAGCTCGGGACAGCGCCTTCCGCTGGAGCTGCGGCTTGTCTGTAAGGAAGGACTCATGATGTTCGACTCCGCCCAGCCTCATATATGGGTGAATTTCTACCCAGGCCACAGCACCCGGTCGCCAGCGCCTAATGCGCTGCGAGCTTTTCGCAACATGGTCAACCGCGGATGCGCCCCGCGAAGGCTGTGCATAACTTCCAACCGTGGCGAGCATTATTCAGACGATCCTCCAGATATCACTGACGCCCTGTGAGTTGTATCGAGGTGAATGACTCACCCCGGGCTGCTCAGGGCCCGTTTCAGGCGGTTTTCACCCACATGCAAGACGCCCGCCTCCCCACTTACACGCGCTTTCCTTATTCAAACGTAGTTCCCCTCATTACAGCAAGTTTCCGCTGCCGCGTCGCCCAATCCCGCGTCCCCTCCACTGCTGCGTGCCTCACCCACAAAATCCCCTCCCTAACCCGCCCTCAGCCCCTCCCGCTCGCCCAACCACAATCCCAACCAACGCAACCCACAACTCACCGCTCCTCCCAACCACAATCCCAGCCAACGCAACCCGCAACTCACCGCTCCTCCCAACCACAATCCCAACCAACGCAACCACCCAGCAACTCCACCCGCTCCCTCCCCAACCACAATCCCAACCAACGCAACCCACAACTCACCGCTCCTCCCAACCACAATCCCAACCAACGCAACCCGCAACTCACCGCTCCTCCCAACCACAATCCCAACCAACGCAACCCACAACTCACCGCTCCTCCCAACCACAATCCCAACCAACGCAACCCGCAACTCACCGCTCCTCCCAACCACAATCCCAGCCAACGCAACCCACAACTCACCGCTCCTCCCAACCACAATCCCAACCAACGCAACCCGCGACTCACCGCTCCTCCCAACCACAATCCCAACCAACGCAACCCACAACTCACCGCTCCTCCCAACCACAATCCCAACCAACGCAACCCGCAACTCACCGCTCCTCCCAACCACAATCCCAACCAACGCAACCCACAACTCACCGCTCCTCCCAACCACAATCCCAACCAACGCAACCCGCAACTCACCGCTCCTCCCTCCTCCCCCCAATCCTCATTCACCGCAGGCTCGCTACGCTTGCGGTCTTCCCGAGTCCGCAGCCCCAGCTGTCTGAGATCTGGATCCACGGCCCCTGCCATCTGACGCCCCCCGTCGCCGCCGCACTCGCGCGCGCGGCGCCCAACCTGGCCGCCCTCAGCCTCGTGGGCGCCGCAGCCGTCGCCGCCGCTCACGGCCCCGCAGACGGCCTCGCCGTACTGCTCCAGGAGGCCCCCTTCCTGGAGCGCGTGGCGCTATCCGATGGCGTCAGCAGGCCACACGACGGGCGGCTGGTGCTGAGCGCCGCCGCCTGCCGGGCGCTGCGGGGCGGCGACGCCGCCGGCACCGGCGGTGTTCGTGATGACGCCGACCCTGATAGTGCAGCCGCCGCTAGCGGCGGCCACCACGCCGACAGCGATGGATGGCTCGCGCTGCCCAGCCCAATGCTCCGCCGTACGACGCCCCGTACGACGATGATCGCCGCCGCCGTCATCGCCGCCGCCGCCGTGTCAAACGCCGCCGCGCGCGCAGCGCCGCCAAAGGGCCCAGATGGGGACGCCCGCGAGACGTACGACGACGACGACGGCGGTGGTGGTGGTGGTGGTAGCGGCGGCGGCGGCGGCGGCGGCGGCGGCGCTGTCGGTAGGGCTATCCGGCACCTCGAGCTGTCCTTCGTGGATCCCGTGGCGGCACTTGCGGCGCTGGAGGGCAGCGGCAAGCTGCAGTCCCTCAACCTCATGGCACCCCTGCGCCGTCGCTGCGGCGGCGACGGGGGCCAGGCTACGGGTCAGCAGGGGCAGCACGAGCACCCCAAGGCCGCCTCTGCGCTACGAGGCCTGGCCTCCCTCACCAGCCTCACATGCCTCGTCATCAGGTGTGGTGCGCCTGGTGTGCCCCCAAGTGGAGGTGGTCGGAAAGGGGGAGCCGCGCCTCCCACAATGCCGTACCGATATGTCGTATTACGTTTTACGTTTCACCTGGGAGTGAAGGTTGCCGTACGGGTGTCGTACTGTACCGCAGCGTGAGGGGGCTCGTCGCGAGGAGCCGCCCTCCAACCACAACCACGCCACACCTCGGCCAGTCTGCTGACCGCTGACCCCGTCCACCTCGCAACCGCAGCTGCGGGTTTGCGTCCCGGACACACGGCGAGCTGCTCGCCGTACACCACATTCACCACTTGCTGTGTGCCTGTATCCCGGTCCTGCTCCTCCCACCTAATATAATAATTCATCCAAACCCGACAAGCACGGCTTCCCGTCCTGGCCTGGCCTGGCCCTCCCACCACCCTCCCCTTGCCACCCACCAACCCACACCACACCCCTCCCCTCCATCCCCACCCCGTGAAACCCGCCCCCCCGCCCCCCCTCCCCCGTGAAACCCGCCCCACCCCCCGATCCCAGTGAGTACTGCGGCGGCCGTAGCCCGGGCTGCTCGCTGCCGCTGGTGCCTACTTTGGCAACCCTGCCGGGGCTCCGAGACCTGATTCTGCCGCTGTGGCGCCTAGGGCCCCAGGACCTGCGCTGCCTGGCGTCCCTAACGGCGCTGGACCGACTCGTCCTGGGGGACATCACCATGACGGTGGCGGAGGCGGAGGAGGCGCTGTACGGCGGCGGCGGCACCGCCGCCGCCACCGCGCCGCTGCGCCGTTACATGCTGCCGCCGCGGCTCCGCACCCTGTCGTTGTCACGACCGTTGTCGGCTCGCACACTGTACGCCTTACAGCCTCCCGGCGGCATCGGCGACAATGCTGACCGCCGGTTGGAGGTCTGGTACCAAATCGGTACGGTGAGCTTCTGCGAGCGGGACGTCATCTCCGCCTCCGGCTGCCTGAACCCCGCGGCGGCGGAGTGGTTTCGGGGCGCGGTGGAGCTGTTGAAGCACCGCTGCCCGACGGCGCCGAGGTGGCGGGCGACCGGCCCGGGCGACCCAATCGCCGCCGTCGCCGCCCTCGCCGCTGCCGCCGCTGCCGCCGCCGCTAGCAGCGCCAGCGGCCTGAGCGGCCACGGCAAGCAGCCGCAGCCTCTGCCGCACCATCAGCTGGTCGTGGAGGGGCCGGAGGGCCGCTACCTGCCAGGCCCGGAGCCGATGCCCACGGCGACGCGGGCGCACCACGCACCGCGCATGGCTCCAGGGGGGCTGCCTGGCGGCGGCGTCAGCACCGCCGGGTCGTACGCATCGATGGCGGGCGGCGGGCACCGCAGCTGGCTCGTGCAGCTTGCTCCGCTGAGGTTGCTCTCCCTGGAGCTTCGCTGGATGGCGTTGAGCGAGGCGGACCTTGACGCGCTGTCGCAGTCTCTGCCCACCCTCAAGGTAAGGGCCACCACCGTTTCTCCCAAGCAACCTAGGAATGCTTCTTCCCTTTCGTCGATAGGCAAAGGCAGGTTTCCTCCGACCTGGAGGTAGGGCGGGCGGGGACAGCAGGGCCCAGCAGGTGATGCTGGCGTGCCGTACTGTGCTGTGCTGTGTCCGATGCTGTGCTGTGCCGTACTGTGCTGTGCTGTGTCCGATGCTGTGCTGTGCCGTACTGTGCTGTGCTGTGTCCGATGCTGTGCTGTGCCGTACTGTGCTGTGCTGTGTCCGATGCTGTGCTGTGCCGTGCGGGACTGCGCGGGGCTGGTCTGAGTGCTTTCAACGGCAGCCCTCCTCATTTCAGGAAAGAAGACAATCTTCGAAAGTATTGTAATCCCATCTATCCCACCTCCTCCCAACTACTCCTTCCTCGCCTACTTACCCGTTACCCGCAAATCGCTCCTAGCCAATCCCACCTCGCCCCTCCGCCTGCTCCCACCTCATGCCCCAGACCCTCAGCCTGCGCCGCTGCTGCTACCCGCTGCGCGCGTTGCCCCTGCTTGCGGCCCTGACCCAACTCGAGACCCTTTCCCTGGAGACGGGCTGGTGGCGGCCCGGAGCTGCGGCCGAAGTCGAGGTTGTGGAAGCCCTAGTCCGGTTGTGCGTGGACAGCGCCAGCCTGCACCGGCTGGGGCTGCCGCTAAGACACTGGGACGACTTCGTGCCCATGGTGGTGGTGCCCCCCGGCGGCGCCGGCGGCGGCGACCGCCACAACGGCGACGGATCCGACGAGTTGCCGTACGTACTGACGCCCGTGACTGGCGGCGGCGGCGGCGGCTTCGCCGCCGTCAACCAGGAGCGGGTGGTGCGGGGCGCGGCGGAGGCGGCGCAGGCGGCGTTGCTGGCGGCGGGATTTGATCCGGGTTTGATCCAGTGCGGGGTGCAGAAGGTGTGCTGGTAGCTGGGCCCACGTGGGTGGGTGTAGAGGTGGGTGGGTGCAGGGCGGAGGGAAAAGAGGGCGGAGGGAACAGGCAGGCAGGGCGGAGGGAACAGGGCGGAGGGGCGTGGAAGTGGGTCATCATTGGGCGACGGCGGGAGGTGGGAGGCGCGCGGCGGCTACGCGAGGGTTGCTAGCAGCAGTTGGAGGCGCGGCTTGCTGGTTGTCTTGGTTTTTATTTGGCACAGGTTCGCCAGCTGACCAAAGCGGTCGGAAGAGGTCATCGGTCGGAGCTACCAACAGAAGCAGCGATGAGGTCATCAACGAAGTCAACATGGCGAGATCACGCCCAGTATAACGACGAAGCAACATGGATGAGATCGCGCCCAATATAAGGACGAAGCAACACGGATGAGATTGCGCACAATATAATACGCATGACGTGCGGGGCGATATTGCGATGTTGCCGGCGCAGGGCGAGAGGGTTTGCCGCAGGAGTGACTCAATACTGCTGCTGCTATCTGCGATTAAGCATATGGCAATAAGCGGCATCTATCTACCTGAGAAGCATACCTACCCATCGCAGTAGTTATGTTGAGGAAGTGTGGCTGTGCAAAACCATGCCAGCTGGTGTATGTACTGTACTTTGAAGGCTGCTTTAGAGTGTGGGTTGATTATGGTTTCGGAACGCCCGAGAGTTGTGTGGTTTCGGAGACGCGGAACATGCACGTGCGGCGGGCAGCATGCAAAATGCGCCGCCCCGAGACCGGGTGTGCTGTCAGTGACGCCCACAATCGGTGTGCAGTTGTCGGTTAGTTGTTGCCGATTAGTTGTTGGCGGTTAGTGCGCGTTGGTCTGCGCGGGACCACCGCCTTGGTGTACGGCGGTCCCCCGCACCGACGCCGCCCCCTCGGCGTGGATGCCACGTGGCACGTGTATGCGGTGCCGTACGGCGCATTAACGGGGCGCAACACCATTCTCGCTCGGGGCACCGACCGTTTCGGGGGTCGCTTTGTTTGGTCGTTGCCCTACGACTTGAATTCAATTCGCTTGGGTGGCTTTTTCACCAACCTGTTGAGCCGCGGGGGAAGGGAGGTTCCCCCAGGCGCTTGCGACACAGAAACGAGCGCACAAGCAATGTCATTTCCCTTTATGATCCTGTTCCAGGCGCGGGCGCGTTTGCCGTCATTATTCGCGCGGACGACGTGCGTGGGGCTCTCGTCGTCGAGTCGTATGTCCGTCTGTCCGACGACTTCGGCGAACCCGCGCGCGTGTATTCTTAATACCTTCATTATCGCTTGCCGACACTTCCCTGCCTACGCCGTGCGCAGCGGCAAAAAGGTGATGCGAAAGGTGGTGCGAACGTACGTACCGAGGTGTGTATGTATGTATGTATGTACGATATGTACGAATACATACATACATTATATTAGCGAGCTGGCCGGACCGGATTCGTGATGTAGCCCTGCGCAAAGCAATGCTTGTATCTGCTCGCGGGGTTCACTTTGTAGGCATAGGCCTTCGTCATCACTGCATAGCATGTATGTGGGGGGCACTCTGGGCACCTCCTGGGCACACCGGAGGGGGTGGCGTGCACGTTGTTTGGGGGACCGAACGGCATGCCGGCGGCCGCCGTTGGGCATTCCGTGAGTGTTCATCCAAGGTTCGTCTGCTGTTCGCGTCTGCGGATTGAACGTGATGATGATAATGGTGGTGATGATTGTAATGGTGATACATGGTGATACATGGTGATACATGGTGATACATGGTGATACATGGTGATACATGGTGATATGGTGATACATGGTGATAGTGGTGATAGTGGTGATGATGATGGTAATGGTGATGACGGTGATGGTGATGGTAATGGTGATGACGGTGATGATGATGGTGATGACGGTGACGGTGATGGTGATAACGATGATGAACTGCGGTTTCGGAGCAGCGTGGAGACGCATGACCGGCTGTACGGCGGTGTCACACTGTACCCACACTATTGCATTGTACCCTGGTCGCACAGCGTCGTACGAATTTAGTGATTGGCTCCACTTGAGGTCGCCCAATGTCGGCTATGATGGCGATAGATAGGAGACCGTAATCATGGCGATGATAGTGATGGCAGTAACGGTGACGATCGTGATATTCAAACGACAACGACCGCGGTGATGCTGGCTTACCTGATGAAAGTGGTCATCACGATGGTTATGAGGGGTACAATGATATGATGAGAATGATGATGATCCTGATGATATCACCATACCTTTGATGATAATGGCGATCGCAGTGCGTGTATCAGTAACGCGGCCCTATTTGGTCGAGATAGGGTCTGTGCGTATGCAGTTCGCCCACGAGGCGGGGTCACCGGCGGCTCCCGGTGCGGCAGCGACCTAGGGATCCGTGGGAGCACCGAAAGGCGTGGTGTTTGCGTTGGGGCGAGTCGAGACTCGGGCAATCGTACGACACGTACGCGGCCCTGCCGGGCCTGATGCGAAATCGTCAGGCGCAGTTTGGTGTCGGTGGTGTTGGCGCGTATTAATATTATGTAGCATTCCTTATTATTAGCAAGCCCAGCAGCGCCCGATCCGGCGGTTGCATTCGTGCATCGAAACCGGATTCGCGATGCACGTTTCCAACGGTTCCAACGGTGTGGCCAGGCTGCCGTGTCGTCACGTCTGACGCCGACGGTGCGGGCGCCGTCTTGCCATCAGCCATGTTCGTTTTGGCCCGGGCTGTAGTACGACAGGCAGGTGATGTCGTACGGTCGGGACGCCTTCATGTTTCCATCGTGTTGCGATCTCTGCCTGCGGACCACGCGTGTTGTGGCTGCCGCTATGGCTGCCGCTACTGCTGCCGCTACTGCTGCCGCTACTGCTGCCGCTGTGGCTGCCGCTAGTGCTGCCGCTACTGCTTCCGCTATGGCTGCCGCTACTGCTGCCGCTGCGGCTGCTGCTGCTACTGCAGTAGCGGTTGGTTCAGCCCTTGAAGGAGCACCACGGGGGCATCTGTAGGGGTGGTGCGGACGGCCACCGGCCGAGTTTGCTGTCGTATCATCGTGAGTTCTTGCATTGCCGAAAAGGTTCAACACGTACGGGGCCACGCACGCCGGGTGGGGCGCCTGGTTGCGATCACGCACGTCACGATGTACACTAGTGCTGTGGGGGTGTGTTTGGTGGGCGTTGGGTGGTGACAGACACAGCGCTGAGTACAGCGAGAGAGCAAGTGCTCTACTTTACGGTCTGGGGACCACTGTAACGAGTTACACTACTAAACTGCGCTGCCTTCCTCCCTCCCTCGCGTCTTCTCCAGTGTCTAGCGCCTGCTGCCTCCGCCTCCGCCTCCTGGGCGCTCCATGTGTTCCGTGTTTGTGGGCTCTGGCAGCTCGTCTGTAGCAAGGGCACAGCCAACACGTTCGTTGTGGCATGTTACCGCTCGGCCCCTGTCATCGTTTGCCGGCCTTCTCCGTGCGTATCAACGGCTCAAACATCGCGAGAAGTCCTAGCTGTCGTTTAGGTCCCTACGCATTCAGTTGGCGTATAACTACGGCCCTCCGTCCGGGGCCCCGCCTTCCGGGTTCCGGGGCTAGCCGTGCACCCGATGTTGCCCCAACGTGACCTAACCTTGCTGCTGCGTGGCTCCTGAACGCCACTACGCGTTGCCACCAATGGAGTCGAGTAAGTTTGGTGGTTTGTGGTTTTGGGTTTGCTTTCAGGTTTCCTGGGACATACACATCCGGATCGAAGCCACGTACCGTATGTGTACCGCATACGTACCGCATATGTACCACAAATGTACCGTGTGTTTGGGTGCCCGGGGCACGGCATGAATGAGGCCCGGGGCGAGGGCGATGACGGAAGTAGCCCCGCCATGACTGCGCCGCCGCCCCGTCAGCTGCTGGTCGCTACTGAATGGGAGCTGCCGGGCGCTCGTTTCGGCCTCATCCTCACGCAATGAGGCTCGCCGATAACGAGGGGTGAGGACTGAGGAGTAACGTCAGGAGTCGCGGATGTCCGGTTTGGGTCGGCGGCAGTCAGGGCGTCCGTCCCATGGGTCTGTTGCACACCGCCGCGTGCATGTACGCGCGTGTGTGGATGTAAGGTTGGGCGCAATTCGTGCCCTAGTAGTGGAGTTCCAAGCCTCAGGTTCGTTCCAAGCCTCAGGTTCGTTCCAAGGTGTATGTGCCCAGGGCAAGAGGGCATCGCACGCCGTCCGACAAGTAAGCACCACCACACAGCGATACGACACATCAAGCAGCCAGTGGCCATCCGCGTCATTTGCGCACAAAACCCCCCTCAGCAAAACGCGGGGACAGGTTCCCGGTATTTAAAAAGCAAGGATCACGCCTCCATAGCAGTTGTCATGTTGCGCAGCAAGCTCGCCGCCTCCAAGGGTGATTAGAGGAGCCCCACACCGCCCCAGCCAGTCGCCACCTGCTCGGCCTACCAGACAAGAGCCCCTCCGCTGTAACTTCGAAGCAAACACCTCACAGCAATGCCGCCCTACGGTCGCCCCGTCACCCCCCCCTGTGTGCGCCCAGCCGGCAGACCGCCCGTTGCGCCGATTGCATCACACCACACCACACCACAGCAGCAGCTCCACCCCCCCGGCGATCCTTGCTCCACAATAATGCCCCACCACCGCAGCTCCGCTCTCTCTCTCCCTCCCCGCCGCTCTCCCCCTCTCCGCTCTCCCTGTTCCCGCCCCCGCTCCCCGGCCCTAGAAAAGCGCTTACAGGAAGAACCTGCGGCGGCTGGTCTTGTTCTCCTTCTTAGGCAGCCACTCGAACTCGCCGTTCTTGCTGTCGAAGGTGCCCTTCTGCAGGCTCTGCAGCTTGAGAGTGAAGCGGGGGCCCAGTTCCTGTTGGGAGGGATCGAACGAGCCAGCGTACCGGTCGGGCATGGAGGGGGGCAGGGATCAGGGCAAGGAGGGAGGGGGACAGGCATAAGGGCAAGGAGGGAGCGGGGCGGCTCTCGGCCTCACATTGCACCAACTGTCACATCACACCAGACAGCACACATGCCACATCGCAACCCGTCCATAGGGGCATGAGAGGTAGCGGCCCTGTTATTTGAGGCCATGATGTTTGGTGGTATGGCCCCGCCAGCGGGATGTAGCTTTGGTGGACTAAGACGAGTGGCACTTGGACGTGCATTGGAATTACCACCCAGGGCACGATGGATCCTTGACCCTCCCCGTCTTCCCCTCCCAAAAAGTCCTCGTCGACGCAGGAGAGCGAGTTGCTTGGTTGTGTTCGGGCGTGGCTATAAGGCTCAGGTGGGGCGCGCAACAGGACGTGCCGCACGGAACCAAGGATGTGGGGCCGACCCGCGGTACCATCACGCACTTGGCCGTTGAAGGTTACGTATACTGTACCATGGGGGGGGGGGGTGTTAGGGTTGGGGGCACCGGCGGTCGGTGCTGAGGCGGGCACCCTGCCGCCAGAACCACCCAAGACCACTCCAGGGGGGCCACCTGTCGCCCTGATCACGTCTTTTGTGCCCGGGAGTGCCCACCGCAGCGAGCGCAGCACACCCAGCAGCCATACCCAGCAGCCATACCCAGCAGCTATACCCAGCCTCCATACCCAGCAGCCATACCCAGCAGCCGCCAGCAACAGCAGCTGACCCTCTCCGCCCCTCCTGCCACACCACCCACCTGCAGCCGAGCTATCACCGCCTTTTTCTTCTTGCTAGGGTCCTTGGCCTTGGTGTCTCGCGACTCCTTCTCCTCAAAGATGTACCGGTGGTGCCTGCGAGGAGGTTGGTGGCAGCGGTGATCGGCGGCGGTTGGCGGCGCATGGGAGGTCAGGTCCCGCGTTTTCCGCTTTGCCCGCGCCGGATTCGATTGCGGCGCGAGGTGGGGCGATGCAACTCAGCAGCTAGGGGCGGGATGGGACGGCCACGCAGCTTGAATGAATGAACGGATCACCTGGGAACCGCAGCTCCCACGACCCTCCCCGAGTCGCCGAAGGCGACCGAGGGCTCCACACCCGCCCCTGCCCTCCTCCAGCCCTCCTCACGCCCCACTTGGCAAAGCGGCCCCCGGCCTCCCTCCTGCCCCCCCACCCCGCCCCATGTCGCGTAAACGGTTTTTATGCCCTCCCCCCGGTCCCGCTCCCTCGTTGCGGCGACCCATCCGCCCCTACACCCCCCCGGTCCCGCTCCCTCGTCGCGGCCACCCACCTCACGAAGATGTAGTCGCGCTGGTTGTGGAACGTCACCACTCGGCGCCCGCGGAACTGGGGGTCCTGTAGGGCGGGGGGGGGGAGAGGGGCGGAGAGGTGGGGAGGGGGGCGGGGAGTGGGAGGGCGGGCAGAATGGTGCGTGGTTGAGGTGGGGCGCGGCGGGTTGGGTGGGCTGGTGGGCGAGTGGAAACACACACCCGGCCCCCACCTGCTGGCCCCTCCCCCTCTTCCCCCCCACCTGCTGGCCCCTCCCCCTCTTCCCCCCCACCTGCTGGCCCCTCCCCCTCTTCCCCCCACCTGCTGGCCCCTCCCCCTCTCCCCCCCACCTGCTGGCCCCTCCCCCTCTCCCCCCCACCTGCTGGCCCCTCCCCCTCTCCCCCCACCTGCTGGCCCCTCCCCCTCTCCCCCCACCTGCTGGCCCCTCCCCCTCTCCCCCCACCTGCTGGCCCCTCCCCCTCTCCCCCCCACCTGCTGGCCCCTCCCCCTCTCCCCCCCACCTGCGGGAACAGCGATGCCAGCATGCGGCCCATGCGGTGCCCCAGCCGCGTGTCGAAGTGGTTGAGGATGAGCTCGGGCTTGTGGTGGCTGGCGCGGCCGTGCCCCTTGATGTCGCGCCCCAGCTTCAGGTTGGTGAGCCGGAAGTGCGCGGTGGGGCCGTCAGGCAGGTGCACCATCAGGAGGCCGTTGATCTGCGGCGTGGGTCGGTGGGTCGGTGGGTCAGCTGGGGTTCTCTTGCAGGTGGTGTCTTCTTGGGGGGCGCCGGAGGGCGGGGTCACCCAGCTACCATGCTCCTAGGTGTCCGGCATAAGGCCCTTCCGGTTCTCTGGTTGAGAGGCTTGAGAGAGCCCATCCCCACGCCCTGCCACACCTGCTTACGGTCCTCGTTGAACACCATGAGGTCCGTGTAATCCCGCTTGGCAGCGAACTTGACGATCTTCTTGAGCGGGAAGCCGTTGCGCTTGTAGTATTCGGCGCAGGGGAGCAGCTCCTGAGGGTGGTGGGAGGGGTCGGGGTGGTTGTGTGGTTGGTTGTGTGGTTGCTTGGGTGGGTGGTTGGGTGGTCGGGTGGGTGGTTGGGTGGTTGGGTGGCCGTCTGAGTGGATGGGGTGTTGGGGTCATGCGGGTTCAGGAACGTTGGGCGTCGGGTTGTTTCCTGCGCTCAACACCCTCACGTGCGTACAACACCCTCACGTGCGTACAACACCCTCACGTGCGTACAACACCCTCACGTGCGTACAACACCCTCATGTGCATACCTCTCACCTCCCCAGCTCTCTCAGCAGCATCCACAGCATCCAGCTCCCCGTCACCGGCTTCCTCCCTTAAGGCCTCCACCACCCCCCCAGAAACAGGATCCTCCTCATCCCCCCCTGGAGCTCCCTTACCAGCATTTCCGAGAGGAAGGTGTACATGATCTTGGAGGGCTTGTAGCAGGTGGTGATGAGGACCTTGGGGGCACGAGCGTTGGCGAAATGAGCTGCGAGCGCACGAGGCGGGTGAGGGCGGGTGAGGGCGGGTGAGGGCGGGTGAGGGCGGGTGAGGGCGGGTGAGGGTGAGGGCGGGGGAGGGAGGGAGGTGGTAAGGCAGGCAGCTTGGAGGAATACGGGCTGCCCACTCCGTCTATCCCTCCTCCTCCTGGCCACATCTCCTGGCCACGTGGACAGCACACGAAACACTGAGGCCCTCAATTCATCCTTGCTCCGCGGGAGTTACGCAGGACTGGCCCTCGGCCGCACAAGGCGTGCTGCCCGCCCCCCACCTCAGCAAGCGTCCCTTCACTCAGCAGCGAGGCAGCACCCATGCCAGGCTTTCCACCCCAGACACCTTGGCACCTTCGCAATTGGGCCGGTTAAGCATGGACTCGAGCATTGGCTCGTTGCCCTGCCCTCCCCTGTCCTCCCAACACCGCCCCTCCCCTGTCCTCCCAACATCTCCCCTCCCACCCAGCCACCCACCCGCCCAGCCACCCACCCGCGAACTCGTCGTCGTTCTCATCCGCCATGACCTCCTCGTCTGTGGGGTCCACCATGGTGTCATCGGCCTCGCGGGTGTTCTCCAGGGTCTGGGGGGAGGTGGGAGGGAGGGAGGGTAAGGGGGGAGGGAGGGAGGGAGGGAGGGTCGGGGGGAGGTGGGAGGGAGGGAGGTGGTTCCAGAGGAGACCCGCAGGTCGGGAAGTACTGGGAAGTAAACCGATTCAGGAGTCGTTTGGAACATTTGTTTGGAACTGCATGCTGGAGAACATGGTTTTGGGGAGGAGTTGAGGGGAAGGGAAGGAGGGGGAGGTTGAGTAGGGCGGAGGGAGGAAGTGGGGGAGGATAGGGGCAGGGGCACGGAGAGGGTATGAGGCGAGGGTGGTGAGAGGCGAGTTTGTGGGGCTGAGTGGAAGCCCGTAGGTCGGCGAGTTTGAGGGTTGGGCTGCAATGGATGGTGGTCCCCGGAGGTTTCGAGGAAGACCCGTGGATGCGAGGGAGGTGGGGCAGCCTGGGCGCCCACTGCGGCCCAACAGCTACTCGACCTCCTGGTGAGTGCCCCGTGCCGCTGATGCCTCTGCCGCCGCCGCTGCTCTGCGGCTGCTCTGCGGCTGCTCTGCGGCTGCTCTGCGGCTGCTCTGCGGCTGCTCTGCGGCTGCTCTGCGGCTGCTCTGCGGCTGCTCTGCGGCTGCTCTGCGGCTGCTCTGCGGCTGCTCTGCGGCTGCTCTGCGGCTGCTCTGCGGCTGCGGCCTTGGCTGTAGCCTTCCACTGGAATGCGTCCGCCGCCAGTCCACCCACCGCCAGTCCACCCACCACCAGACCATCCCCCCGACCCCGAACCCCGCACCTCCGCCCGCACACCGCCCTGTCCCTTGCCGCCAGAAAACCCTCAACCCCCAAACCCCATGAACTAATGCTACCCCGCTCGCGGCCCATCCGACCTCCCTGCCCCCCTCACCACCACCGCTCCCTCCCCCTTTGCTCCGTCTCCCCCCGCCCGCCTCTTGAAGACCCGTTCCCTGCCCTCCCTGGAGCACCCCAGGCGCCCGAAGGCCGTACATGCTGCACAGGCTTGGGCGCCGGTTCCAAGCCCAGCTCCTCCGCCTTCGCCGCCTCCTTCTGCTTCTTTTTTCGCTCCTTAGCTTTGAGTTTCTGCGGCACCATGTCAGGGGAGGGAGTGGCATAGAGACTGGTTAGCCGACATGGGAGGGAGTGGCATAGAGACCGGTTAGCCGACATGGGAGGGAGTGGCATAGAGACCGGTTAGCCGACATGGGAAGGGGTGGCATAGAGACCGGTTAGCCGACATGGGAGGGGGTGGCATAGAGACCGGTTAGCCGACATGGGAGGGGGTGGCATAGAGACCGGTTAGCCGACATGGGAGGGGGTGGCATAGAGACCGGTTAGCCGACATGGGAGGGGGTGAGGGCGGCGCGGTTACAGGGCGGCAGGACACGGTGACGTCATCGGGCCTCTCGACCCGTGGGTCTGTGCTTGGGTGCGGGGCTCGAAAACCGAGCTGCGGATATCGGCGCAGGTGCAGAGGGAAGCGACGCTCCCTGGAGTCAACGCAGGAGCCGAGACTCCGGGGGCCGAGGCCCTCGGGTAGTTGCGTCAGAACTGGTGGTGCCGGCAAGGCGGCAGCAGGGTGCGCAGCGCAGCGTGGGCAGCAGCAGGGAGCCCGTCTCACCCACACCCCAATCACAGGGTGTGTCAGCTGAGCAAGCTTACGTGTCCCTCAGGCGGCGTGGGGCGGGGTGGGGAGGGAAAAGCATGAGGGGCCGCGACGGAGGCGATCCGATCACCGTCGTGGGTGGGTGCCCTTCCGATCCCACTCCCCGCCGCCACTGCGGCTTTACCGCAGCGGCGGCGGTCACGTCACCGGAGCGACTCCCTTGCCGCCGCTAGCTCTCGACCCCCAACGCCTTGCGGCTCACGAGGAGGCGTCGCGGGCCGGTTCTGGACATTCGCCGCGGGCCGGGTGGGAGACGTACCCGGTGCGTTGCGCCGCAGCGCGGCCACGGAACGCAACCCCTTACCTCTTTTTGGTGCTTGAGTTTATGGTAAAGCTCTGATCGCTTCTGCTTGTTCCGTATACCGCTCGTTAGCTGGCCGATTGTGCCGCCGCCACCGCTGCGCTTCGGTTCGGCGGCAGCGTCGTTCCCGGTCCCGCTTCGGCCCGCATCGTCGCCGCTGGTTGAAGGATTATATGAGTCGTCGTCCCTAGCTTTGCTCCTCCTGGGGCTCTTGCCCGATTTCTCGGCCTTGGCCATTCGGTCCTTGGTAAAGCAAGAAACCAAGAATCTAAAAACGCTTACAGAAATGTAGCTTCACAGATAAATGTAATTATTGAACAGGCTTGCTTTTTCCTACAGGACAAACCGCGTTTGCAGTGCTCCTCAGGCACTGTTACTTATCATACGCGAATGTCAAACTCTATCATACTGTCTTACTGTGCCGAAACTGCCGTGTGGTTGAAAAGCAGGGGACCAAAAACCAATGCGCTAACTGAAGGTGCTGATGTGTGATCCTGCATGCATAAGCCACTGCATGAGGCGCACTCCAGCTTCAATGCCTTATACATTTCTGATACATATCCAAACACTCTGATCACTCCGATAAATTTAAAGCATACTACGGCACCCCAAATCACTTCCACAAAAACAATTTCGTCATTTGCCTGCGTCCCTAGCTTGAGCTCTTGGAATCCATGCCGCAACGCAGCATTACATTTTAGTAATTATCTTCTATTAAGATTGGGCGTTCCGTTCAGAGACATCTTCTTGTAGCCGAAAAGGCGTGGAAGCCCAGCTATATCTCGTGCTGAAGCCCATGGCGCAGGACGATGTCAGTGCTGTCAGGCAGGCTGTGGCAGCTTGGCATGAAAGGCTTCTCACAAATCCGGTGACGCAGGTTGTGTTGTTGCATGGACCGGTGAGTCGGGCTGCTGCCTGTATCCGTGTCTGCTTGTTCCTAAGACAAACGAGGAGCTATTGAATTACCTATCGCGTCCCCGGAATTCTGTCTTGTCTCACCGAAGCACATTACGGCCGAGCCGGAGGAGCGGGAGGCCGCTGTCGCTGCTGCAGTAGAGCAGTTGGCGTCATGTCTTGAGGTGAGATGTTCAACACCGCTCCTTCGACGCGCCTTTCCTTACTCACTCCAAGCTGAAAGTGAGAAGGTTCCAACCTCCGCTACGTCGGAACGGCTCGTTGACAATCCTTTCGTTTCTTGTGCATCGCGATGCCATGTCCATCTACAGGATAAGCACCTTCCAGATGGGCTTATAGACGATTTGCTCGGTGTCTGCGAGGCATTCACGGCGCTATGCGGCGTCGCCTTGCCGACGTGCACCCCTGGTACGTAGTACGCAAACGTTGATCTAGAGTTTAGGTAGATGTCTTTAACCTTAGCCTGGGACTGCCCGCCGACTTGTGCCGGTCAACAGCCCACCGCTATCGACAGAGCGTCTCACCGAAACGCAACCCGCGGCCGCCTCCCTAACGCGACCGCTATCGAGGTTGTTATCCTTGTAGCTCTACCATATGCATAAGCCGCGCCGTGCACGGCACCGACCGAAGCGGCGGCCTGCTAGTATTATCTAGAAGACGTACGGCCGTGCCGCGGATCAGGAACCAGCGGACGCAAGTAATAACCCGCTCTCACGTGGGTAGCCATATCTCTAAGCCCGAGCCAGGGTTCGAGGCCCTCAGTTCAAGTCAGCGCTCGACGGCGTTCCAAGCATCGCACCCCGTGCAACTGCCTGCTCCTCCTCCCTCAGGCCACGGCGGTCAGCGGTCCATCGGCGGCATGCCGCTCAACCCCGCCAAGATCAAGCTGCTCAAGGCAGCCACCGGTCTGCCCGTGCACACAACCTCCATCGGCAGGAGAGCATCAGCAAGCTACTGCGTGTGAGCCGCGGGACTGGAGGGTAGCGAGGAATCCCGTGCACTCGAGGGAGGGTAGTAAAAACCCTGGAGGGCTGCAAGGGAAGAACTCGTGTACGAAAGGAAAACCGCTCAGGACAGACGTTTCGAGATGCCCTGGTGGGGGGAATTGGAGAAATTTCGGGGCTGGACAGGGCCAGTGAAAACCGGCGAGTTGGCAACTCTGTCGGGTAGAGATCCTTACACTCCGTTGCACCTGCCCTGCCCCTGCCCTGCCCTGCCCTGCCCTCCCTCCCCATTTGGGTCGCAGGTACGAGAGCATGGGCGGCTGGGAGACTCTGTCGGCGGCGGTTGAGAGCCTGTACAACCGTATGCGCAACGACCAGCGCTGCGCGTCGCTGTTCTTTGAGGCCAACGAGCAGAACCTCAAGACGAACATGGTGGGCGCGGGGCTCGAACTGGGGTCAGTCTGCGGCTGCCCTTGTGGGGCACGCGTGGGGCAGCACAGGGCGTGGCCGCGTGTAAGTGGTCACACTAGTGCAGGGACGCATCACCAGAGTACCAATAGGGGCCGGGCAGTAGAATGCCCTGCCGATGCGGAGCTGGGCGAGGGCAGCTGACAGTACCGTACCGTACCAGTAACTGTTTGTGGTAAAGCCATAAAGGACAGACGATACATGTCAGACAGGGGAACTACTGTAGCATCCTGAAGGCTATAGACTATAGGCTATATAATGTCGGCTACAGACTTTAGTAGGCAGTATGGGTGGCCAGCCAAGGCTGAGGCTGGAGCTTTGCGAAAGCGGAGGCCCCGCAGTAGTAGTTGTAGTAACCGTTACAATGGGCCCCAGACCAGAAGGTAGAGCCATCCGGCGCATCGCCTGGCATCTCAAGTGTCACTGCTACCGCGCGGCACCGGACAACGGATTACCCACACCGGCATTGACTGCCCGCCGCTTCGCTTCGCCCCCGGGTAGGCAAACCCGGAACCTTGGCGAAACCCTAAGCCGAGAAGCACTAGAGTCAAACCCTAACACCAAACCCTAACACCGAAACCCTACCCGGAACCCTAACCGAAACCCTAACCGAAACCATAACACCAGTCGAAATCCCAAACCACAAATAAAGAAATTGAACCTGCGCCCGCGCCCCCTGCCCCTGCCCCTCAACCCCACCCGTCCCGGCCCGCACAGTTGGAGTTCCTGACGTGCGCTCTGGGGGGCAAGGCGCGCTTCGCCTCCTCCACCCTGCTCACCAACCAGCGCGACCAGCTGCGCAGCTACGGTTTCGGATTGGGGCAGTTTGACATCCTGCTGCAGCACATGAAGGTGGGCAGGCAGGCAGGCCGGTGGAGCGGGAAGGAGGTGCTGCTGCTGGTGTGGGGACCCGTCCTGTAGGGTGGCGCCACCCGGGCTGTTGTTGGCCCTGGGGGTCAGCGATGGCCCCGGGGGTCAGCGATGGCCCCGGGGGTCGGGCGGGTGCGGGGCGGGCGGGTTTTGGTCTTTAGAACTACGCAGTGCAGCTCGTCCCGATGGGCGGGATGACCCTTGCTGCCACTGCCACTGCTGCCACCGCTGTTATACACACCTCGCTGCCGCCGCTGCCGCCAACGCAGGCCGTTCTGGATGAGCTGGGAGTGCAGCAGGAGACGGCCGCGTCCGCCATTGCGCTGCTGCGCTGCCACAAGTGAGGGAGGGGGAAGGAGGGGGCGGGAGGGAGGGAGGGAGGGGGGACGGAGGGAGGGACAGAGGGAGGGGGAGAAGGGGAGATTATTATAAGAGCATCCGCAAATTCACGGCCGACAAACCGAGGGCGGCGAAGGTGATGGTCCAGCGGAGCGGCGCGGCAAGGAGAGAGGGGGAGGGAGGGGGTTTGCAGGGAGCGGAACGAAACGGACCCGGCCAGTAGTGGCCTAGCACGGGGATTAGCGAGATAACCGGGGAACTGGCGCTGAAAGTATGAGGAGAGGCACTAGCTGGGGCCGAGTGGGGTGGGGGGACTGGTCGGGTCGGCTCTGTCGTGTTGTAACCCCCGCGGGGAGGGGAAGGAAGGGTGGGGGACCTCACAATCGAGTAGTCTTGGGAGGAGGGCCGTACGGTGACCTGGACCCAGTCGGCGCGGTGGGGTGCGTCTGGGTTTAACGGCGGGATGCCATTGATGCGCTGAGGGTGCGGGGCCTGCATTACCGTACACTCCGCCAGGCACCACTTGCCTATCTAGCTGGCTATCTAGCTGGCTGGTGGTGGTGGTGGTCGCGGTGGTGGTGGTGGTGGTGGTGGCACCAAGATCATCACGTTCGCCCGTGGCGCGTATTTTTTATATACCCCCCCCACCAAACATGTGTTTTTGGCCCTCGCCAAACATACTTTGCACTCCCCCCTCCGCGCCGCACACCAGGTACCTCTTTGAGAAGCGCGTCTCCGAGACGGAGGAGGATGAGGAGCCCGCGGCCGCGGACGTACGAGACCACGAGGAGGACATCTGAGACCACGAGGAGGACATCTGAGACCACGAGGAGGACATCTGAGACCACGAGGAGGACATCTGAGACCACGAGGAGGACATCTGAGGACGAGGAGGAAGCTGCTGCTGCGCAGGGCTCTCGGCCACAACGGCCCGCAGCAGCAGCAGCGTCAGCCGCCTCCTTGAGCCGCTGAACACAACAAGCATAGGGCCTGGTGGCTGTGCGCTGCGACAGCCGCGGCAACAGGCTAAGGAGAGGGCGCGCGTGGGGGGGTTGTGGCGGGTCAGGAAGGCAGGCGGGTAGGCTGGTGGAGGGGCAGGCGGGCTGGTGGAGGGGCAGGCTGGCTGGTGGAGGGGCAGGCTGGCTGGTGGAGGGGCAGGCTGGCTGGAAGACGGGCGCAGTGCTGCGCGGTAGGTCGGGGCGGGGCGGCCGATGTCAGGGCAGCAGCCGCAGCCCACCGACCCACGGCTCGCCGGCTTCGCGCGCGCGGTGCGTCGGTGACGTATGGCTGGGTGCATTTTCCGATGGATGGATGCATTCCATGGCGCCGAGTTTTCGAACCGAGTTTTCAATATTCAATAATATTTCGTATTGCAGACTCATCAAAGCTCCGGCCCTGGGGCTCGGCAGAGCACATGACGCCTCCCGCCGGCGGAGGAGCTTCCTCCACTTTTGGTGGAGAGGGCGGCAACTGCCCTGAGCCCCCGGGTGGCGCGGCGGCTTGTGCTTATGATAGTAGATAGTAGATAGGCACACGACCACAAGTGAACGTCAGGAAATGGGCGAGAAGCAAGGTCGTGAGCAGCCGATTATTGGCACCTCTTCGTGCGAGGCTGGCTGGCTGGCTGGCTGGCTGGCTGCTGCCTGTGTTTTTTCTGGCTTCTTCACGAAATAGTCGGGTGACCCAGGGCCCGCGCGCCTGGCTCTCCTCCTTCTCCTCATCCTCCTGCGCCTGCACCTCTCTGGTTGGGTGCTTGGGTGCGCCAAGGCCAGTAACCGAGCACCGCACAGTTGCAGGAGCCTGGGGGGGGGAGGAGGAGCAAGAGGCGGGGGCCAAGGCTACGGGGTCGTGTGTTATTTACTTGGATAACTGCCTCCTTATGCGAACCGGTGATAATGCGTCGGCATGCGTTTTTTTTAACCTCCCGCTAAGTCCTTCAAGGTGGAGGGGACTTGGATGCGAGCGAGGTCCAGGTGCAGGTGTCTAGGGTTTCGAGGTTTGCACCTGGTTGATCATGTTTTAGGGTACCGGGAGAGGGAAGCGAGTACCGAGGGAGAGAAGCGAGAAGCGATGGCTTGATGCAGGATGGCGCAGGGCCGGGAAGAAGGAGAAGAAGGACAAGAAGGACAGAGGCGCGGATCGCGCCAATCCTGGAATGCGGTCCCGCACACCCCCGCGCGCCCTTTCCTCGCCACCGGGCCCCCGCGCGTGGCGGCAACATTGCGACCGCCCGACCGGCCTGGTTCACCCTGCTTGACCTCGAGCGTGTTCGAGCGGCGAGCATGTCTCCGTGGTTTGGTTTGTTTTAGCTGTCAGAGCGAGCTGTCAGAGCTAGGTAGGCACGAAGCACGAGCAGTTGTCATCCCCAGCACGTTGCAGAATGCAGGGCCGTCTTGTTTCGTTTCGTTACGTTAGACTGGAAGTGCCGTCACCGGTGCTTGCTGGTAGGTGTTGCCTGCCTCTCTGGTACCGCTCAGCTGGGCTGTTTGCGGTCGGTCGGCCAGGTCTCTGGTACCGCTCAGCTGGGCTGTTTGCGGTCGGTCGGCCAGGTCTCTGGTACCGCTCAGCTGGGCTGTTTGCGGTCGGTGTTGCCTGGCTTTCTGGTACCGCTCAGCTCGGCTGTTTGCGGTCGGTCGGCCAGGCCTCTGTGGTGCAGACCCGACGACGATGGACGGTGCTTCCGCCGCGACAAGGCCGTGCTGCGAGTTGCGCGACGTAGGTGATACGACATGTTCCGAGGCTCGGAGGTCGTCTCAATGTCCTAGTCCTAGTTCAGGCCAGTCCAGGGAGGGGGCGCTGCGAGCGGAACTGGGAGGGGCTGGCGAAGGGACCCAGGGCCCGGACTGATCATTACACGAGGGGAATATAACAATATATGGGATGCCGGAGGGATAACATTTTCTGATTGTACCGTTACCATACATGTGCATCTCTGGTGCAACGTTCCTATAGTTGTACGGGGCATGCATGGTTTCGGAATCAATTACGGAGTGATTAGATGTCGGCAATGGGCGGCGGATATCAAATAGTAGGTGGCCGGGTTAAGAGACGCCCAGGGAGGGGAAGAAGAGGAGGAGCAGCCGCGCTGGGAAGAGGAGGAGAAAGTAATATATATATAGTAAGGAGGAGAAAAAGTGGTAGGATTGCCTGGCCCTTAATGCGACGAGCGCCGGCCTCCGGCTGCCACTGAGCAATTGACCCTCCAGGGGGCGCATCTGGCTGAGGGCCTAGCTCCTTATCCGCGCCGCAAACAGGTGCCGCGCCTTCACGTGCGCTGATGTAAGGCGGGCACGGGGGCGGAGGCTTTATTCTGCGCTGGCACCGCGCTTCCTGGCAGGACTAGGCCGGCTTGCAGTTTCGCTGAGCCCGCCGGGTCCTCTGCTGTAAAGTCGCACAACACACACGAGCCCACTGCTACACAAGCGTAAAGTTTTGGGCTGTACGTAGTTGTTACGTACTACTTGAGTGCGTGCTCTAGGGAGTGCTGCCTAACTTTGTACTCCCTCGTCTCAAAGCTTCGCACTCGCGACCCTGCCTACGCCGGCGGTCCGTCCTCCAGTGCAGTCCCGTGCCGCGTGGCCCCGGCGCGATGTGTTAAATCGAAACCAACACAGAAGAAAACAGAGGCTAAAAACTCGAGTCCTCTCATATGTCTGCGGCCCACCCAGGGCGCCGGGAAAGGGGTCGGGACTCAGGTTGAGAGAGACGTCAATTTCTCATAGCTCAGCGAGAAGTACTGGCACATGTTAGTAGTGCTTGTTATAGCGGGGGACCGGGGACTCCAGACCAAAAGGCAGAACCAGCCGGCAAAACACCAGGCATTTACTGTGGTAAGTGTTATGTATGTAGCCACCACTCGTCGTCCTTTTGTCATCGTTGGTGTGTTCGGTTACGTTCGGTTTTGTTCGGTGTCGTTAGGTTTTGTTCGGCTGCGTTCGGTTGCGTTCGGTTGCGTCGAGCTGCCGCTGATAAGGGGCCACGGGGGGAAGCCACGGATGCCCGGTTCACCCACGTACAGCGGTGCGCATTAGGGATGTGCTAGGGCGGTGGGGGACGAGCGTAACGATGGCGTAAACAGCCCGCTCGGCGTCGGCGTCGCCACAAATGTGTCGAGTTGTGTGCGCGGCGTCCTGTCGCAAGGGCCGCCGAGGGCGTCCTGCCTAGGCTCCTCGTTCGGACCGTAGGTTGCAGACGGTCTGGCCCGATTGTGGCAGGCCGGTGAGACCAGCTAGGCGGGGGCCAAAACCACTCACGAATGGCGGCAACACCCAAATGGTTCAAAAAACACTCGCGAGTGGCGGCAACACCCCAAAACCACTCGCGAGTGGCAGCAACGCCCTATGGTTCTACCTCTTGGTCTGGAACCCACTGTGTCCGTTACAACAACCCAAAAGCGCGGCGCTTGGGGAGGGTTGGTGCGTTTAGTCATTGGTGGCGAGCTAGGCATGCGGGTACAAGCCTGCAGACGGCGATATAACACGATATAACGGTATCGGTCTTGGAGAAACAAGCGAGCGCGCGATGCACGTTACGCGCACCAAGCCTGCGGCCCGAACCAACTGCCGAGGTCGTCGCGTGCAGTAATAAAAGTGAACAAGTACTATGATCCGCAAAGCAGGTGCGGCAGAGAACGGTAAGGCACGCCACGAACGGGCGTGGCCCTTTTCCATCGTCAGCAGGCTCCACAGGACCAGTCTGTGTAGCTTTAGGTTCGTCCCTGCTCGTCCGGCACAGCGGGGCACAGCGCTGTGTCAGAACCCTGTCAGAACAGAGCCGCACAGAGCCGCACACTGCTCCAATCATTCCGCATCCTTTACGCCGATGCCGTGAGGAGGATGCGATGAGTAGCTTGCTTGGAAGTGAACATACCTGGTGAATTGAATGGCATTTATTATCGCCGGGAACAACCGCAGAGCCGTAGGGCGAGGCGCACACCAATGTGACAAGCTGACAACCTAGTTGTCAGCGCGCCGCTTCTTTGTTCTCCTACGTACTGTAACTGCGGTTGGTGTCATGGGGTGCCATGCAACATACCTAGCCCGCGTTGCGTGCTGGCATCTTCCGCCCGCCTTCCGGCCGTTCCACGGGCACATGGTTTACTCCTCACAAAGCCGTGCTCTTCCTTCATTATTATTCATTATTACCTTTGTGACTGTCAGTATAATCGTTCTCTTATTGGTGGCCATTGCCAAGCGTTGCACACGTGAGGGAGTGCAAGTGTGCAACGATGCGGCTGTCAGTACTCTTGACGTTTACGTTTGCAATAGTGTGGTGAGCTATTACGTTACAGCACGCCCGGAAGCACCCAACAGAGCTTGCGATTTGGTCGCGTCAGTTGATTTCCGTTTCCATCATTCTTCGCAGGGCGTTGGAGGCCGATGCGAAGAGTTTGTCCTTTCCCTACGCGGCGTGTACCACAAGTGGAGCGACGAGCAGATATGAGGTTATGCCGACGGTCGCGAAGCCAGCGCCGAACACGTATTGCTTCATCCTGCGGACTCGCACAAGCAACATCAGTAGTAGCAGTGCAAGCTCTTGTTACAAGGATGGTGACGTCGCAAAGTTTGTGTTATATGCAAGTAAGTAGACACAACAGGCACTGGCGCCAAGCTTGCAGTCTGTTGCAGTCGAACGGCGCAGATGTCATGCGTGCGTTTACTGCTGCCTTTTAAGAACTGGTGTGGACGCCAGAACATTGAGTTGCAAGTAGTGATGGCGTGGTTGAAATCACTGCAACATCGTCGCCCTCGAGCCCAACCCAACGGAACCCCAACCCTATTCATTCCTGCCCTAGGCTCTGACTGCGATGGTGCCGTCATCACCGCCACGCTGAACAACCGACCCCTCCCCAACGTTGTCATCAGCCGACCAGCAACAGCTCCAGCCAACAGGCGCGTGCTCACTGTCCCCGGCCTGAAGCTCAACGCGACGACCATCGGTGACGCGGGCGCCCAGCTGTGCATCACGGTGCCCAGCAGCGGCAAATGCAACACCTTCAATCGCCTCGCGGTGGGTGACAGCGAATGGTACGCGGCGCTGGTCAGCTCCGACGGCAAGTGCTGCCCGGTCAGCCGCGGCCGCCCGGCGCCACCTCCCGCAAAGGGCACTTGCCAGAGCTGCTTCGTATGGGACGCGGTGGGGCGGGACGGCACCGCCGCCACCACCAAGTACGACTTCTTCAGCAGCAAGGGTTGCGAGCTTCCTCTGGTTCGGGACAGCCCCTACGACAACTGCTGCCAGCATACCGAGTACTACATGCAGTACAACCAGATGTTTGAAGAATATCGCGCCAAGGGCTTTATCCTGAGCGGCTTTGACCGTGTGGTGTGCGATCGCACCAGCCTTCGCACGTGCGGCACCGTCGCTAGCGAGGCCGTGGGCAAGGCCATGGTTGCTGAGTGGATAGACCAAGGACTGCTCGGATATATACATTATCCCTTCGACGTCACTGACGATATGGTACGTACGGCGGGGTGCGGCTGTCTTGGGTCCTCAAGCTTAGATCCTCGTCTGGGGTGCCTAGCTACTTATGTGTCGGGGTCTTGCAGTGCATTCATTACATGATCATTGTGACTCCTCTAGGTTAGAGAACATGTGACAACGCGTTGCGGCAGTGTGTTCGTTGAAAACTTTCATGCGAAATACGGTGGACGTGACGTCATTTGCAGCCTTCGTCACCTTTCAGGAACGTCATCGTCATTCGTGGCCACCGCAGCCGCTACTCTGCCAGATCTGTACGATGCTGCCGGCCTCACCATCCTCATTCCGCCCGCCTCCCTCTCCACCCCTTCCCTCCCGCAGTGCCCTATGGCGCTCATCAACAGCACCATCCGCTTCTACAGCGCCAAGCCCGGTACCAACTCCTTCGACACCAAGTGCACCCCGTTCGAGGCCTCGGTTGTGGACCAGTGTGTGGATCCCAACCGTGAGGCGTACATCTATCCCTACATGGATGAGGGCGATCAGCACTTCCCCAAAGAAAAGTAAGCTGCGTTTATTGCGGGTTCGGGGGTTGCTGCGTTTGTTCTGAGTCAATCGGGAGGGGGTCTTCGTGGAGATTGCGGCAAGGAGTTTAAAGCCGTGTTGGAGACGCCTGCCAGCAGGCTCGTCGGACGGGTTACGACCAATTCAGTACGGGATTGGGGCTACCCGTGTGACGGAATTGAGGCTACCCGTGCGACGGGATCGGGGCTACCCGTGCGACGCGCGGTCCGGCAAGCGCGGGAGAGGAGTGCTTGTCATGGATGCCCTGAACAGGACAGGATGCCCTGCGACCCGCGGTTCAGGCTGGGTGCGTGGTGCGCAAGGGTGGGGCGGCGTCCGGAAGTAAGGGCTCTGTGTTATTTTCCGCTTCGCCACATTCAGTCGCTATTTCGCATAATAACCGTGGGCGCCTTACGCTCACTACTGCCGTCGCCTCGCCTTCCAAATAATAACCCGCATGCAGCTGCGACTCGACTCCTGGTGTCACCCCCTTCACGGTGGCGCCGTACGAGGATATCCGGTACGGCAACACGTCAACTCTGTACTGCATCGACATCGGCACTGCCACACCGGCTGAACCGCAGGTAGATAGGCGAGAAAGGAGCGTCCCTCGCGTTACGAAGAGGCGCTGTGGCCTTCCGCGGGGACGTCCCACTCGCTGGGCCGTCCGTTCATGGAAAGAACTGCGTCCGTTAGTTGACATACCGGCCAAACGTATGGCAGCGCACAGTTTGGAAGTTGGTAGTTTGAAAGTTGGCCGGCCATACGAAATTCGTTCCCGGCTCAACACATATTGCATCCCAAATATTACCGGGCCGGTGTCAATTCCTGAACGCGGACTAGGTTGATGTATCTGTGGCGAAACCAGGATGGACATTGGCTGGGTCCGGGGGCCACTTGTGTGCCCGCTTGCTTGCTCCAACTATGCCCATTTCCGTGTACGGTCGCTGTGCTACGCACACACACGCACAACACACACAGACGCAACATCTACCATTTGTTGTCCCCACGCAGTCCGCTTGCGGCAAGTCGACTACCATCGACCGCGTGTCGTTCTGGATAATTGATGACGAGGACCGCCAGCCCAACACCCTGGGTGTCCACCTCCTGACCCTGAATGGCGGCGAGTACACAAGCAAGCGCCTAGAAGGTGAGCGGTCGGGCTGATATTCTTACGTCTGAATGCGCGCGAGCGAGTGGCTGGTTGCCTGGCTTTCCAAACTGCTGGCTGCTGGCTGCTGGCTGCTGGCTGCTGGCTGCTGGCTGCTGGCTGCTGGCTGCTGGCTGCTGGCTGCTGGCTGCTGGCTGCTGGGTTGATTTGGTGCACCAAGTCCAGCATTAGGTTAGAGAGCAAGGGCGGCCGCTGCCCTCTCCTGCGGACGTTCCCGCTTGCTTGACAACTGGATGACGGGCCCCAACAGGACGAACCGCGTTATTCTATCTTGACCGTTGGATCAGAAGGCTTAGGATTCAGGGGACTAAGCCAAGTTAGCCAAGGCAGCCAAATGCGAGCATGCACGAATACGCCTTCTGTCTCCATCCTTCTCACGTACCGCCGCCGGTACGCGCGGTTTGATTCATTCGCTGTCCGCAGCTACTTGGGGACCGGCTGGCGACAATGCACTCAGCGTTTCGTCTCTGGGCCTGGACGTGACTACTGTCAAGACCAAGCGCCCCAAAATATGCCTGGAGAGAGGCAGGGAGAGCTACGAGAGCCTGGGAGTAGACCTGATGGATGGGTCGAACTATCTTTGGACTGCACTGTACGACAGCAGCGGCGACTGCTGCCCGGTAGGTCTTGGGCCTGGGTTACGCAACTAACATGCGTGCCAAAGCAAGCGCAACCACGGGAAATGAAAGCGTTGATGTACTTGATCTGATGTTGTACAGTGAGGCCCTATCTATGCATTACCGAGGAACCTGCACGATCATTGCGCTAGCTGCAGTCACCGTGTATAACCTTACCGCCAATTTCCCATAATTGCAGACGTATTTCTCGAACAGCTACTGAGGTAGACAGACAACCCTAAGTTGCTGCCTACCTGCACGGACCGCTTCGTGCTGACAACGAATGACCTTCGCAACGAATGATTTGCGGAATGCCGAGTAAGGGAGGAAAAGGGTCGTCTGTAATGACTCCCCTGCACTTATTGTTGTCGTATCCACAGCGATGGCAGCACCACTCCAGTAGGGTAGATCACTGTCAATACTGGGGTCGGGGCGGTGGTGACGGAGTTGGATGGGGCATAACTGAGTTATCTGCGACTGCCGGGCCCCGAAAGTAGCATAGCTATGTCCTTCCTCTATCATGTGGGTGTGGCAGTGGATAGTAGTAACTGTTACAATGGAGCCATTTGTGGTATTGCCAGCTATGCTTAAACGCTAAGACCTCAAAAGTTTGCATTGGCGCATCTTCATTTGTACATGCCACCTGAACTTTGCGATTGTATATTCGGTATTTAGGGGGGGGGACACTAGCGAGGCGGCTGGTTATTTAATGCTGGCGCTGATGGCATTAAGGCAGGCGAACAGGGATTTCCTTCTAAACCTGCCATATATGATGCATGTGCAACGTCGGCAGCTGCTAAAACACGTTTGTGGGTTCAGGTGGGTTAGTTGGAATCAGGACACCAGCGGCAAGGTATCGCTCCTCGCTGGGCCGGCCTGCCAAGAATGCGCATGGACTTGGGTCACGCTTGATATTTTTCGTGACCCCTGCGTCGCCTGGCCCCTCCTGGCCCATATGACACCATCCAAACAGTCGGGAGCGTCTCGAGCGCCTGTCGGTGCAACCCTTGCACGCAGCGCCCCGCACCCAGCTTTGATTCTTCGTGCCGCAGAACGATTCGACATTTACTTTCTAAGGGAGGGCAGTCGCCATATATTTTGCTGTGCGCCTCGATACTGTACCCCGCCTCGATACTGTGCGCCTCGATACTGCATACTGTCGGTCTTTGTCTCCTCCGTCTCCTCCGTCTTTCTCAGTGTCAGGCGATGTGCCCGATGGTTCTACCTCTTGGTCTGGAACCCACTGTAATCGATGTCTTAAAAGGTTACAAGGACCCACTGGAAAGTTTGTTTCGCGCCCTTTGTAATTTCTTTAGTAGAACTGTAGCCTGACCTCCCGTTCTCGCGTTGAGATGCAGGCGGTGGCTATGTTGTGGATGAAGCAACAGCGACCCCGGAGCTGCGTTGTTTGCGTGCGGAAGGGTTACAGGGACCCAAAGTACGATAAGGGGCCACGGTTACGGGGACCCAACGTATGAAAACTCTGGTTCCGCAGTTACAGCCCATGGTGGCGGCGGATACCGTTGTGCCGGGGCAGACCGGACGTTTTCCACATCTAATTACCGGTTCCTTATAGGGGAGCCTATAATGCAAATTCCCCCTGGGGTGCTGGCTGCTGCCCTTTTTGCCTACGGCCTGTCGATTGGTGTTCTGGTGGTTTGCCTTTGTTCCGGTGCTCGTCAGTCTCGGTCTCCTCCTTGTCTCTTTCAGTGTCAGGCGCTGCGCCCGATGGCTCTACCTTTAAAGGTCTGGAGCCCACTGTAACAAGTACAACAACATCAGTGTCGTCGTCTGCGCACTGCACTGCGGCGGGGATTGGACCATCACCTGGCATAAGCCGGATGCCAACCCGGCATCTCAATAATAGCCGGGCTAGCTGGGCTGGTTGGGCCCTGCGTTTTGTACTGGCAATGGCGGGCCCCCGGGAGCGCCGGCCCCCATGGGTCAGCTGCCTTAGCATTTACCTGAGGGGGGTGCATCCGGCGTTTGGACCTCTGAATCTGCTCACAGCACAAGGCAGGGGTCCGTGGATGGGAGCGGACGAGATGCCGGCTGATATCCGACGGGTGATCACGGCGCTCGCGGCCTTGCCCCCGGTACAAGACATCGCTAGCGAGCCGTTGGTGCCAGGCCCCTGGTGTGTACACGTGCCGATTTGGGGCAACCCGCTCCTCCCAGCCTGCCAGTCTGGGCAGATGGTGGTCGGCAGGAGGCCGGGCTTAGAATACTTACACCCAGAACTGGTGGGGTGCTGGGCCATTAAGACGTTGGGCGATGTTTTGGCGGCTCGTGATGCACTTCGGTACTTCTTAGTTGCGGGGCTGGTCGCCGCCCTACGCGCTGGCGCTGCTATTGACACTCGCACGCAACTGCCAGCTCCCCCGGCCAATGTAGCATGATTTATGCCGTGCTGCGCCTGCCGTGGTGCGAGACCCCAGGAGTCACTTGTCTATGCCAAAGGACTTGTCCTATAAAATGTTCGGGAAGGATGCATCACAATGTTCGTAGCATATTACTGCATATCGATGGAGCCTGACGGAGTGAACTTCACTCGCGTCGGTAGCGTCGTTAGTTTCCTCGATAGCGTCTACGGCACCCTTTCATTGCGCTGCTTTGTTACATCAGTATCTAATTGTTACTTCAGTGCCTACATCGTCGCAGCAAGCTTGCGCCACGTTATCACCTCGGGTCCTCCGTTTGCACGCTTTGTACATCGGAATATGTGTATAATTTGCGACGACTTTGATTATCTTCATAGTTTATAAGCATCATTGTGAAGGCATCCATACCAGCTTGGTAGGAAATGTCAACTGTCGGTCGACTACTGTCCTCGACTTCTTCCAGGTCGGTCAATTGCCCGTTCGACGGCACAGCTTCCGACCCGTGCGCGGGTAGGAAAAACACATAAAGGGCTCGGACTTTCTACCAAGTACTTACAATTCAAACACAGGTCAGTCTGATAGGTATCGGACTGACACCTGTTGGTGTTGCTATCCGCAGACGCAAAGTCTCGTTGCATGCACAGCGGCGCACGACGAGCCACGCCTTCCCTACCCCCTGGCCTACATAAATCGCACAGCATTATTGTCGCGATGAAGACGCATTTAGCGAAGTGGAGGAATCGGTGGTCGGCGTTGGCCCTGGCGCTCGCCATCGTGTGTGGATTTGCGGCAGTCGCTGGCAGAGCACTGGAAAGCGTCACACAGGAGCCGCTTGTAGCGAAAATAACATTAGGTAAGACGATGTATGCATCTGGCGCCCGGGACACCGCAAGTAACGCCCTGCTCCACGTTCCCGCAGACGGCGGGAGCCGCCATCACACAATCCGACGACGCAACTTAGAGGTTGAAGACCTGCTGGAACGATACTACTCGGGACAAGTCATTCCGGTTCCGCAGCCGGGATCTGAGTCGGAGTCGAACAGCCTGCCCTTCAAGACCGCCCGCAAAAAGCAGGCTGCCACCACAGCGAGATCTGCGACGGATGCTGGTTTCCGCATGCGGGCCACGGCCGCAGGCGGCGACCTGGAGGTGTGGGTGAGTACATATGGGCATGGGCTGCAGGGATCGGAAGGCCGGTGGCAATGTGCATGGCGCTTCAGGGCTGGTGGCAGATGCGTGAGAAAGATGGGCGGTTTGTTTTCTTCCAAAGGAAGAAATAACGAAATAAAAAGAAAGCCTTTGGGTTATTCTTGCAAAGGAAGAAAACACAGTTATTTCTTCCTTTGGAAGAAATAACGAATAGAAATGAAGGGGGACATGTTGGTTCTTTCAAGGATGTACGTGTCGGGTTCTGCCTCTTGGTCTGGAGCTCTGGACGAAGATCCTACTGTAACAAATACGTCGTGTCGTCCGGTGGATGGCGCTGGGCCCAACACACGCACCACGATACGCGCACCACGAATGAACCCCATCATGCACATCGTTGTCATTCGCCATCGCCGCAGCTCACGCACTTGCCCTGAGAGGACGACCAGCATTCGTCCGACCTCCCTGGCCTGTGCGCACCACGCAGGCGTATGACGTGGTGTCCAAAGCCGCTGTGCAGCAAACGGTGCTGCTTGCCGAGCGTATGCTGGCGCAGACGCCTCGTGAGATGCGGGACCGTATCAACGCCCATGGCGCCAAAATGGCCATCATTGGCAAGAAGCAGACCCTCGCAGACCTGCCGCCCTTCAGGGCCCTGGTCGGAGAAGATGGCAAAGGCGAGACATTTGACGGCCGCCTGTGGGCGACCATCAGAGGTGTGGGGCCCATCCTCGGAAACCCAGTGATGGCGTTTGGTGAGGAGGATGTGCTGGAGACGTACGACGGTCCAGACGGGTGCGTTCGTTCGACCTGCCTGCGCCCAGGGCCCGAGGGGATGGACGGAAGGAACGTCTTAGATCTGGGCGACCGGGTCCCATGAAGGGGCAAACAAAGCCTATCTGCATAGTGTCGCTGCGTGCACATTGCAGAGCACATATACACAATGGGATCGTTTGGGGTGCTGAGCACTTCCTGTTGGGATCGGGGCAGGTGTTTTGGGGGGCTGGTGTGATAGCCCGCATACGCAACGCAGGAGGGAGGAGAAAAACTTACCTAACGAATGGCCCAAGCGAACGAACAGAGGACTCCTTAATCGACAGCTGTTGCCCGTGTGCTGCTGCTCTTTGAAGTGCTGATGCCGCGTTAAACGCGTGTTACTTATTGATTACGTCTCCATACCTTCCCATCCATGCCCAGAGTTTGGGCCTCAGGCTCAAGCATCTTCGTCCACGAGTTCGCCCACCTAGTGATGAACCTAGGCTTCAGCGCCTGCCAGCTGCGCTTGCTACGACAGCGACATGCTGAAGCCAAACAGTCGGGCGCCTACAACAATGGTGAGCGAGCGTGACCGGCACAGCGGGTGTTCGTCAAGGTATGGGACAATGGGCGTACCAAAAGAGGGTGTGACGTTTCCCTCCGGATGGATGGTCCGCCGCTGTTAGTCGATAGTGGCGTTGGTTGATGCCACCGTTTCCATGTGTGTGTATGCTATCCGAACCTGCCCACTGCCGCGTAGTCAACCATGTTCCCGTCTGCGACTTGTGCCTGCCAACCATCGCTCGTGCAGATGCTTACGTCATGGCAAACCAATACGAATATTTCGCAATGATTAGCAACGCCTATTTCGATTCAAATCTCTGGATCGACCCAGCGGACCGGCTGCTGACCCGAGACAGCCTACGCGCCCGAAACCCTGACGCCATGGACCTGATGGACATGGTATGTACGGCTGCACACCCGAGCTCCTCTTGTTATGGAACCCACTGTAACCGTTACAACAACTCGAGTTCGTACCCTTTGCACCCACTTCATCGTTGAGAACATGGATAGCCGATTTTGGTACATGGTGCTTATACATGTAGCTTGCAGGATGAAGAACGTGGATGGCACTTCTGTCAATTCCCAGTACAAGGTCACAACGCATGAGGGTCGGGGTTGGGGCGCTGAACGACTTAATCGGCCGTTCGACACGCCTTGGGAGCCTTTGGGAGCTCACAAATGAACCGAAGTTATCGAGCAATCGGGACCGCTTGTAGCCTCTAGAAGTACTATCTGCCACCAATTCAGGGCGGCTGGTAGCGACGAGGGCAAAGCTTGTTTTCGAAACACATTTTCGACCGTTAACCCTGCTGCCTTTGTGGTGGTCCATAGTGTTGCTATCGCTGCGCTGAACTCGCTTCGCACTCTCACCCACCACAATAATCCCCCACAATCTGCCTGCCTGTGTGCGCCCGCGCTCGCGCCTCACGTTGCCTGTGCGGGGCTGCTGCACGCAGGCGTACGGCAGCAACCAATGGCGCTACCCGGACGACTGCATTGTGTGTCGCACGAAATGGCCGTGGTGGTACATAGACGCATACCCGCCGGCTCCAGGTCAAGTGCCGTACGTGGGTGCCAACAACTGCCCCGTCGTTGTGGCCCACTGCGATGACATCAACATCGCGTCGTGCCCCTCATGGGCCGCAGACTACGGCTATTGCGAAACGGAGTTCGTTCGGTACATGCAGGAGAACTGCAAGGTAGGTGCCGGGTGGGCGGCCGGCAGGGGCGATCAGTAGTGGCGTGCTGATGCGGTGGCCGTACAGCAGGGGTAGGCCGAGCATGCAGGGGGCGGTGTTGTTGTAACAGTTACAGTGGGTTCCAGACCAAGAGGTAGGACAGGTGTGTCAGCCATCAGTGCGCTCCAAGACGCTGATGGCGCGTCTAGGCCGAGCCGGAGCTGGGGTCCCCAAGCAAGAGTGATTATGACGTGACTGATGAGGATTGGCGTAGGAGAGCGGGGGCTTCTCCCAAGCAGCCCTGACTGCCCTCCCTGGAGCGCCCTCATGCACCTCACTCCACCTTCCGACACACGTCCGTCCCTAACCGCAGGCGAGCTGCGGCCTCTGCCCCTTCCGGAAGGCACTGCCGCCACGCTCCCGACCTCCTTCGCCACCGTCGCCGCCACCACGTGAACCTTGCACGGAGGTCGACACGTCGTGCGCGGCCAATGCCAAGCTGGGCCACTGCGATGATCCTTTGTATCGGACATACATGGTCCAGAACTGCCGCCTGTCGTGCAAGCTGTGCGGCGATTCTCAACCTCAGCGACCCAATCCACCGCCCCGACCCAAGCCGCCACCCCCAGCGCCCAAGCCGCCACCCAAACCACCGACACCCTCTCGCAAGCCGCCACGCCCCACGCCCAAGCCACCATCACAGCTGCCAAGTCCCGTGCCCAAGCCACCATCACAGCTGCCAAGTCCCAAGCCCAAGCCGTCGCCCAAATCGCCAAATCCCGTGCCCAAGCCGCCATCGCAGCCGCCAGGCCCCAAGCCCAAGCCGACACCTAAATCACCAAGCCCCGTGCCCAAGCCTCCATCACAGCCGCCAAGCCCTAAGCCCAAGCCGTCGCCCAAATCGCCGAACCCTGCGCCTAAGCCGCAATCACAGCCGCCAAGCCCCAAGCCCAAGCCGTCGCCCAAATCGCCAAGCCCCGTGCCCAAGCCGCCATCACCGCTGCCAAGCCTCAAGCCCAAGCCGTCGCCCAACCCACCACCCAAACCCTCTCGCCAGCCGCCAATCCCCTTTCCCATGCCGCCAACATGCATTGATACCTTCGTGGATTGCAAGCCCTGGACCTTTGCGGGCTATTGCGATGAGGGTTCCATCTACCAAGGGTACATGCTGGAGAGCTGTCCTATGAGCTGTGGGATCTGCGGCGAGCCGCGGCCCGCTTGCCAGGATTTACATGTCATGTGCGGCCCTTGGGCAAGTGTGGGCGAGTGCATCAACAACCCTGGCTACATGAGCGGTTCCTGCGGAGTCACGTGCGGCACGTGCCGGCCGGCTTGACTGCAGCGGTACGTGCCGTACAGGGTGACGGTGCCAGCCAGAAGCTAACGGCACCTGCGCAACTGGTTGAAGTTGTAGTACTTATTTCATTGGCTTGAGCTGTTGCAATGAAAACACGTGGTTCTGCCTTTTGGTTGGGAGCCCAACGTCACAAGTAGTAGTAGTAGTAGTAACTGTCACCGTGGGTTCCAGACCAGAAGGTAGAACCATCGGGCACATCGTACTACCGTGTATGCGAACACGCAGGCCTCGGTGTGGCCGGTCAGCAGCTCTCCAGCCAGCTTGGGATTGCCTAGCATACATGCAGTCAGCATACGCAAGGTCGCTGCGGTAAATGATGTTCCAAGCGAAGTGTCACTCGCTCGCACACTACACAACATCATATGTGACGAGCACGTTTACCGTTACGCCCACCACGTCGCGAAATCAAGCGACATGGTCATTTTAAGGGAAACGCGCACGATTGGTGCTGTGTGAACACGTGTGATGTAGCAATAAGGGAGTGCCCGGGCGGAGCGAGCCGCTGGATGGAACCGACATGCGTGCGGGCTGCTTGACACAGAGAGAGTAGTTGTTGTATCGACGGACAGGTATGTAGTACATAACCGTAACCGTTGGCGGATGCTTGCAGGACTCCCTGGTTTGCTCCGTGCAATACAAGCAGGAGTGCGCTCGATGTGCATAGTTACGTTCATAGTGATTCCTGACAACTGGGCTTTTGGCGCCTCACTGTGCGCCTTGCGAGGTACCCGGACACGTGTACATGGAACTCGGCATGTGCGTGATGTGTGCTGGAGGGATTCAATGTACGGAAATAGCCGCTAAGATTGATTACCCGCGGAGATGTAGGGGTACAGCCTAGTACAGCGCCGTAGGAGGTAGCTCGGCTCTCACGCGAGGGCTTGCCGAGAGCCCAGCTCGAATGGTTTCGCCGGGTCGAGTCAGATGTGCAAGCACCTTCAGTGTCAGACGATGCGCCCGATGGCTCTACCTTCCGGTCTGGTTCTCATTGTAACAGGTTACCGCTATCTTTGGCGGAGAGCATACCGGTACGGGCTTTAGCGTACACTCTTAAACACATTGCAGGTTCATTGTTGTCGGTTGTTGTAATCGTTACAGTGGGCTCCAGACCTTCTAAGGTAGAACCATCGGGCGCATCGCCTCGTGTCGTTGTCGGTGTCGTTGTCGGTGTTGTTATACGGCAGGATACAGAAGCCCTCACGCTCGTGCAACGATTAGCGTAAGGTTTGCAAACCACCCCATACGAGCCGAAGCACCTGTGCGACGGCTGAGGGCGGGTGCTCTTGCGCGAAGAGGTGGCGATGAGCTGACGCTATTGGCGTGTTGTGCAATACCAACTGCTCCATTTTGTGGCTGTCAAGCGCTAGTACGCACTGCATAGTTATTTACAATGCGGTTTCCAAACGCAATGCGGTTTCCTCTTGAATGCTGTCTAATACAATTTCCAGGTTCATCCCCTAGGTAAGTTCAGGCCGTCATATAAGCATCACTGGCGGTAAATGTGACACACGATTCCGCGCACAGCACTGCCGCCCGCAAGAACCCGACCCAGCACAGTGTCCAAAAGTCGGCGACAAGGGCTATGTAGCTTACCTTCAGTTGGCAGCGACACTGCACCATCCGCTAACATATTCCCAAACATTCCAACCCCGCAGGGTCGGCCTCGCCGTCGCCGTCGCCGTCGCCGTCGCCGTCGCCGTCGCCGTCGCCGTCGCCGTCGCCGTCGCCGTCGCCGTCGCCGTCGCCGTCGCCGTCGCCGTCGCCGTCGCCGTCGCCGTCGCCGTCGCCGTCGCCGTCGCCGTCGCCGTCGCCGTCGCCGTCGCCGTCGCCGTCGCCGTCGCCGTCGCCGTCGCCGTCGCCGTCGCCGTCGCCGTCGCCGTCGCCGTCGCCGTCGCCGTCGCCGTCGCCGTCGCCGTCGCCGTCGCCGTCGCCGTGGCCGTCGCCGTCGCCGTCGCCGTCGCCGTCGCCGTCGCCGTCGCCGTCACCAGCGGCACACCTGATCTAGCGACGCCAGCGGCATGGCGTCAACCAGCCATCGTACGACATTCTCGCCGCTGAGGCCACCCTGCTCCACCAGTGCCTTCGATGCGCCCCCATGGGGGTAATGTTGTTGTAACAATTACATGGGGGTGATGTGGGAAGGATTTATGAACACAGCAGATCACACAGTATACAGCTGCAGTGACTTGCTGCGGTCACCAAAGTGGACAACATCCAACCAAGAGGGCTCCAAAGATGGGCCCCCAAGAGCGCTTCCCACCCACGAGGCCTCCCCTTGAGGCCCCCCCTAAGAAAGCCCCCACCGGTACTCCCAACTTGTTCCACCTATCCTACGCAGCATCATCAGCCCATTCATCAGCATCATCACCGCATTCCTACAGCGACAGTTGCTTGCCCTCCCCCTCACAACCGCTAAAATACCGGTGACGTTGTTCCCCGCGATCCCGCCCGCCTCCCTGACACACACTTTGATGAACCCTGGCGCCTGAAGCCGGAGGAAGTCATCTGCTGGCGTCCACGTGTCACTCCGCACGTCCAGTGTCAAGAGCACCGAGTCAAGCAGCGGGTTGGAGGCCATGCGCATGTAGCCGCGCGGGCGGCCAGTCACGGGATCCGTGTACGATATGGCGTGGTACAGCAGCTTCAGCGGCACCCGAGGGAGTGCTGCGGCGCTCGGGGGAGGGCAGGGCGGGGGAGGCCGTCAGGGGGAGGGGCTACAAGGCGGAAGGGGGGGGCAAGGCAAGGCGCAAAACAGTGCTAGGCGGGTATGCAGGGGCAGTGAAGTCGGTGATGCTTGGCAAGGATTCAGTGACGTACGACATACCCTGCCCCGAGCAGGCAGAAGTGCCCGGCAGCTGCTGCCCTCTCATGATATCCGCGCGGGCGCAGCCGCCAGGGTGCTCATCATGGCAGTCGGTCAGGGGAGGAAGTGAGGTGTACGGCAGCGACTGGGCTTGCAAGGGAAAGCTGCTGGTCCAGGGGGGCCCAACCGGGGTTCAGCCATGAGCGCGCGGCGGTGTGGCGGAGTGGCGCGCATATGCGGTGGGTGGGTTGGATGCGGGGCTCGGGTCCGTCTCAGAGAGGCAAGAGGGCATGCGGGCTCCTCAGGACGGCTTACCGGTGGATACTTGAACCGCGCCTGAGGTTCAGCCAGAGGGTGTCGGGATGTCCAGAGAAGTGCGGATGAAAGGGAAGGGAAGGAAGGCACGAGGCGGCGGTCACAGCAGCGGCCAAGAGGGCAGATCACAGCGCGGCGGGGCATGTCCATCAAGCGACAGGGTCGGGGTCGATCGGGGCCGTCGGGGACTTCAGCAGGCGGGGTTGCAGTTGGTGCGCCTCGACGCCGCGGGATATCCGCCAATATCCGAAATCCTGACAAGTAAGGACCGAAGCGACATTTCGGCCGCGTTCTGAACGCAAGCGATACCTGCTGCTTCACTGCTCATACCGGCGACACATCAGGACCAACCCCAACGCCACTCCTACCCACCACATCCAGCACCAAGTCCTTTCCCCGGTGGTACCCGCCGATGGGGTTGAAGTGGCCGTCGCCCGTCTGCAGAAAGGGCTGTTTGGCAAGTAGAACGGGAAAGGAAGGGGGCGATAAGGGGACGGATCCTGCCCTTGCAAACCGTAACCAGCATTCGCCGCTGCACGATCAATGCATAAACTGTTGAGGGTCGATGAGTGATACACGGTAAGCCCTGGCGAGGACAAAGGGACGGCAGTGGAATGTGGCGACCTTAACATTCCGTCTCGATTCCGCCTACATCTCCGGCCGTCGTAGGCGCGGTGCTGCTGCCCTTGTTGTTGTTGTTGTTTTGTTCACTGCTGCGACTGTGACCCTCTTCCCTAGCGGCTACAGACGCAACCTTCAACCGATGAGTCCTCGTCCTCCCTCCCTCCTCCAGGCAGGCGCCGGCCACTCGCGCCAGCTCTGCCTCACCCCACCGCCGGACCCCGGACCAACTCCCAACTACTCCTAGCTCTCCCAAAACCCAGCGAACGTCAGTGCGAGACTCCCATGGTTGGTTGTGTGCCAACTTACCTTGCGGCTGTACGACACCACGATCGGTCTGGAACCCACTGTAACCGTTACAACAACCACGATGTGCTCCTCCCCGCTACGGCATATCGCCTCCACCTCCGCTCGGAACTGCTCGATGGAGTTGCTGCCGTACGGGCGGAGCTCCACTCGCGCGCCGTTGCAGCGGGCCAGGCAGGACGCCTGGCGAGCGAGGGAGGGTTGGTGGTGGAGTACCGGGTAATTAGCGGCTTAGCGCGCGGCTTGCTTGATTGGCACGGCGGGGTTGCTTGACACGGCGGGTGGTGTGCGCGGGAGGCAATCAACGCCGCAGCAGTGTCACCGGTTGATCGCTGTCGCTGTTGCGACGAACCAACCGACAGGGAGGGCGTTGTTACGACGAACCAATCGTCAGGGGGTCGTTGTTACGACGAACCAAAGCAATCGTCAGGGGTTCGCTTCGATGTGCTGCCCGACGCGGCCCTGCGCCCCCACCTGGCACAAGTAAGGTGATGCCCTCCTCCTTCACCTGGTCCAGAGACCTGAGGGGTGCGAGCGGGCATGGGCAGCGGCACAGAAGGTGGTGGGCGCGGGGCAGAACACGTGTTGGCTGCAGTGCAGCGGGCTCTGTGGGGCCGGCCACCGGACAGCGGTGTGCAGTGCGTGGCGGCCCGGCGAACCCCTGGTAGGTAAAACACCTGCCACCTCGTCAACTCAAAGAACTGCCTACTGCTTGCCCTGCCGGCTCTTTGCCCGGAGGTTCATTAGCTCCATCTTCGTGCGCACGGCATCCGACAATAGCACCAGCTGCCTGCTGGCGTGGTGCTCTTGGTGGTCAGGATACCCGGATCCCAAGTGCAGCAGAAGTTGGCCAACTATCTAGTAAAGCACATTGGAAGCTCGTTGACCGGGATTTAGCCCCAGATGCTAGGGAGCGCCGAGCAACAGGTGTCCCACGGCGGCTGCTGCAGTGGTCGGGCACCCATCCCTCGATCGGGGGTTTCGGGGCCATTGAGCACGTACGGGCGCGCTGGGCTGGTTGGGCCCTGCGTTTTGTAGTGGCAATGGCGGGCCCCCGGGAGCGCCGGCCTCCATGGGTCATGTGCCTTAGCACCTACCTGAGGGGGGTGCATCCGGCGTTCGGACCTCTCAACCTGCTGAACCGGCGGGACGCGCATGAAATGTTTGTGCGCGAAGCGCTTGGGGGTACCGGGCCTGTCCTGCCAGCGGCCTTGAATGCCCTGCAGCAAGTGTTTCGGCGGCTCTGGTCCGGCGCGCGTGAAGTGGGAGCCTGCTGCCTGTAAGGAGGGGTGGTGGCGGTTGGCTGTTGATGGGATCCCCCAACCCCACCAAACCAGCCAAACTGCTGATCACCAACCAAATTGACTGAAACCGACTGAACCGGCAAAACCTACGTAACAAATTGACAAAAATCCAGCGAACTAGCTAATTCCCCCGACAGGATTGCCAACTGCATTAACTACATATACTGAAATGCATGAAAACCCAAACCGTCTAAATCCAAAGGGCGAGCCGGCGCGCGGGCTTATGTGGGCACTCCTTCACGTGTCGGTGAGCGGGGCATTTCTGCCCCTACCGAAGCTGCACGATTCGCAAAACAGATGTTCGCAATAGAGCCATGTTAAGAGGAGGTCGGCTAAGATGAGGATGTACCTCCGACCGGCGTGGAGATGGCACGCGACGCTTAACAAGACACTCAGCCAATTGTAATAAGATACAGAGAACATTACGCTCCTCAGCGCAGGAGGCGCGAGGGAGGCGCAGCAGGTGCGGGCGGTGCAGCGATGGTGGGTGCAACTACAGGGCGGCTAGGGGATCATGGAAGCAATCGCGTGGGAAGCACACGACACACACTCACGCGCATACCAACACATTTCGTGCAGCACCACAGAATGCATGCAAAACACACAAATGTTGCACCGATGCAGCAATGAGAATGCTTCATCGGGTAGGCACCGCTGCAAGTAGATGCACGGCAGGACACTGTTTCGCCGCATGTGGCGGTGCCCGCAGGGCGCATCGTATGTGATGTGCAACTAATCCGAACCAATCTAACTGACCAAACTCGTCCGGAAGACCTGTCTACCTGACGGACTATTGACTACTGCGATGGCTGCCAAGGTTGTTGTGATGTTGTGATGTTGATAGTTATGGTTAATGGGTAGGGTGCACGGCTGTAGCGGTAGTGTAAGGCCGCAACCATGCTGGTGGGTCGGGTGCGCAAGCGCCCCCATTGACCACACCCCCTCGAAATATTGAAGTTAATCGCAGGTCCTCAATGAGGACCATATAAGCGATTAAGCTTATAAGAACAGATACTACACATGATCTGAGCCAAAAGGCCGAGAAAGGTATGCTGTACGACATAGATTTGGGTCCCATGTCACCAAATGACGCTGTGCGCAATCTATCTATTGTACGATGGTGGGGAAGGACCACCCTGTCCTAATTAACGTTCGTGCCATGTTATCCATGCAAGCACGGCTTAGGCAATATCTGTCTGCTTTTTAGAAGCTGAGGCGCCTTGTCCGTCCCGCCCGGGGTGAATTCGCGCCGTGGCTGGCGGCATTGCCTTGGTCCACCACCTTTGCGCCGCTTCCCTGGGATACAAGTTCCTTTCTAAATCATATATTCGTCTCCAAAGAGGCGCGTGCGGCCACAGAGACCGCGCAGCGTGCGGCCGCCTCCAGGGCTGGTCTCACGGCGAGCTTCTAAGCGCCCGCTTTGTCAGCTGCTTTCTCAGGATAATTGTTCGGCGGGAATTTACTACTGTTTCTTGCTACCTTCACATCCTGAACGTGCTCTATGTCGAGCGGCTTCGCGCATCTCTCAACCTTTAATGCACCACAGAGCGGAGTCCGCTCTGATGCACCACCTCGAGCGCCCGCTCTCGGCGGCTGCCTTTCCCGTCTCCTTCATTGTGTTAAGGTGCTCTGTTGTTACGGACCACGTTCCTCTTCTGGCGGAGTCCTCCAGGCCCAGCGGCCACAATTAGATTATGCATGTGGTTGGCCGGTGAGCCTTGGTCTTTGTCCATATGGGGTGCCGTATGTGGTAAGTGTTCTGCTCTTGTTTTTCGAATGCTCGTTATTCTTCTCCCTATCGCTGGTAGGCACGAGGATTTGCATGTCGGTGTGTGTTGTGGCCGTTCTGGGTTCTTCCCGGTGCCATTCGCCCAATTTCCTTTTGGTCCCGCCGTGGGGGGTGGCGATACTACCCGATTATATGACATACGAAATGGAGGGAGGAACTCGTCGGCGAATAGTTTTCGGCAGGGGTCTTGTTTCAGACACGGGTTTGAGCACCAGAAGGTAGATAGAACCATCGGGCACATCGCCTGACACCGAAGGAGATGAAAGAGACAGAAACCGACATGCACCGGAACACCATCGGGCACATCGCCTGACACCGAAGGAGATGAAAGAGACAGAAACCGACATGCACCGGAACACCATCCGACCGCATGCCGGTGTCATGGGGACCATGGAGCGATATCGCGTCAACCAGAATGGTCAAAAACTGGTAAATGTATGTGAATTGTACGTTGTAATGTATGTGAATTGTACGGTGCATACAGCGGAGCCACGGTTCCACCGCTCCCCTGTTCCGCCATTCCCCTCTTCCACCGTTCTACTGTTCCACCGTTCCCCATTCTGCCTTTCCGCCGTTCCACCGTTCCACCGTTCGCAAGTTGCGGTGCGGTGCGACCGGTGCGTACAGTGGGATGGGCGGTACAGTGGAGCGGGCGGAACAGCGGGGCGGGGCGAGTGGTACAGTGTGGTGCGGTGCAGTGTGGTGCGGTGCGGTGCGATCGGTGTGCGACCGTTACTTCCACACGGTTACTCTACACCCGCCCATACCACAGCCCGCACGCTCTACAACCCGCCCACCCGCAATCGATGCCCCACGCCCGCACACCGCCGCTGCACACACCCGGGTATTGCGAGGGCCCCCTCCCCGCGGACTTTACTTTGAATCGCCCTGGGTATATAGCGGATTTGGCTCAGTTGGGAGAGCGCTAGACTGAAGATCTAGAGGTCGCTAGTTCGATCCTAGCAATTCGCAGGCTGTTAGTCCTCCGCAATATAATATATTTTGATGAAATGATGGGAATGTGTAAATTTTGTGTTTTGCCCGCAGCCCTTGCCCGGCGGAGCATAATGGTGTTATAGCTAGCGAACGGCAATCAGACCTTTTTCAGTTAGTCGCGTTTGCATGGAACGGCGACCGTATGGTGAATTAATTGGGAACCTGGCCACCTTACTTCAAGCAAATATGTTTTGCAACAGTTGACTTTCTGGGACGCGACGTATGTACCTGACGTGTCACCGATGGGTTGTCACCGAAGGGTTTATTACATGATAAAGTGAGTGTAATCACGTCGCTAACTCGATGGACCATGCCACAGATGTGCTGCGGCGTATCGCGTATGTCAATGTGATCGGTGTATGGCTGTATGACTAATTCTTCACTGACCTCGGAAAGTCTGCCCCGGACGGAAAGCAACCTGGCTGTACATTTTACCACTCTGAATGATATTCGTTTATGCGCAGGGGAACCCGAAGGCTTATTAAGCTGACCAGTTCGGAACCTTGGTATTCCACGCAATGCGTCAAAGTGCAGTCAGGATTCAATTTTACGCACGAAATGTAACATAAGCATCTCGGCATCCGAGTTGCACCGCTACTGGTCCCTGCTCTCACAGTTCAAGTTGCAAAAATGGTGAACTATCTGAGCCGAGTGCTAGTATTACCTATTATTATTATAACATCGTAAGTGTTATTGGTGTGGACCATTGAGGATTTTGCTTACCAAAGGTCGTCAGCTTATATAACGGGGCATTCGGACTGCTGCCACTGCCTTCAAGCAGGGTCTCCATTGCGGATGTACACAGCTCTCCCTTTCCCTACCAAAAGTGCATCACTAGCCCGAGTGCGAGCCAACATGAGGTGTTGCCCTATGTCATGAAGCCGGCACCGAACACCTACTGTTTTATCCTACAGGCCCGGACCAACTGCAGCAGCAGTCAGAACTCATGCTGCAGGAAGGGTAATATAGCGAACTTCATACTACACGCGAGTGAGTGTGTACATGTCCCCTGGTTCCGTTGGGATGTTCGTCGCGCGGACACACGACATCAGGCCGTGCGCGTTCCCGCTGCCTCACGTCCGCATGGCATGGCTTGACGACCTAACTAGTGGCGTGGGGCGCCCGCCGAATGGTCCCAATCCCGCTATTCACATACAGCAGGCCATGCCCTTGACTCCTCCCGTTCATCCACAACTGAAGGGCGAGAGGATGTCAACATACATATCTTACTGACGAAACATTACCCACAGCAAGCAAGTACGCAGCAGGGCCAAACCGGACACGCGGAATTTATGTGCATTTGCCTCCGCTTGGGTTTGCCATACCTGCACTTCACCCTGCATGTAACTACGTACTCCATGAATGCATATGCGTGTCTATCCTACGTACCCCAGATCCCCTGTGCGACGGCGCCGTCATCACCGCCACGTTAAACAACCGACCCCTCCCCAACGTTGTCATCAGCCGACCAGCAACAGCTCCAGCCAACAGGCGCGTGCTCACCGTCCCCGGCCTGCAGCTCAACACGACGACCATCGGTGATGCGGGCGCCCAGCTGTGCCTCAAGCTGCCCAGCAGCGGCAACTGCAGCTCATTCTATCGCCTGGCAGTGGGTGGCAGCGCTTGGTCGGCAGCACTTATCAGCTCCGACGGCAAGTGCTGCCCCGTCAGCCGCGGCCGCCCGAAGCCGCTTCCCGCAAACGGCACTTGCCAGAGCTGCTTCGTGTGGGAGGTGGTGGGCCCAGATGATACGGCCGCTACCGCCAAGTACGATTTCTTGAGCCGCAACAATTGCCTGATTGGGGCGGTGGAGACGCTATCTGGCGTCGTCTCTTGCTGCCAGTACGCCGGGGATTACCTGAAGACGTCCATGTTTGTGAGCTATAAGGAGAAAGGCGTCATCCTGGGCGGCTTCGACCGCGCCGTGTGTGACCGCAGCAGTCTTCGCATGTGTGGGACCATAGCCAGCGAGGAGGTGGGACAGGCCATGATCATGGAATGGGAGGAGAACGGCCTCGGCGGTTACACGACGTATGCATACGACATCACAGATGACATGGTACGACATAGTATTGATCCTGGATCGTCAGCAGGAACATACGGGATAGATGCGTAAAGGTGGCCAATACGGCGGCCGAGCAGGCTGTTGGTGGATAATAAGGGGAATGTGTAGGGGCATACCGGGGTTGATGCTATCTAGCTCTTGCAAGTGTTACGTACATACAGTGTGTTAGCTAGCGCCCGCCGCCGACTCCCACTGCCGCTGCTGCATACACGTGTACTCCTTTCGGAACAACTCGCAGTAACGAACCCGCTGCTGGGAGGGATTAGCGGCCTGATGAGGCCCACGCAGGAGTTGGCGACGGGTCCGTGAAGCCAACTAACTATGCCGTAAAACATACGAAAGGATCGATTAGATGGGGTGCCTTCGCCAAGCGAAACGGTGACATAAGGAAAGGGATAATACCAAGAGAGGGATCATAGGCTCGACGCGGAAAGTGCCAGACTCGGCAAGGGTGCTGCAACAAAACATGTATGCTTGCTAGCATTACCTATCTACCAGCAGCGTTAATGCCCCGCCCGGCGCTCTATCCTCTCACAGTCGTCACCTGATCCTCCTGCCTGCTTGCCGTACGACCTCGCAGTGCCCCATGGCTCTCATCGACGCCACCGTCCGCTTCTACAGCGCCGTGCCCGGCAGCAACGCCTTCGATAATCGGTGCACCCCGTTCAGCTACACCATCCCGGGCATCTGCGTCCGGCCAGCCAGGGACGAATGGGAGTACGATCCGGGCATCGAACCCTTCCCCAACGACAAGTAAGGCCCTACACCCGGTGTACATATGTCGGCGGGGGCCTCTCGGGGGTGGTATATGTATGCGGAAGACTGTAGCATTCGCATGACCAGCGAGCAGCATGCAGGTGCCCGGCGTGCCCAGGCAGTCAGCAAGCGGGCGGGATAGCCGAGACACGAAGTGCGCTGGTGGCTTGCGCGCGCAAGCCTCAATAGGCAGCAGTGCCCGCAGGGCGTTCGCTGCATAATCAACCTCCTCCGCCACGGACGTTCACGCTACATAAACCTCCGCCACGGAGGTTCATGCGAGTTACGTGGCTGTCGCGACACCCTCCAGATCGATCTCCAGCAGCCACGTGCCATCTACGCACGTGCGCAACTGTACCTGCTTACCTACCTAACCACGCCGCCCCCTGGTCGCACGGCAGCTGTGACTCGACCCCCGGCATCACTCCCTTCATGGTTGAGCCGTACGAGGATGTTCGCTTCGGCAACACAACGGATATGTACTGCATCAACGTCGCCACGGTCATGCCCGTGCAGCCTCAGGCAGGTCGCCAGATTTGACTCAGTTCGCGTTTGGTAGGGCCGGATTTGGCTCGGTTCGCGTTTGGTAGGGCCGGATTTGACTTAGTTCGCGTTTGGTCGGGCCGGATTTGGCTCGGTTCGCGTTTGGTAGGGCCGGATTTGGCTCGGTTCGCGTTTGGTAGGGCCGGATTTGGCTCGGTTCGCGTCGTCAGCTGGAACACCCACACATGTCCCCTTGCCGTAGACCGTGTACGTACCATATTTGAGCGACGGCGGCCGCGCTAGTTGCGCCAATTATTAGCTAGACGCATGGCAGTTGTATTGACGTGTCTAGCTACCACCGTCGTACGTAGCGCCCGTCGTCTAGCTACCACCGTCGTACGTAGCGCCCGTCGGTACCGCCCGTACATAGCCGACACTGCTGGTTAGTTGCTCGAACGTGCGGGCGGTGCCGGCCAAAGTAATAAGCTATGGTTTTACATAGGGAGGAGTAGCGCACCCGCCTCGAGGTGTTCCGCTTGGCGACGTGCATACTTATCAGGCCCTGCGCGCGTCCATAGGCGGCAAGCACAGCGCGTACGCCAACCTTGCTGCAATACTCGGCGACCCCTATTGATTGCCGCATATAATTGGATGGACATGGGAGTGGCGGCAGTTCGCGCATACCTCCCTCATTGGTTCCGACCGACCGCTCCGCGCAACACGCAGTCCGCTTGCGGCAAGTCGACGCGGATTGACCGAATGTCATTCTGGCTGTACGACACCAAGGAATCCAAGAAGGGCTACCTAGGCGTGTACCTGCTTGCCCTGAAGGGCAGCGAGTACGCGGGCCGGCGCCTGAAAAGTGAGTGCGCTGCGCTGCTGGACGAGCCATATCTGATATAATGGTTTTAAGGGAAGGTCTGGATTCCATTAGCCTAGATGGTCAGATTCGCCTTTTCACGAGTGCTGGTTCGCGAGTGCTGGCCTGTGCTGGTTCCTGATGCCCAAGCATACCTGCCCCGCCCAATGGATGGGGTCAAGTTTATTGAGCATTTCATGGCGCCAGGATGTGGCTGCACTGGAATTAATCAACCATGGCGATAGACCATACCATCTAGCCAGCGCACATCGCCAGCTAGATAGCCGCCGTAACTGGCTTGTGGCCTGCCGTCCGCCATCGTGGCTCGCACTCCATCCATGTCATCCAAGCCGCCGAGTTCAACTAAAGCGCTGTTCGCTTCGCCCGCTCGCAGCTTCCTGGGGTCCTGATGGTGACAACGCGATGTTCATTTCTGCGCTGGGATTGGATCTGGCAACCGTCAAGTCCAGCCGCCCCAAGATCTGCTTCGAGAGGGAGAAGGGCTCAGACATCGGTTATGACTCGGTCGACGGCTCACACTTCATGTGGACGGCGCTGTACGACAGCAGCGGGAAGTGCTGCCCGGTAGGTTCACTCTGCGCGTGCGTGCGCGCGCGCTTACAACGAAGTCGCGCGCTGTCGTGAGCTTGTCGTGACTCATGTGAACTGTAAGTTAGATAGCGTGGCGTTATCAATTCCGTTTTATGTGTGTGTAAGTTATATACTCCTACGCACAAATGAACACGTTGTTGTCTAGTTGCGATCCTCAGCAGCATGAAATTAAGCGAGCCATTGAAACGGAAGGGGCTCTGTCGTCGGGGTCACTGAGGGCGGTTTGCGCCCTCTGTGTATGTGGGCCTTGCTTGGAACTACCTCTCTACCATGCTAGATAGGGACAGCCCTTACCATGCGTCGCGATCACGCGCGTTGACCGGCAATTCCCAATTCTTGAATGCAGACGTACTACTCCAACATCTACTGAAGTACGCAAATCGGGGGATACACGTCGCCCAATGGAATTGCTGCTGCTCCTCGTCGTCAAGCATGTGCAGCAGCTTCGTTGGCTTGTTGTTCCTGGCACCGCAGCCGATGCAATCAGCGAGCAGGGATGCAAACATTTGGATGATGTCAATAAGAGCGTTGCTTGATGTCCGTGGGCAACGGTGGTTGTTGTAACGGTTACAGTGGTGCTGAATTAGCATCATTTTTTAGGTGGTGATGGTTGGGGATGGATGGCCAATCAAGCACGCAGCAGCAGGACGGAGCTTCCGAGAGGTGATGCGGCGGCTGGGGAGGGTTCATTTGTTAGTTGGGGGTTGGCAAGGCGCCGTGACGGTTGTGGTTTTTCGTGTACCGCGCGCTGCTGGATGGGCGAAACATTAAATTACGTTTGTGTTGCGTGGGTGGATCCCGGAATAAAGGAAGCAGGGTTGGCCTCCGCCCACCATTTGGCTTACTTCTGCCGTGCGTCATTCCGTGAGGTGCATTACGTAATTATTGCTCCTTGCAAAGTGTACCGGGCAAATGCTCGCTTGTCAACATACAGGTGCCAGAGAGGTGCCCATGCATTGGCCGACGTACGCTGGCCCGGGCGGGCCCGTCTCGTTTTTCTTTCCTGTCTGCACAGGAACGTCGTCTGCTGTGGGCAGGGAACGGTTATTGTTCTCGTTCGGTCAGTTGTGTTTGGCGGTTGCTGTGAGGCACGCAGCGTCTTCGGTATATAATAGCGGTCATTTCACCTCCTTGATGTATGAGCGTAGCTCGCTAGTAACAGGACAGGAGAAACTGCGCTATGGATGCGCATGGATGAGCACAGGACAGCACAGGACGGATGCGCAGGTTTCGGGCGCGACCTGGTCCTTGCTGAGCCACTCGCCAAGAAGGGCCAATGATTTCGACGGGAGGGCATTATTATTGACAGCAGGCCCCCGCCGCCAGGCGCAAAGTTTCGCCGCGGATGCATGCGGTGCCCGCCGCCGGACTCGCAGATAGATTTTTTAGTTACCGTACTTCTTGCTTGCAGCAGCAAGATGTAAGTAAGCATGTAACCGCGTGTACCCTGTACCGGTAGTAGTTCTGGATTGTGTGCAGTGTACGCACGCGAAGAGTACGACAACTGCTCGCTCGCGCTGGAAGGGCCTTGTGGGGACCGCCGCGGCCCCGTTCGGGCTGCCCTCGTAACGGCGTGTCACGGCGAAACACGCCTGATCGTGGTAAACGCCCGAGCGATGTGGCTCACATACTACAGTTCTGGCATGCAGGGATAGGTGCTCGAGCGCCGGGGCGGTCCGTATGTGGTACAGTGGCATACATCGCGTCGGCCGGTATGGCATCAGTCGCTCAAGAGGCACACCTCGAACGCTCAGGTGCAACGTGAAAACACCACCTCTGTTGCACCGAGCCTGTCTCAACTTGGTCTGGCGCGGCAGCTAGTTAAGGAGAAACGCGTACCACGACACATGAGGAAGAAGAACTGAACAGAACTGAAAGCCTAGATGGGGACGGCTATGAAAAGGTGGAATGGCTTGTGCCGCCCGCCTGGCTCGCGGTGCAGCGTTCTGTCCAGGTTATCCACCCACGGTCTCCCCTGGTCCCATAGTGTCCCATAGCTCCCAAGGGTCACTGGCAAGGCGAAGGTGTTTGCGTTTTAGGACAAAGAGCAAGCCAAGCTGCGGCAGCGAGCGTATGCTGAACATGTTGGTTACCTTATTCGTTCTGCCTCGTCAATAGGCGCTGCGCCGCACTTCAATTATTCGCCCGCCACGGGCCCATGGGCCCACGCACTGTAGACTATTCGCAGACTCCGAAATGAAGAGCCCGATCACTAGCCTTCCACGTCCTGTGTAATGTTCATGATGGACGAACATGCTTGAGCCGCTCTTGAGCCGTCTAGCAGGTAGGCCAACCACGAGCAGCGCGCTCTATGCATCCTTGCAGAACTGCCTCTTTGTGCAAGTATACGAATGACCGCATTCCAAAACCTTCTCGTTGCAACCCTTCGACGGGACCGAGCTGACAGCCGGGCTTTCGCCTCCTTCTTCCCAGCTCCCTGCCCCGTGCGGCACGTCATCAATCGATGCTGCAGTCCAACCGTCCTCGCAGTTATAAGCATAGCTAAATAATGTAAAATGCGATTGTCTGCTTGGCGATCGGTTAATCGCAGCTGCTCAAGCGCTCCCAGCTTTCGCCCAACCTGCTTGGAACAATGAGGACCCCAACGGTCCTAGCTTCGTTGGCTTTCACCATTATATGGTATGTTATTTTACCAGATGGCGTAAGGGAAGGGCTTGAGAGCGCGCGGAACGTAATCGGTGTCGGATATGATGCTTGCACGCAGGGCCTCCGTGGCGACCGGACAGAGCTCCACATTTCCATACGGAAAATGCTCAAGCAGCCCTACTGCGAGCATGTATGCCGTGTCGCCGCAAGCAACCAAGCCGGCGCCGAATGTGTACTGCTTCATTGTACGAGTTCGCGCGTGCACCAGTTCGAGCTCCTGCTGCAAGAAAAGCGATGTCGCGAATTTCGTTTTGAGCGCCAGTAAGTCTTCATGAGGTAATGCTGAAAGGCGTTCCATCAGGCAACATGTCAGCGCAGGCGTCAACCCTCAGCAGCGGTTTACGACACGTCGTGTCGGCGAGCTGGCAGCCATGCCGATGACCCAGGCGTACGCACAGCGGTTCGCTTCGAACCCCGCGTTTCTGTGCTTGTGAAGAATGAACTTATTTATGTGGTGGGTTGCCTGTCCATTTTGAACGTCGCGCCAAATGGGTCCGGAGGGTAGGGTCATGCATGTTAACAAGCGCTATGTGATACGTTGTCATTGCCATTCCACGTTACATGTCACTGGTACCATCGGTACTCGACGGATTAGAGGGCCGATTCCCTGCCGAACAACAGAACAAGATAGACTACTTGCCAGCACGCCTAGCCCTAAGTCCTGAGAACACGGACTAGTGGCATTCTGCCGTACAGCCTCATGCCCAAGAGGCCTACGCCCAGTTAACCCGGCTATAGTTGCTCAAAGCCCGCATTAATTGCAGTGCTCCAGCATGCGCCCACAAACTCGGTGTCCGACGACCATGCGCCGACTATCCTGTCCCGTCGCGTAAAACGGTTATGTTTTACCACCCCCGCGTCACCAACCACCACATATCGATGATGAAGCACGTATCTGCACTCCTGCCTCACGGCACCCCTGACCACCCAGATGCCGAATGCGACGGAGCCACCATCAGCGCAACACTGAACGGCCGACCCCTCTCCGACGTGGCCGTCAGCCGGCCCGTGTCCTGCCCCAAGACCAAGCGGGTGCTCACCGTCCCCGGACTGAGCCTAGATGCCACCACCATTGGCTCAACCGGCGCCCAGCTGTGCATCAAGCTGCCCAGCAGCGGCAACTGCAGCTCTCTCAGCCGCCTGGCAGTGGGCGACACCAAATGGTCAGCGGCGCTGGTCAGCTCCGACGCAGGGTGCTGCCCGGTCAGCCGCGGTCGGCCGGCGCCTCCGGCGGCCCCAAACGGCACTTGCGAGAGCTGCTTCGTATGGGACGTGGTGGGCGCTGCTGACGGCAAGGCATCCAGCACGGAGTACGACTTCCTCAGCAAGAAGGGCTGCATGCTGGCCGACTTTGACCCCCGGTTCTACAAGTACGGCAGCTGCTGCGAGTACATTGGGGCACCGCGGTTTCTGGACGACTACCGAGCGGATGGCAGCATTCTCAGCGGCTTCCAGCACCCCATCTGTGACCGCACCAGCCTCCGCCTGTGTGGGACCATCGCGAGTGAGGCCGCGGGCAAGGCCATGATCGCACGCATGCGGGCAGAGAGCGAGCTTCGGGAGCAGATGGTGTACATCTATGACCTCACAGACGAAATGGTGCGTGCGCGTGGCAGCGGCGGGTTACGGTTGGGTTCGTACATGCGCTAAGGGGGTACGGGAATGAACGGGGGGGTTAGAAGAGAATCCGCGAATCCGCGAACGGGGGAGTGCAAGTAGGTACCCGTTCGCCGCTCTCCCACTTAACTTGGTCTGCTGGTCGGGCGGCGTCTCCGCTGCGCCGTCTACCTATCTATCTGGTGCCCTGTGTTAGTAGCGCAGCGCGCTCTTCCCACGGTGTTGCGATAATGGCACGCTGCTGCTGCTGGTGGCTGACGACGCTGCCGTGCGTGCTTGGCCCGCCTCCTACCTACGCAATGCTCGCAGTGCCCCATGGCCCTGTACGGTAGCACCGTCCGCTTCTACAGCGCGCAGCTCGGTAGCAACTCCTTGGACACCAAGTGCACCCCGTTCTACTACGACGCTCCGAACCTGTGCGTGGAGCCAGATCGCGAAGGCTGGGAGTACGAACCGGAGGTGATGCCGTTCCCCAACTCCAAGTAAGCCCATCCACGTCGTGCGGCCCACCTGGTGCCTTCCTCACTCCTATCAAGCGGGACAATCGTCTGACCACACGTGCTGCATGGTTGCGTGCAGTGACGGTTTGGGGATGCATACGCGATGCAGCAGCCCTAGCTGGCCCATGTACCATCATACCGACCATCTCCATCATCGACCACCTACTTGTCAACTTGGTGTTCTGGTGGTTTGCCTTTGATTCGGTGCATGCCGGTCTTTGTTTCCTCCGTCTTGTTTAGTGTCAGGCGATGCGCCCGATGGTTCGACCTCTTGGTCTGGAACCCACTGTAACCGTTACAACAACTACCTACTTGGTTGTGCTTCAGCGCTTGCGCCCAACCGCCCATTCGAGCCAAGGCCTCGGGGCACCCGCCTCCCGCCCTGCAAATAGTTAGTTGCTACCTCGTCTAATAACGTGTCAGGCAGGGCTCAAGTGGTACTTTCTGCCCCGCAAATTGTTAATTGCGCTCTCGCCTTGTGGCGCGGCGGCAGGCACCTCGCGCTCACTACTGCCGCCGCCTCGCCTTCCTAATAATCCACTCGCAGCTGCGACTCGACTCCGGGCATCACCCCCTTCGTGGTTGACAAGTACGAGGAGATCATCTTTGGCAACACGACGGACCTGTTCTGCATAAAAATCGAAGCTGCCTCGCCTGCCAACCCGCTGGTGAGTGGCTGATTGTTAATGTTGTGTCCTGTAAGCACGTAAACTTACATGATGGGAGCGCAGGAACCACGATATGCTGAAAACGCCTGCTTGCCGCCTAGATAGAACATGTGGTTGCTCTTCCTCTCCTTCACTGCTGCCGCCCCATCCCCGTGCACCGGTATGCAGTCGGCTTGCGGCAAGTCGACGGCCCTCAACCGCATGTCATTCTGGATGCTGGAGGACGACTACAATAAAAAGCAAATCCTGGGCGTGTCCCTGATGACGCTGAAGGACGGCGAGTACACCAGCAAGCGACTGACCGGTGAGTGCCGTCGCATGGATAGGTGGGCCGTCGCAAGCAGCTTAGCGAGCGAGTGGATCACAATGGACGGACACCGCAATCCATCCCAAATCAATGGCAGCTGCGTGGTTTGGTTCTGTCTTCGGTCGTAAAACTCTGGAGAAACGAACGGTTTCTGAGGGATGGCCAACCGGTGCGTGGGGCCGATCAACAACTTGACTACACACTGAGGGCTTTGCTTACTACATACTGAGGGCTTTGCTTGCGCGCTGAGTTCCTTACTTGCTTGGTTTGTTTTAACGTGCACCCTACCTGGGGATGGCCGGACCGACCTCTCTCCTGACTTGCAGCCGCCTGGGGCCCCAAAGGTGACAACTCGCTGACCATCTCTTCGCTGGGATTGGACCGGGCCACCCTCAAGTCCAGACGACCCAAGATCTGCTTTGAGAGGCCCAAGGACCAGCGGTTGGGGCACGGCACCGTCGACGGCATGAACTTCCTGTGGACAGCGCTGTACGACAGCACTGGGAAATGCTGCCCGGTAGGTCACCGATGGTTCGGCTGGGGCGCGCACGCGTGGGGAGAGCGAGAGCGGCACGTGTATGGGGTTGGGCGGCACGTGGGTCATTTTGTATGGAACAGAGAGGGTGCGGCCTTGACGTGCTTTCCTTTCCAACGCAACGCTGATCGGATAATCGCGCCAACCTGCACGCCCTGGTTCGCGTCGTGTCCAGGTTTCAAGCAAATCGCGTCTTTCGATGCAATCCGCAGGCAGCTAGCCCCCAGCCTCCCTTCGCACCTGGCGGCGGCTTGCTTGCTGCGTTGCTCCTATCTATCTAGCTGGATAGCTCGCCTAGCTCGCGTCTACACCTCCCTTCCGCCGATCCCCATCCCTGCACCGCAGACGTACTACTCGAACACCTACTAAGGAAGTGGGCTAGCTAGCGAGCTGGAGAGAAACTGGACGTGGATGGAACCAAGGACGACGAGTGGCTGGAGCCACGCGGGGTGCATGGATGCGTATAGTGCATTTATATTGCCAGCTACCTTATTTCGACATCCTGCGGCATACCGTGCGTGCTGCCAGCCTTTCGCGCGCTGGCTCTGGTTGTGCGCCGCGGTGCCTTGAGGTAGCAGTAACTGCTGCATTGGGCCCCAGACATAAGGTGGGGCCATCGATCGGGCGCATCGAAGTGTTCATTTAGTGCTGTTGAACGGCGACGAGGAGTTTTTAGAAGGCTGTACACAGCTACAATGTATGTCTGGCTTGGGGCATATGGCGCCTAGCACCTCGTTTCCATCGTTTACGTACTCGTACATACAATCGAACATGCATGTGTGGATGGATGGCATGCGTCTTCATGGTTAGTACGCAGCAGTCCACATACCTGCACTTACCAATGCATGGGGCTCGCCTGCAAATAAACCAAAAGGCGCTGAATATGCATTTTCAGCACCTTCCATATGGACCAAGGACCATCATCCTATCATACTTGTCATCGTACAGCGCGACAGGGTGTGTTAGGCTGTTGTGTGCAGTCGACAAAGTTACTGTCAGCTCGAACTATTTTTCTTTTTCGGTACCCAATAGGGGCGTCCCTTGTCGTGTGGTCCCGCACAGGGCACTACGTGGTCATCCTAGTCCTTGCAACGTAAGCGAGACTCCTTTCTAATACCCATCGCAGTCATACTCGCACGCACAATCTTTTGTTAGGACGGTTGCGTGGCAAGCTTGTTTTTCAGAGCTTCAGGGTCCAGGATGAGGATGGTGGGTTGCGGCGATGGACGCAGCAGGTTGCTGGATGGGTGATGCTCGCAGACGGGCAGACAGATTATGTATGTGGTGGCAGTGGCCTTGCTGTGTGCATGCTTTCGTTGCGTGAGGCCGAACCATCGCGTTGCGGGGCGGCAGAGCAGCATGTATGATGTGCATGTGCGTGCCCAGCTGGCCGCATATTAAGCCAGCAGTTAGGGAATGGAGGCCGGTGATCGAAGCAGTTAATCGGATGCGTGTGCTCCAGATTCGTTGCTGTGAATGCCAGCTAGAGAGTCGTGTTGGGCGCGGCGGGTCTTTCCTCCTGTTTTCCCTGCGCCTTCGGGGTCCATCTGCTAGCTGCTAGCGCTGGCTTTTCGCACGGTGAGGAAGGGTGAGGCCCTGTGAGGCCTCGATGTGGCTGGGCCCCCCACCCCACTTGTCCTGGCCTCACCCGGGCTTGCGGACACTGTAATACGGTACCTTTTTATTACTAACCGAATCGGCAGGTTACAGGGACGGGATAAACCACTAAGAGCGGGATAAGCCACAGGTTTGATGCTTCCTGCGGCGCACGCTGACGATCGAAATGATCGAAGCGCAAACCAATCGAGTCGGACACGTCGTAGTGATGGCGACCTCGACCTTGCCCAGACGTACGCGCCTCGTCTCCCAGACGTACGCGCAAGTTGTGTGGATGCATTTTTAACAGATGAGTGCATGATAATAATAGGTTACAGCGTCCGCACGAAACGAGATGTGTGCTGCACCATGCCGCGACCATAATTTAACGCCGGGAGTGCGCACGTGGTGGTAACGCTGGCGATTATGTAAGGAATAAGGACTATTTGCAAGAGGTTAAACTGTCACAATGCCGGGCAAGCCTTAAAACACGAGGAAAATGTAACAACGGAAGGTAACATCGGACGGTCAACAAGGAACTTTTATTATTAAGGAACATGATCACGGGAACACGAGCTGAGTCCATCCAAGGCGAGCCTTTCGTGCAATTCATCGCACGGCTTGCAGGAACAATCCATATTTGCAGGCCGTGATGTGCGTGATGCGATTCCCCAAACATCGATTCGTTTGATAAGATACGATTTTGCAGTGTCTGCAAGCCCGGGCGAGCTCAGTACAAGAGGGGGCCCTATACCAAGACCACACCGAACGAGAAGCCAGCGCTAGCAGCCTGCAGACGCTCCCAACGGCACAGGGAAAACATGACCCCGCCAGCCCCGCCTCACCCAAGGGAGCGGGGTCCCGACATAAGACAAACCAGACAACCTAAGGCCCACCACAGGAAAGAGGGCAGGACCAGACAACCCGGACCGGGACCGAAACCAACGCCGGGCGGCCAAGGGTGGCCCAGGGCACCACCCACACGAAAAAACGCCCCATCCGAAAGGCCGGCCATGGTCGAACAGCACAGGGAACCTCAGCAGCATGGGCAGCCCAACAAACCAAGGCCAGGGGGAAAGCCGGGCAGAACGGCAGATGGTAATAAAATGGTACTGCAGCGAGGATACTGCAAGATCGCACCGAACTCTGCATGCGGCAGAACTAGCTAGCGTAACATCCGCGCAGCCTCCTGTCAGTTGCCACGCACCGTTTTCTTCAAGATTTATTTGGCTTGCGGACACCTTGACTTCGCTAGAGAAAGGTGGGCGGGTGAGTGCAATTCTGGTCTTGTCAGCCATAACCGACTGCGAAGCAACGTTCACCGGCTTATCGCAAGGCAGCGCATGGGTGCGAGGAGACCCCACATGCAAGAGCAGGCGCCAATCTAATCTCTATTAAATTTCGCATGGCACGCAGGAATGCACCAGGTGATACCGGAGTCCAAAACACAGCGTACGTTTCCTTCCCAAACGTCCACAACCATGTGGCGGCAACACGTGATCTTATTGTCTAAGTAAACCCTCGTCAGTTGAACATCTGTATCTGCACATGGTGGCTGGTTCCAATGCGTGGAGTCAGCCCTTGCGTAATTGTACTGGAGGGCAGTACCGTTTTGACTTCAATAGTGCAGACATGGTCATGCAAACCTGGTAAAGCTCTCAGCTAATTCTTGGGCGCAACGCCAACGATAGGTTGGTACCGGAATCAATACTTTTCGTTGCACTAAAAGTTCCAAACTAAATCGAACGCAGAGGATTACTCAATGAAAGTTATACATTGCTGATACTATATCAAGGCTGGCGACGGTTTTTTTGGAGTATCACCCTCGGCTAGCGACCTAGTGCACTCGGGAGTCTGAGTCACAAGGCCATGGCCACGGCAAATGGCAAGGGAGGGAACCCCTTGTATCAGGGAGCGGAAAGCGAACAAGGCAACACGTCGACAAGCCGCCCAGTGAGTCGTTCCCATCGGACGCGGAAGGCTGTATCGGGAAGGTTAGCGCTGCAGCGTTCATGGTCTTCATACATGACATCTAAACGTGTTATGGACACTGGCTAGTTTGTCATTATCTGTTGGAGGCATACCGGTACCATCGAAACGTGCGTGCTTCACAGTTACTTTTGCCAACATGCCCACGTGACAATTTATCCTTCACAGGCTCCAACTGCTAGCACGAATGCGAGCAGCACGCATAGGCCAATGACCGCGCGGGCAACGCTCCACTCCAAACTGGGCGGTGCTGCTGCCGTGGCAGCCACAGTTGACGTCTTTTATAAAAAGATCATGGGGGACCCTGACCTTGCACCTTTCTTCCAAGGGGTTGACATGGTGACACTCATAGCCAAGCAGAACCGCTTCCTGGCGTATGCCTTTGGCGCAACAAGCCACTATCATGGCAAAGGTAGGAAAGGCCTTGTCATCCTGCTAACGTCTTGGGTGCTCCATGAGATTCGCATGCGGCGGTATTACCTGTGCCTGTGTCGCTGTGTATGCCGTACACCTTCACGGAGTGCCAGGCTTGCGCGTCTCGGCCTCACGACACTTGGCTGGTGCATTTGTTTCTGCGCCAGCTATTATCGGGCCCCAAATAGCCGCTGGCCGGCATGCGAAAGCGTACAACACCTCCTGTTACCTACATTTCCCCCGTACACAGATATCGTTATGGGCCATGCTCACCTTATCATCAACCGTGGGCTCAACATGTCCCACTTCGACAAAGTTGCTGGTGGGTTGCGAACAAGCACAGAAGCATGGAAGTTAAAGGGCAGTCGCGCATAAAAAGACTGGCTTGCGCGTAGCTAGTGTACAGCCACTGCCTTGCGTGGACCTCGGCGACAAGCATCGCCCAGACGGATTTGAGAATCCTACCACCCACGCTAGCCTTGACTGCGAGCATCGTGGTCGCGGCCGTCGCAATGGGGCTCGACGTCTTCCGGGATTCCCTGATGCCACCGCGTTGCGAGAGCAATTTCTCGTCCGCGCCCATGGTCGTCTTTCAAGCAGCAGGGCAGACGGGAGGATGTGAGGGCCTCATTTTCGCAATCTGCGGATTTGGAAAGGGAGGTCGAAATCCAACTGGGCAGGAGTACAGGGCCGGATCACAGCGTTTGCGCGATGGGTTGCTTCTCAACACGGATGCCTCACTGGGGGAGCAATCTTGATGGGCTCCCTTCAGGCGCGTTGTTGCTGCGAGTGGCGGTCCCTCCTTTGTTGGGGTTGTGGCCTTGGGGGTCCTGAAGGGGCGGGGCGGGCGGGCGAGGTATGCACGCAAGGGGCAAAGCCCGGATCCGAGGCTGTCTGCGGAGGGAATCACGCGGCTCGCAGCGCAGCCGTATTCGTCGTAGGTTCACAGTTGCAGCTCGGAGTGCGCGGGGGCATTGCGGTCGTGACCACACGCAAAGCGCACGCGGGGCAACATGTATGCTACGCCTCAGTTGCCGCAAAGACGCATTGACACGCCCATCCACATGGTGACCTAGCGCCCGACGCGACGCGTTCCAACCGTCCGCCAAGCGGCACGGCGACGCGTCCCTCACACGCTACCGCACAAATGTTTGTTCCTTTTCCTTTAATCGGCCGCCGGCGGGCCATGTCAACAGTCTTCTTTTCTCGGTGGTTAACATAAGCTTTCCGACATGCATGTGTGTTTGAGAATTATTCGCCAGTTAGTTTCTTCTCACCGCTTCCTACGTCATGTAACCGGGTCTTCTCCTCACCCCCACACACGCGCACGCCCCAACCACGACCGCCAGGCCATTTTGTTGACTCCCTGAAAGAGATGGGCGTGGCCCAGGAATTGATTGACGACGCCGCGGGGGTGCTGATTGGCGTTCGGCCGCTGTTCGACCCGGAGCGATACAAAGGTACGCGCGGCCACATGGGATGGATTGCCAGTCGGCCGGGGCCTGGCCGAGTATAGAGGTGGGATGGGCGCCGCCTGGGTGGCTTGCGGGGCGCCTGCATAGCCTTATTGTCGGGCGGCTGCGGTGAGCGGCTGGGTGTGCAGCGTGTGCCGGTCGGAGCGCTGAGGTGGAGGGTTTAAGGGTGGAGGTCTGGTGTAAACGAACACGTGCAGCCTGGATTGTCTGCCGCCACACCACTGCTGCTTGAAAAAAGCGACTCGGCCCATCCCTTCCGCCCCATCTCGGCCCATCCCTTCCGCCCCATCTCGGCCCGTCCGTTCCGCCCCATCAGGCAAGATCGACGTGGAGAAGATTGAGAAGACCGCCACGGCGCCCCAGAACAAGGCGGCTGAGGACGGACAGGATGCTCCAGCTTGCTGCACCATTATGTGATGACACAAGCACTTTGTACGACACCTTGGTGCCGCTTGTGCTTTTATTCGTGGGAGAGAGACACCTCCTGTGCGACCCCACGCGGAGGCGGCGTGGGGAGGGGCACGTGGGGCAGGGGTCGTACGGCTGCGACGGCGGAGAAGCGCCGGCCTGAGGACTTGGGGGAGGGGAGAGGCGCAACGTTCCTCGGGGGACGAGACGGGTAGACATCGACTGCAAGATTGAGTGGAAACCAAGACGTTGTTTATTGCACGTCTTTGGTGGGCACACTAGTTGCTGCGAAGGCCGCGCGCCCTGGGATGAGGGCCTGGGACCCGACCGTGCGGTTGGTTGGAGCAACACTCAACCAATCCAACGGCCCTGTTGAGATCCACGGGGCATCATTTGCATCCATAGGCTACCTTCTGGACTACTGACGGATTTATATGCAGAGGTGTTTTCTCCATTTATGTGTCTTGTGCCTGCGTGTGAAAGCACGCTTTCCCAAAGAGAAGAGACACTGGCGTGACCTTTGGGGGGGCAGGTTAGGGTTTCGGTTCGAGTCACAGCGCTGGGTACCTGGCGACACTCTTATAGCTGTTGTGGCGCTCGTCTTGACGGCTATGCGCATAAGTTCCGTATGCGGGTGGCGGTTTGGGGGGTTTAATTTGCTGCATTGCTTCTTTGTGCCTGATGGCTGGGAACGCAGTCAAGCGTCCTGCTGAGGTTTTTCATATGTGTCATCTGGAGCACCGTACGGCGTTTCGTGGGGTCCTTCCCATGTCATCTGTTGAGACGTGCATACCGGTACTCGGACTTGCGCGCGGGGCGCGCGAGGGGCCACGCTGGCCCGTGTGCGCCAGCGGAGCCTCGAGTGGTGCGGACAGCCGCCTGGGGGACGATGGGGCGAAAGGCGCCATGGGGTAAAGGATCGGACGGGTGGAATGTGTGATGGGAAGGCTGCAAAGCATGTGTTGCCCTGTGCACGGTCCCCTCCCGGCCGCAAAAGAAAGCGGGTCTTCTCGCCAGTCCCCAATGAGGCAGAGCGACTGGGGTGATGGGCTAGGACATTTATCATGTTAAGTACCATTCTATGGCGTTTGTTCGTTGTGTTCCTGTATGTGTATGTTGATTTACCGCTGCAAGAGTTTGTGTGCATGCGTATGTGTCTGCACGTGCGTGCTGAAGGGTTGACCTCACATGGATTCTGGCTGATCGGATCCCTCCAAGCCCAGGCGCCTATCGTATCCACGGCTGCTGACGTTGATCCAGAGCGATGTTGGATGCAGCCACTGGCCTGCTGACCTTGCGCACCCGCTTCATATTGAGAGAGCCTCGCTCCGCTTGCTCTGACGGCACGAAGCCAAGTAGCCAACGGATCATGGAAAGCTGCATCGCCCCTGTCGTGGCACGAGATAGCATTGTGTGCCAAAACCGTCGAGGTCGGCCCACGCGGGGTGTGTTAAGAGTTGTCAGTGCTGAGGGTCTTGTGGAGTCCATGCCTCGGCACCAAGTGTGCCCCTCAGAAGTGGCGCCTGATGCCAGCGATGAGGGTCGAGGATTGCTTGGCTGGGCGATTATTGGCGTGTTACGCTTGTTGCCGCAGTCACCTCGCAGTCCGTTGACGTCAGGGTATCTTACTTGGAGTCAGGATTGCCGTGAAGTCCGTGGGTGCCAGTGGGGATCCACAGACTTACAATCACGCCGCCTGTGATGAGTCCCGAATACCGGGACGAGGTGTTTGGACAGCTATTTCCCCGGCCCACACAAGTACAGCTCGCACTTCGCTACCTACATACCCTGTAAACTTAGGGTTGATGGCAATTACTGGCTCCCAGGTTGAACCTAGATGCTGCCTGGACAATTAGTTCTGCCGACGTTGCAGTTATCTACCTATGACAGGTAAGTTTATGCCCAGTACTACCATCTGCTGTTTGCTGTCGAGACGGTGGCCGCTCCGCTTCCGTTCCGACACTTACCCGCCCAGGTAACTCAGCCCCTTGCTAACTTGCTGTCCATTAATTAACAGGACTTAGTCAATGGGCATGCGGATGTAACCACCGCATAGGGCCCATGACCCATGAGCTGGCTTGCTGAAGCCACTGAGGCTTGCTGTTTCACACCAGGACGGAGCAGTTCACGTGCATGCAAACGTAAACAGTCGCGTTAATGCCATGCCTTACTTGGCGCACCATTCTTGACGTGTGAGGGGTGGCCAGACTTCAGGCCGTAACTTTAGGACGGGATTGGCAGGTCGTCCCATGACGCAGGATGGCACCGGGCACCGGGGAGTACCAGGGGGGGGGGTGTCTGTCGGGATGCCGTGTGAGCAACAGCAATGATACGCTTTGTAATTCTGAAGTAACATATGACTGTAGGAAGAGCAGGAGGTGCAGAGCAATCTGGCCGGTGTCGTTCCTTCGCGCAGTCACCTGGATTCTGGTGAATGAAGGCGACCCATATTCCCAAACCTCACACAATTGTGTATACTTTTACTCAAAGACACATAAAAAGCTCAGGAGATACCGAAGTGTGCCTGGAAGAACATTATGCGTGCTTGCCGACTTCAACAGCGGGCACCGGCCACGGTAAGACGTGAACTGTCCTCTTAGTAACCCCTAGCTAAGCACAATGCTGAATTCATCTCGCTTCGTGTGAACAGGCGGCCGGCGCCCGATGCTTTGTGGCGAGCTTGCGGCCGGTGGCGCAGCGCCCTATCCGCTCGCTGCTGCACCCGACCACCCAGGTAAGAAGCTCAAAGCTCGCAATTTTACCTATAGATGCCTTTCGGACTCCATAACGAGCAAATGCTGGCTGTTGCCTGTGCAGATGTCCACGTCGCACGCGAACGCGCTTGCCGCCCGTGCGGTGGCCAGCCAAGCAGGCCCCCCGCCACCCCGGTCTGGCAAAAAGAAGGTGAAGAAGATGGTGGACATTACTGGCGAGGTTCTGAAGGACCTTTCGAACGGGATGTTCCAAGTCAAGCTGGAGAACGGTGTGAGCGTAATCGCACATCTTTCTGGCAAGATCCGTCAGAACAGGATTAAAGTTGTGGTCGGAGACAAGGTCACCGTGGAGCTCAGCCCGTACGATCTTACCAAGGGGCGTATCACGCTGCGGCACAAACCCGGCGACGCCAACCCCCCCACACCCAAGTAAATACCAGGTTGGACGTTGGCCCTGGCCATGACAGATGGCCATTTATGGAGTGGAGCATATAAGCGGCCCCATCACGTGCGGTCGCGTTTTCCCCCAGCGCGGAAGCGGCTGTTGTGTGGGGCGTTGATGCGCTGCCGCCTCAACACCCCCAAGCGGTCGCTGCGTCCAGATTCATGCCACCTTCCCTAAGTAGCAACATCATCTTGTGGCCGTACGTTTGTTGTTCGTATGACACAGTTTTCCGAAATAGTTTTGATCGTGTGATGAGTGTTTGCCGCACAAGCCAGATGCGCATGACGAGAGAGCAGTGTTAATGAGTGTTGGGATGGGCGAATCGGGGCGCTGCTGCTGCCTCCTAGCACCTTTGTGTTTCTTGCTCGTGGCCGTTGGCCGCCAAGATGCTATGTCCTGCCATGTCCTGGGTGGGCGGGATTAATGGGGCAGCTGGAATAACGAGGCTGCAGCATTTCTTTTCGAGAGATTGTGTATGACCCTCATATGATGCTGTGACAAAGCGATGATAGCGTAGGAGTGGATCACCATCGACCTGGCACGCAAGTTCCAACGTGAAGATCGTGGTGGTGGACGTACAGGGCGTGTGTTGCAGGTGCAATGTGCTACAGCTCTAGGGAAGGCGGGCTCGGAGGGGCTGGTGGACTGCATACGTTGTGCTTTGATGGCTCTGGCGGATTTGGACAAAGCAAATTTGTGGTTGCAGTGCATCAGCTTCCTTTTCGGAATGTGCGTGGAGTACGGGACCCATCCCCGCTGGCCCCACAGGCAACATGTGGGCGTGCAGCTACACGTGTTTTCATGCAAAATGGAAACATATACGAGGCATCCTCAAAAGAACGGGTAAGGATGCCTTATCCCCACACCTCCTTCCTCTCGCCGTCCTCACCGGCCTGAATCCGTACTTTTGCTGTGAAAGTTCGGTGACAAACGGAGCTCCTAGCCTATCAATTGCTTGGGCTGTACATTCCTAGCCCAATCAACTAGTTGGATTTATACTCGCAAAATGGCGATCGAAAAGGACAGGAAGCCCAGCCGAGCAGTCGCAGCTCTGAAGCTGGGCTTGACGTGTTCGTCCGCTATGGCAGCAGAAGCTGTTACATATCCAATTGATATGATAAAAACGCGGCTACAATTACAGGTATTGCGAATTGCGCCTCGACTCTCCTTGCATGGGAGCAATAATGTGCATGAGCAATTCGAGCCTGTGCTGGCAACTTAGCAGACGCGGCCTTCCACAGTTACTGATGCATACTAGGAAAGGATTTCGTCTCATTTTTCGTCGGCGTATTTTGCCTACCGTGTAGAGGGCATCTCTGGCAGGGCTGGGCGTGGCAAGGGGTCAAAGGTGAATTGGTGCGGTGGGGTTGACCAATTATGAAAATGTCGTTGTCGTTGCTGCTGCTGATGCTGTTGTTGCGGGGGCGATCCGTGGTGCTGGGGTTGCTGCCTGACACAGCACGTCGTGCCAGCTCCGTCCTTGTAAATGCCTCCGCCGCACACCCTCCCACCTCGCTCCGCCGACCCGGCCCCCATCTGCACACGAAATCCCTGCCCCTGCGTCTTTCCCACGACGTCCTCCAGAACCTGGACACCGCAACTCGACCACCCACGCGCGATATGGGCGCTGCACGAAGCCTTTCCCAAAACGGTGTCCCCACGCTGCCTCTGCCGTGTACGCCCAACTCACACTGGGTCGTGTATTTGTGTGTCCATGGCCCGATGCCGCTCGCAGGGTGAGCTGGGCGGCGGCGTGGGCGGCGGTGTCGCCGGGACACGCTCCGGGCAAGCAGCACCTGCAGGCAGCGGCAATTGTCCCGCCGGCCAGCCGGCGGGCAGACCGTACGGTGCCGTACGCATGGCCCTTGAACTCGTACGGCGCGAGGGCGTACGGGGGCTGTACGCGGGTTTGTCGCCGGCGCTGGTGCGCCACATCTTCTACACGGGTGGGTGCGCTGCATGCGGCTGGGTAGAGGAACCACCGTGAATCGGGAAAAGAGGTGCCCGGGAGGGGGAGGTGAGGGGAGGGCTGAGGAGGGACTAGTCAGGGGACGGGAGGGCTGAGGAGGGACTAGTCAGGGGACGGGAGGGCTGAGGAGGGACTAGTCAGGGGAGGGGAGGGCTGAGGAGGGACTAGTCAGGGGACGGGAGGGCTGAGGAGGGACTAGTCAGGGGAGGGGAGGGCTGAGGAGGGACTAGTCAGGGGAGGGGAGGGCTGAGGAGGGGCTAGTCAGGGGAGGGGAGGGCTGAGGAGGGACTAGTCAGGGGACGGGAGGGCTGAGGAGGGACTAGTCAGGGGAGGGGAGGGCTGAGGAGGGACTAGTCAGGGGAGGGGAGGGCTGAGGAGGGACTAGTCAGGGGAGGGGAGGGCTGAGGAGGGGCTAGTCAGGGGAGGGGAGGGCTGAGGAGGGGCTAGTCAGGGGAGGGGAGGGCTGAGGAGGGGCTAGTCAGGGGAGGGGAGGGCAGCCACGGTGGGGAGTTTCCCGGGGAGCTCCACACGGCGAGAAGCTGCTGGACGCCGTGGCGCAGCTCGTGCAGTACCCGCTGTGAGCCAACAGCGGAATCTCCGGCTCCTGGCTGCCGGGTTCCACCACCTGCCCAGGCACGCGCATCACGGTGTACGAGCGGCTTCGGAGCGCCATGACAACATCGGAGGATCCGTCATCACCTAGCCGCGCGGCCTCCTCGCCGTCTGCGGCCTCTTCCGCCTCCGGGCCTAAAGGTAAGGACCCGGGGCTGCGAGGAAGACCCGTGGATGCGAGGAAAACCGTTTAGAGCAGGCGTTTCGAGATGCATGCTGGAGAACTTGGGGCGGGGTGGTAGCGGCGCTGGCGCCTGGATGGTAGCGGCGCTGGCGCCTGGTAGGCCGGGTATGGGAGGTGAGACGTGCGCCAAGGGAGGCGGGTAGGTCTGGCTCGAAGCGGGCAGCTGGCACAACGTAGGTGAACCGTAAGGGCACGATGTAGCCTATTTAGGGTATGGCTTCTGGTAGTGGTCATCATGGTGATGGCGGTGGCGGTGGCGAAGGAGGGCACCGTCCGCGTAGGATGCTTTCCAAGAGGCCTGCCCACGTGATTGTCGTTACATGGGTGTTCAAGTTGTCCCCGAGACGTTCCCTCCCTCCCTGGAGGGCCACCTCGTGCTGCGGTGTGTGGCGACTGCAGGAGGAGGTGGAGGCGATGGCATCGGACTGGGTTCCAAGCTGTTGATGGGTCTGACCGCTGGGGCGGTGGGGCAGGCGGTGGCGGTGCCCGCTGACCTCGTCAAGGTGGGAAACGGGTGCTGACAAGGGATGGAGGGAGGGAGCGAAGGCCGGGAGTTGCAAAAAAAGATCGGTTACTCGACAAGGGAAGTGTAGCTGGTGCATAGGCTTCGGACACCTGGACGCGTGCGCATGCTGGTGGACGTGGATTCGCTGGATGGAAACCTGCTGTGGGCCGCGGAATGCTTTGTTTGCCGAGCCGGGGAGAGGTGGAAGGATCACTTGTGGGGCGGGGTGGGGTAACGGTGTGGTGCGCTGGGTGTGAGTGGTGTGGGGCTGAGTGCGGGGCCGGGTGGTTGGCGGTTGGCTGTTTGCGTGGGGGTGGCAGTTGGTGCCCTCCTGCACCCGTGCCTTGACAGCTAGTTGACGAGCTCACGTAATATGGGTTGCGCTCGTGCGGGGATCGGCGGGGATAGGGGATATGTTACCACGGGCTGGGACAGCCAACAAACCGCTTTCCCCCTGCCCGCGCCACCCTACCCAATCTCGCCACCCCCAATACACATCACCCGCGCCCATCCGTTCCCCCCGCATCTCCCGCTCTTTCCCGCACCCCGGGCTGCAGGTGCGGCTGCAAGCGGAGGGGCGGTTGGTGGCGGCGGGGAAGCTGGCTGCGCCGCGTTACCAGGTAGGCGACGTGTGGTTTGAGTTGCTGACCGACGGTCCCCTCCTCCCGCCCGTCCGCCAGCTGCACCCGCCTGCTCTGCAATTCATGGCAGCGCGTTTCGTGGCCGTCGTCTGAGACGTGAAGGCCGCGATATGCTTGCGGGTGCGGCGGGGGGGGCACGGGGTCACGAGCATGTGCGCTCACATGTGGCTGCACGGCGCACTTGGCAGCGGAGCAGACCGCCAGCGGCAGGTGTACGTCACACAACGCGGCCGCCGAAGCTGCAGCTGCTGCTGCTATTATACCGCTGCAGCTGCAGCTGCCGCGGCTACCGTATCTGCTGCTGCAGCTCTGCCGCTGCCAGTGTGCATACATATACGGTACCGTACAACAACATACACAGCGCAGAGCCCCTCCGTAAGCCCCTCTATGCACCCCTCCCCCATCGGTCGCGCAGGGTATGGGCGACTGCCTCCGCCAAATCGTGTCAACGGAGGGCTGGGCGGGGCTGTGGCGGGGGGGCGCGCCCGCCGTACAGCGTGCCGCGCTGGTCAACCTGGGAGAGCTGGCTACGTACGACCAGGTACGACAACGCAGGGGATCGGCATGGGCAAATGCCAACAGGCCCCTTTACCAAAAACCCTAGAACCCAAACCCAAACCCAACTCACCCCCAAACGCGTAACGCCCACAGGCCAAGCAGGCCATCCTCTCCACGGGCCTCACCGGCGGCGACAACCTGGCCGCCCACACCGCCTCGTCCGTCTGCTCGGGCTTCTTCGCCAGTGTGGTTTCGGTGCCCGCTGACGTGGTGAAGACGCGAATGATGAGCCAGGTGGGGCCTTGTCGGGCAATGGAGGGGCGCTACGGAGGGGCTCTGCGCGGTGTGTGCTGTTGGGCTTCGGGGCACAAGGCCCAACAACACACATAATCCTCCCAGTGGTTGAGCTCATGTCGGCGCCGGCTGTTCCCCCCGCCCCGTGGTTTCTCTTTCTTCCCCTGTGTAGTGTCCACGGTTTTGCTCGCTACCACCACCACCACCTCCATTTCCTATGTCGTGTAACCGGGTCTAGTCGCCGCCCCCCCCGCCAGGACTCCTCGGCCCCCCGCTACAAGACGTCGCTGGATTGCCTGGTGAAGAGCGTGCGCGCGGAGGGTTTGATGGCGCTGTATAAAGGGTGAGCAGGGCAAGCGGTGGCAGCCGCGTATTCGGTCTGACCCAAATAGCGTAACTTGTGTAGAATACTTGTGTTTTTACCAACATCGGCTTACGGGGCAAGGTAGCGGGGGAGGGCCGCCTTTGGCGGACAGGTGGCAGTGTCGTACTGCCCGAAGGGCGGAGTGAGGCTGTGCGGGTTCAGTGTCTCTGTCGATGAGACGACGGGGCGGTGCGGGTATGCGGGGGGAGTGTATAAAAACCGTTTTACGCAACGGGGCAGGATAGTTGGCGCATGGTCGTCGGGGGGGGGGGTGCGTGGGGTGCTCGGCTGAGGCCTATGGGGTGGGCTGCCCTGGTGAGGGGGCTGGACCTCCCTCGAGCGCTTGGTTTGGCAACCCCGGCTTGCTTTCAATGGGACGCGTCCATCGGGTCCACGGTCCAGTGGCTGTGCTGCCAGCAGCAGTAGCAGCAGCAGTAGGAGGGTTGCGATCCCAACGCTGTGCATCGCGCGGTGTCCGCCACATCGCTTGCACCGCGGCTCACTCCTCCCGCTCTCGCACCACCCACCCACCGACCCACCGACCCGCCGACCCGCCGACCCGCCGACCCACCGACCCACCGACCCGCCGACCCACCGACCCGCTGCAGGTTCCTCCCTACGTGGGCTCGCCTGGGTCCCTGGCAGCTGGTGTTCTGGACCACGTACGAACAAACGCGCAAGGGCTGCGACCTGGGCGGCTTCTAGGCGGCCTCCACTCCTCGCCGCGTGTAAGTCTCGGCCGTCTCGGCCACCCACCCGGCAGGGAGGAACTGGGCAAGCCGCATCCAACGGGAGGGCCCTCGCTCCGTGATCGCGCCGCAATAACCGGGGGTTCTTGCCCCGTGGCCGCCCGTGGCCGCGTGTACAGGGGGAGGTGCGGCCATATCGCGGCCGCAATGCTGCAACGGTTGGAGGCCGCATGATGGATGTCGGGTCATGAAGCTCGTTGGGCGTTGTGAGGCGCAGCAGCCAACGCGACGAGGAATGAGCCTGTTGGAGCGGAATAAGACAGGTCGTCTGCTTCGGAACCATAACCTTAAAGTGCAGATGCGTCTGTTTCTGTTGTGGTAACCTGAGTGTAAAAGTCGTCTGTGGTGGTAAAGAATTAAGTGGACACGCAGGTGTGAGAATTAAGTGGACACGCAGGTGTGAGAATTAAGTGGACACGCAGGTGATCGCAGTCAGTATAAGGTTGATGTTAGGAGGGCCGCCGGGTGCGATTGCGGAGCGTGCGGAGGGTCTACGTGCGGTCATGCGGAGGACACGGCGCCCGGTCAACGGAAAGCCGGCGCTGTGGGTTTTGGTGGTGGGATGCAGCCTGACCAGGGGAAGCAGACTATGTACGAATGCGGTGGAGGGGCTGCGTATGTGTCCTGAAGCCTGATGGGTGCATTTCGGACGTAAATCCCTAGAGATAGCTAGCTAGAGCAGGGGAGGAAAGGAGAGGTAGACAGAGGTGATGGAAGGTACGTGAAGTGTGCGAACATGAGAGAAGTGAAGGCAAGCCACGGCGTCGGCGAGGATTACACGGCTGGCAGGGGCTGGCGACCCAGTCTGCTCAGGTAAATCCGCATGGTCCCTTCCGCTGTCGCACTCTTGTGCAATTTGTGTCGCTGTGCGAGGCTATGGCGGCCACCTCGTGCCACCTCGAGCTGACCTACCGGCCGTATCTTATTGAAAGCGTCGGGTAAGCCCGCCCTGTACGGATTGGCCGTAGCCGCTGGCGGTTGCGGGATGTTTTCGTTGCACATCAGCCAAAATCTCTTCTGCCACTCCATCATTGTACATAATTACGGCTCTTTCCTTCCTTGGGCTTGCACGTAAAGAGGTTGGCGAGCCTCTAGTAGCACAGGAAGCTCTATAGTGTACATTGCTCCATCGTCGAGCGACTTCATCCATGCACATACTAAGGGGTTCATTCGATTGCGGGATTGATGCCATCGGGATCGTGACTAGGCTTCTGCCTCGAGGAAGTGGAGCTGGGCCTCAGCAAACTCTCGTTGTATCCCCCTGTGGCGAGCTGGTGCCTCTCGAGGGCGCCGACGCCCATAATGGTTTGGAAATGGGGATACCGCTAGTATTGGCCGAAGCTCTTGGCGGCGTCGGGGTGCAGCGCGAATTCTCCGCAGCGGTGTGGGACGCATACAGTGCCTCGCTTTTCGTCATTATTAAGACTGCTGTATTCTGCGTGGATTACGATGATAACGTGGCGCTCGTCGCGGGGCGCGTGCAAGAGAACGGCATGGGCGACGCCTTTGGCCCATTGGCTGGTTTCCAAGATCCCTGGTATCTCTGTTCTGACAGCGAAGGGCTAATATACGTTGCGGACGGGAGGCGCGTTCGTCGGATCCTTCTGCCAGCGGAATGGCGTGCGACGGCAGACCGGAAATCCCTGCTTGCTGCCATGATAGGGAAAGAGGCGATGGTCAATACTCTCCCTTTTGAAGCGATGGCAGTAATCCATGGCCTGGCGTATATTCCCAGCCGCGAGGGCGTTGGCTGCAGCCTTGTGTTTGCGACGGCTACTGCCATATATCGGCTACCGCTCGGTGACGGCCATATTGCCACCAACTTCCAACCTCTGCGGCTAGCGGGCATGGAGGGCATGGAGGGCGACGCTGATGGCAAGGGAACGGACGCGCGCTTTCGCGACATCGGTGGGCTTGTCGTGGACGATCAGGGCTGCGTGTTCTTGGCAGACGGATGCTTGGCGGAGAAGAGCAGCACAATCCGTAAGCTGATGCCGGACGGATCCGTCACCACTCTTGACGCCAACCCAGATGCCGTCATGTGCTTCCCAGCTATCCTGCCCAACGGATACCTGGCATTGTGCGACTTCCACTCGAACAACCTCCATGTTTTAGACCTGGGCCTGAAGCCACCTGGCGGCACGGACGCGAACCCCGTCGCCACCACCCCCCGCACGCTGCCAGCCGACCTGGGCGCTCTCCTAGACCGCCAACCCGACGGCACCGCGGACGTCAACGTCGTGGTGGGCGGTCGTACATTTGCCGTACACCGGGTCATCCTCGCGGCCCGCTGCGACTACTTCCGTCAGCGGCTGGAAGGCGACTTCGCGGACGGCAGCGAGCAGCAGCTGGGCCTGCCGGACGCCGACCCGGACGCCTTTGAGCTGCTGCTCCGCTTCATCTACACCGGCGCCGTCAGCATCCCAGCCGCCCTAGCGCAGGGCGTGGCGGAGCTGTCCGACCGGCTGCTGCTGCCGGAGCTGTGCAGCTGCGCGCAGGCGCGGGTGCTGGAGGCGGTGCGGCCGGAGACGGTGGTGGGGGCGATGCTCTGGGCTGAGGCGCGCGGACACACCTTCTCGCAGCTGCTGTCGGACCTCAAGGACTGGTACCTGGCGCACTACGAGGAGGTGGTCGGGCGGGCGCCGGGCAGCGTGAAGCGCCTGATGGAGCAACGATCCGAGCTGATGCTGGAGCTCATGATGGGGTGCATCAGGCTGGCAGGGGGGGCACGAACCCGTTAGCCTGGCAGGCTGGCTGGCTGGACCTGCCTGGCTGGCAAGCTGGCAGCCTGGCTGGCTGGCAGGCTACATGCTGGCTGGCTGACGGGCTGGCAGGCTGGCAGGCTGGCTGGCGCTCCTGCAGCTGATGTTGCTGTTGTTATTTTCGTAGTTTCCAGGTGAGGTCACGTTAGGGTGGGTGTCAGGCCCTGTTCGCCGGCGTACGGACGTGGGATGAAGTGAGCGATCGGGTCGTGCGAGCGAGGACCACGAGATGGTCTGTTTTCCGGGCGGCGGTATGCGCCATGGCTCCGCAAGAACATGTAGGGATCCTTTGGCGCAGCAAAACTGCAAAAGCTTGTTAGGGCTGCTACTGCGCCGAGTGGGACGATGTCGGGCACCGGCCTTCGTTGTGGCGGTTTGTGTCCACGCAACCTCTTAACTGCTACGACACGGTACGGCGTCTGGCATTTTTATGTTTTATTCTTTAGCGATGTGGTTTGGCTGCGTGTGGCGTGGATGCAGCGGCCGCAGCTGGTATTCCGCGGGGCACCTCGGCCCGGCTGGCTGGCGTGGAGCTCCCTTTGGGTTGCGCCAACCACTTCGTGGCCGATGTCCCGTGCTGACGGCGTTGCGTGCTGCACTCAGGCGCTCTCGCGACGGACGGCGCCTCGCCTAGGGGCCCCCGTGTCGGCGCCTGCGCCACCCGATGCCACCGCCACGTCAGCAGCGCCGCTACCCAACGCCACCGCCACGTCAGTAGCGGTGTTCGCGGGACGGAAACCGCCCTTCGTCTGTCGCCGGACGGCTGGGCGCAGAGCCGAGGCGCGGCGAGGGGGGCGCCCCCGCCGTACATAACGCGCCGTGCTGGTTAACCCTGGGGAGCTGGCTACGTACGACCAGGTACGACAACGCAGCCGATTACCAGACCCAGTCCACAGCGCTCGTTCGACTTTCTTATTTACATTATCGGTGGCGTGGCTCGTTAGTTACACCAGCACGCACGCGCAATGTTTGTTTCATCTCCCTCCCGCCCTGCGCTGGGCGACCCGGTGCGGTGCAGTGCGGTGCGGTCCCCCGGCGCCTCTATGTGGTCCGCACCCAGGGTGAGCCAAGTGGCCCGTCCCCGACCGTCCTATTGTCCCTTATTGACTCCTGCGCCACCTGAGGACCCCGCTGGGAGCGTTGCTGCCAGCAGCTGCACATGAACTGCCCCCCGGCGCCCGCAGCATCCACATGCATCCTTCACTCACCTCCTTCGCCGTCACAAACAAGCCGGCCTGAGCGCGACCCACCGACCCGCTGCAGGTTCTTCCCAACGTGGGCTCGCCTGGGTCCCTGGCAAGACCTGCCACCTGGGCAACTCCTAGGCGGCTACCACCCTTCGCCGCCTGTCGCCGCCAATCTACCTGACGTTTGAGGAGCCGGACTCACCTGGGGGGCCTCTCGCCGCATTTGCGATACCTTCGTACACTCGCGTGCGTGGTGGCGTGCGGTTTGGGCCGTGGGACCGACATGCACGAGGGGCCGACAACACACAGGGGCCGACAACACACACCGGTCTTCTGGGCACCTGACACTGTAATTGTGCAACTGACACTGTAATTGTGCAACTGACACTCTAGCCGCGTAGATACACTGGCATAAATTTGGAAGCAGGAATTTTGTAGCACCTATGTCACAAAGCGCGGTTGCAGTCAGCGACGTGAGGTGCTTCCGACGCCGTACAGGGGTATTCCGGTGCCGTACTTGAACCACCTCCATGTTTAGACACTCCGATCAGGGGTTAGGCGCTCATAGCATTTAGGACTCGTACTTATGAAACGCCCAAGCGTTCTACATCCTGTGCATTTGTGTGATAAGCCTGTACCGCATGGGCTACCGCGTTCGGAAGATGCACACTTCACTAGCCGCCTGTAAACAACAACCAATGGCAGTACGGCACGGGCGCAAGCATATGTCCATACCTGGAATTACGGTGTGAGAATCAAGGTCCATTTCTCGGTGTTGTCTCGAGGCTACTCCGTATGGAAAAGGGAAGACGGAGTTGCGCGTCAGGCTCCTGCGCCGCCAAGTGGAGGCAAGTTAAAGCACCTCTCGAGGGCGCTGACGTGTGCAGCGGCATCGCACGTGGGACACCGCTGACGTTGATTGATGCACGGATGGCTGGATCACTTCCTGGGCCCCTTACAGCAGCTCAACCTTTGCTACCAAGTTGATTTCATATCGTCGGCTTGTGCCGGGTACAGGCTACTCCCCACCTCCATCCATCCATATCCACCCATCCATACTTGCCACCACGCACACCGTTTACACGCCTGCATGCGGGCCTCAGGAAGTCCGAAGGCGGCCCGGCCATTATAATTCATAAATAGGTCCAGCCAAGCGTTCCCCGCACCCCACGCCGTCCCTTCGATCCTGTCATCCGGCGACGTCCCCCTAGCGGCCGGTCAGCTGCGCCTGCATGACGAGAGACAACACCCTCTCCTACCCCCCACCCCCAAACACACACACATCCAGAGGCCCGGCCCACCTACCAGCACCTAACCACACACACCGCTCTTACTCCTGCCACAGCCCCCGCCATCGCAGTCTCCGCTGCGTCCGAGTCCGCGCCAATGCCATATCAGTCCAAGTCCTCTCCCCTCACCACCACCGGTTCTTTTATTGTAACCCTCAACCCCCCCCAGCACTTCCGGGTCTTTATGCCATCCCCCCAGCACTTCTACCTCTTTTCTCCTGTGTCGTGTGTACGGGCTTCCTAACTACCTCAGCAGCACCACGTGCGCTGCCTTGGGTGCGTGGGTACGAACAGCGTCCAGTGAGTGAGCGGCGCGGGTCAGTCCTCACCCCCCTCGCCCCTCACCCCTAAAACGGTTTTTATACACTACCCCCTCCTGCTGCAGCCGCTACCGCTGCCCCAGCAGGCTGCTATTAGCTACTGCCCCTGAAGAACGCAGTCCACAAGTTGAGCAGGCGGCGGTGCAGACTGGTGATGGTGTTGTTGTAGGCCAGGCCGCCAGCATCGGCGTGCCAGATGAAGTTCCTGCGGCGCGGTGATGGGGTGTGTGATGGGGTGTGTGATGGGGGTGTGTGATGGGAGGGGAATGCGTACGATGCCATAGCGCGTGTTCGGCAGCCTCGCCGTAACCAACCGGTAATACCGGTTACCTGCACGCGTCCAGCTACCGAACCAACCACCCGTGACCTCACTTGTGGTAGTCCGCGAGGCCTTGTTGCAGATCTGCGAGCTGCTCCGGGGTGATGGCGTCCAGCAGGTCGAACAGGCGGTGGAGGTTATTACGGTTGATGCGGATGGAGAACTTCTCGTACGGTACGACATCCCAGAACGCCTGATGGGGGGACGGATGGCGGGATGGGAGGGGGTGGCGAGAAGACCCGGATACACAAAACCTCCGGACGGCGGGATGGGAGGGGGGGGTTCTTCACGTCCAGCGGAACCAGGCGATGGGAGGGGTGGATCAGCGGCGCGCAAAAAAGGAAGACAGAGGCACGTGGTTCGAACAAGCGGGCCCCCCTCCCCCGTCGCATAAATAGTTTTTATTCCACCCCTCCCCCGGCCGTGGCCCGGCAGCTGTACTAATCAGCAGCACTCACTGTGTAGATGTGATCCTGGAGGGCGGAGCAAGGCGGGCCAGGTCGCCAGGGGAATCAGGAGGTCCGGAGCCGCCCGTCCCAGGAGCCGTGCCGCCAGCAGCCGCGGCAGGGGGCGGGGAGGGGACGAGTCAACCGGTCGCGCGGGGAGAGGCGGGATGCATGGGGCCGTTACGACGGCGGTCGGGGCACCCAACTCCGACCCAGGCCACCCACTCACCAGCCCACCCACCAGCCCACCCACCCGCCCACCCACCTGCCCCCCACCCGCCCACTCACCTGCACGAGCACCGGGACGCAGCCGGTGTGAAGCGCCTGCGTTAGGCGGATGCCCCAGCCGTAGCCCAGCGGGCACAGGCAGAAGCGCGACTTGAGCATCCACTCCGCACCGCAGCACCCTGCAGCGGGCGGGGCGTGCAGGAGCGCGTGTGGGGCGGTGGAATGTGGGAGGAAGCACGTAGCGCATGTGGGGGGGTATGTGAGAGGAAGACCCGTGCGTCGGCACTGGCTGGGAAACCGCTGTAAGGAAAACGTGTGGGGGACGGGGTTGGGGTTGGGGTTGGTTCGGAGTAGGAGGCGGTGCGGGGAGCGGATGCGGCGGAGGGGAGGCGGCGGGGTGCATCCCAGTAC